>WBMW01004417.1:74501-234169 GCA_013396635.1 Penelope pileata
AGCGCAGGTGCCGCCGAGCGGCGCCGGGGGTCGGTGCGCGGGGCTGCCGCGTCCTTTCCGCGCAACTTCTCCCTCTAACGCTTCATCTCCTAGGAACAGGCGAACGCTGAGTGCTGCCGGTCCTGGCTGCGTGGTTTTACTTGTCGTCAGTGCTAGGATTTTTGTTGCTTGAATTTCTAGGTGTCTATAAGGAGATGTGCGTATAAAATTACAGAAAGTAGAGCTGCTAAAGCACTGTTGTGTTTTTTTCTTTTTTATTTAAAAAAGAAAAAAGAAAAAAGTCCTGTTTTGACCCGAAATCCCCTTTGGGAACGGAGGTTCCCCCAGCCCACCCGCTGGTCCCTGCCCGGGAAGGAGCGCAGGAGGGCAGCGGGCAGCATCCTGTGCTGGGACCGCTGGCACACACCTCGGCACCTGCTGCTGCTGCTCTTTGTATCCCGAGCGGGGCTGCGCCTGGCAGCGCTGCCTTCAGAACCTCTTCAACGTCTGAAGTTTGGTTTGATCCTTTTGGGGAAGTTAGGAAACAAGGCAAAACCTTGTCAGCGTTTGCATCTGGCTCAGCGGAGCAATTCATTTCCATGTGCGCCTCTCCTCCCTGATGCATCTCCCCCTGAGCCGGGTCCCCTTCTGTGTGTTTGCGTGGCAATCTGTGTGTCACCGACACAGCCTCCGTGGTGTCATCAGAGGGGGAGTGAGGTCACTTTGCCCATTTCATTGTTTTTATTTTAAGAACACATTCTATTTAGTAAAATTAGAACGCTTAACACCAAACAAACCCACACTGATGCTCACCTCTCTTTTCTCATTGCCACTGACCCTTATGTGTCTCGTTTGCTGCTATTCCATCTGTCCTTACAGTCACTCTCCTCACTTTAATCCCCCGCTTCCAGCAATTTCATTACAATGAGACTTAGTACTGTTAATAGAAATTAATAGCCTAACCCATGCGATTTTCTTCTCCCCACCAGTGCTTCACTTGTGGCTGCTCCATATTGCATTAAAAATAAACAAACAGTTTCTTAAGGGAAATGAATTCTGCGTGCCACCAGGAGTCTTTTAATATTAAGTCAGAAATAGAAAGTGCATTTACCTTCATTTAAAAAAAAAAAAAAAGGAAACCAAAACAACTAAACAAAATGCCACAATCAAAAGCCAGATCGCTGTTGCTTGCTAGACCGTCTCTTAACTTTTTTCTTTTATTTGTTCTACTTTTGAAACTGAGAAAAGAAACTTAAACAGCGTGAAAATAGCGAGAAGGGCTCTGCACGCGGGGTGGCTGCTCCCTGTGCTGCTCCACCGGGGGCTGTGGGGCAGCTCCCCGCCCCAGCACGAGCCGTGCTGTGCTCCCAGCCCACGGGCAGGTGGAGGGGCCCTGGGGGAAGTGCCGCTGAGCCCCGCAGCTTTGCAGGAGACAGAGGCTGAGATGAGAAACTGTTGGAGTGCTCTCAGTGGAGAGGAGTGCCCGCCGTGGTTCTGTGTGCCAGCTAGCTGCCTCTATAACGTTGAGGAGGTTGGGGGAGGGAGACTGAGAAATATAATTTAGAATATCTCAATCTCTATTTTTGTTTAATTAGAGGAGTGCAGCGATATTGCAGGGAAGTGCGGTTAAGTCTGGGAAAAGTTATTGAGAGAAGGAAGAGATGCGAGGAGCCTTCAGACACGGTGTTGTTAAAGGTGTGGTGCAGCGTGTCAGGTGCTGCTTTGGTTTACGTTCTGGTTTTGTTAAGGTCAGATTTTGGCTGGCATTCTTGTAGCTGAAGGTGAAAGTTGGCCCAACATACACCTTTTGAGCCGGTTCTTTCTCCACCGTAACGCGATTACTGGTGAAGGTTTCAGGTAGATGCAGGTATTGCGGCTGTGCCCGCATCGCTACCTGGCTGTGTGAGCCTGTCCCCCTCATTGTTCTGAGCCGGGCTCCTTTCTGACTGCCAACTGCTGGAAAGGCTTTCATAGTTATTTTCCTTTAAAAAAAAAATGCTTTTAATTATGCAGGCAGCATTTTTTGGTCAAATTAAACCTTAAATTAAGAGTGAATTTAAAAATACTGCAGAGTGCCTCTTCTTGTTTAGTTGCCTGTTAAGCTATAGCAAAAAATGGGAGGAAGGATAGAATGTGGCAGGAGAAGGGGATGCCGTCACTCAATACGGGATCCATACAGTTACCTGGAAACTGTGTTTCACCTTGCAGCTATGAGGAGGAGGAGGGGGCAGCGGATGAACAAGGCAAAGGAGAAGAGAGGTGACTGCCTTCACCTTGGAATTTAAGGAGAGCTCAGTATTTGTGATGGACCCAAAGCTGAACAGAAACTAGCTACGGAAAGGAATTCACTGTCCCTCATCACACTCTGTAGGTTTTGGATTTGTTTTCTTGAAGCAGTAAAAGTTCCCTTTCCTCCGTGTGCGTGCGCTGCTGTGAGCATTCCAGCAGGAGCAGGGGAAGTTGTGCTCGGCGGGCTGCATGCTTCCCTCACACAGGGTCGTGCAGTGACAGTAAGAAGATGCTTATTCCCAATTTTGCCCCTCTGTTTTTGACCCCTTGTGCCCTATGGCAGCATACATATTTGGTTTCCTGTACAGGAATCCTCGGTGACTGCTTTCTACCCTTTGCTAATGACCCTTGGGAGGATTATTCCTGGGGTAGGTGATGCAGCTCTGAGGGAGAACTTTTTGCATGGGTTCCAGCTGGGAAGCTCACAAAGGCAGTGATTTGTACCTGCAGCTTGTCCCTCAGGTGAGGCATATGGCGAGAATACATTAGTTACACTGTACTGACAGCGTCTGTCTGCAGTACGGCGGGAAGGGAGCGCGCGTGCAGGCACCAGGACACGCATCCAGACTCACAAAATACGCGATGGTATTTGCACAAACATTTACACGGAGTTGTACACATGTACATAGGTACAGTCGCACCGAGTGTCACTGTTGTGTGCCTCTCCTATGCAAACCCGAGGCTGTTTCAAAGGGGACAGTTCTACTTTTTTTTTATTAACTTCCATGTCCCAGAGAATTATTTTCTGCCTAGCTCTAGCTGCCACTGGAAATACTGACAGGACTACAAAATTGCCATCTCTGTTTCTAATTAATATTCTACATGACAGACAGAAACTGACCAAGTAACCGTAATGAAGGGAAAATAAAAATCATTGGCAAATAAGGGCATGCTGCCAGATGCTATGTCCCTTACACTGTTTCCTCTGATGTACAAGAAAGACACATGAGTCATTGATCTGATAAAAATGAAAATTATTTTATGAGCAGAAGGAAAAAGTTGAAAGGAATATCTGATATATTTGATAGAGAGACGGAAAGGTATAACATTGGAATTTTAAGTCAATGAAAGAGCGAATTCCGGGCCCTGCAGCAGAGAATTGACAAAGTTGTTGTCACTGACTCTAATGCACAGACTGAGGAAATGTGACTTAATTTGAGAGGTTACTGGAAATGTCCATATTCCGTGAATGGGAGGAAATCTGAGTCAGAGAAGCTGAATGCAGCGGTCTGCCCTGACTGTCTCTGAAAGTCTGGGATAGGGAGGAGATGTTAACTGGGGAGAACGGGGAGGGAGTTGTGTGTTTTATTGACAGAATAAATGGAAAAACCTCTGTAAGGGAGAGAGCCTGGTTGCAGGGTTCCCAGCTAGGTTCCCTTCACCGAGCGGGGTCTTGGTGTGCTGTGCTTACTGAGCACGAGGCTGATGAGGAAATCGGTACCTTTACAATATTTGTATTAACTTTTCCCTCCTCTTCCAATTCCACTTGTGAAAGTAAAGATGGTCTAATCATTATCAATTATTGAGAAATATGGAAAGATCAATATATTTTAAAAAGTAGGATTTTTTTCAGTGTATTGATTTGAAGTAATCAATAAATATTGCATTTAGCCTGAGAGGGGAAAGACTTTGGAGAGATTGCATCAGAGAAAGTTGCTGTGACAGAGATTTCGCATCCCGTTTTCTCCCGTTCCTAGGGAACGCCGCTCCATCCTCAGTGCCCTTTTTGCTGCTGTGCCCCAGCCCTGCTTGTGCTCTGTTACCACTGCTCAGAATTTCATGTCATTTGAAATATCCTATATTTTTCAAATAATTTTTACTCAATAAGAAGTTTTGTGCATTGTGGCCGTGAGTCTCTTTCCCAAATTTGCCAAGGCTCAGAGGACGCAAACGCTCTTACGGAGCGGGAGAAGGGAAAAGGCTGGAGCCGGAGACTTCACAATTTGTGTTACGAACACAGCAGAATTTCTTCAGAGTGTGAAGTACTTAAGAGAATTTAAATTAGGGGAAGAAATAGTAAAAGTAGAAAAAGATGGTGACAAGGCTCGGATGTAAAAGCCACAATCCTTTCCCCAGCTTCTTCCTCTAATTCCTGCTCCTTGGACTGGGAGTCAGGGGTCACAGCAGCAGCCAGCGTTGTAAGCCAGTCGCTCCGCTGCAGACTGTGGAGATGGGGAAAATCTTCCCAGTAAGACCTGCTTTTTATTCTGTGGATCTACTGATGTTAACTTTACAGCCGGGAAATGCAACAGAATTTTTAGTTTGCGCGCTGCAAGGAAGGAAATCTAGCATCTGCCCGGTCTCCAGCAGTGAGCATCCTAGGTAATGCTGCTATAGAAACTGGGGGGGAAAAAGCAAGATCAGAGCTTCCGCAGAAACCTACGAAACAGACGGCTGGTTGGTTAGTGAAGGGACTTAACAAAGAAGATATTAGCAGTGCTCGTTTTTGGTGACCTTGCTGAAGACAGGAAAATCTTGATTTCTTTCCGCCATCCCTGTGTCGCCTGCCTTTGAATTCTGAATGGAGTCATCCCTGTGTGGCTTGCGTGTGCAGAGTGCTTGGTGCCTGCCATCAGGAGCATCGTTCAGTATTGTTTATTACTAATAGTTATTGATCTGAGAAGTTTTACTACTTAGGAATTAAATTGTAGTAACTTACTCTGAGTCTGTTTCCGTCCTTGCTGTGCTGCCTCTCTCCAGCCTTGCCCCATCTCTTCGGAGCAGGAGGGATGCCCACAGTAGGAGCCTTGCAGCTGGAGCACGGCGTGCTTTGGTTCTGCCAGTGCTCGTGAGCATGGCTGCTGGCAGCGGCTGCCCGTGAGGAGAAACATGCCTGCTCAAGGTGGAATACACTGTATAATAATATATTTGTCATGTTTGTAATTGCAAATGTAATTAGCAAACAAGCTCTGGGGGATTGAGGACTTGAAACTTTCACTGCGCATCATTCGACCCTAGCTTGACTGGACGGGATCTCATGTTCCGCTGTTAACCCTTGCTGCTCTCGCCAAGAAAAGCTCCTTTTTGTCTGACTGCTGCTAAGTTTGCTGTTTGGTAGGTGTCTTTTTGTCCCTTTCTTTTATTTTTTATTTTTTGCTGCGGGCAGCTTTGTACCTATATTTGCTAATACCTTCTTTTACTGTGATGGCAAGTGCTTATGTTCCTCCCGCGACACATGCACTAATATTTCCTCTCCTAGCACTTCTGACACAGTCTGGAAAGCATTCTGCAATGCCCTTTGTGAAGAGCACTGTGTACCAGTAAGTGCTTTTGCATACTGAGCTGTTCAGTGCATTCCTATCACCACAGGCAACGTTACTATTCAGTGCCCCTTGCACTTCGCAAAGACAACTTGCGAAAAGCAGGTGGCAAGCTGTTATCACACAACCTGCGATGGCTCTGTGTCCCTGCTGAGCTGGAATTTTCTTGCACTCCCTTTCTGAATGGGGGAGGAAAAAATGGATGAGAAATCCTGTTCATTTTGTGGGATCCCAGCAAATCTCCGTCTCGTCACCCTTTGGCTGACTTTGTTGTCCTACAAAGAATATTCCTGCCCTGTAAGGATTTAGCGAACAATGCAGAATCCATTCATAAAGTCACAAACTTGTGTGTATGTGAAGAAAAGAGGACTCCTTTGCCTTTTCAGGCAAATGTCACCTCGTTTTTTTTCTTTTTCTTTTTCAAGATGGGACTTAAATTGCAATAAAATTGCAGTAATAGGACTGTCCTGTTTTTGGACAGGGTTTTATTTATGCCTGCGTTGTTGTGTATGTGAAAGGAAATAGATGAAGCTTAGAGATAGGTAGCCATTTTCATACAATTTTTGTCATGGCTGTAAGGACATCTCACAAATATTGCATCTCGTTGAAAGCTTAGGAGGAAAAGGAGGTCTGCTGTAGTTTGTTCTTGGTAGAGTAAGAGAAACCGATGAGAACCCTTTGCTTCAGTCCAGATTTTCCTTTTCCGTTCCCGGAAATGATGTTGAATTTACCGTGTGTTTTAAGGGTCATATATTTTTCTTAAGTAAGAAAAGCCTAAAATGTGAAAGATGGAAGTGTGTCTGGGACGTCCAGCGTAGAGTATCCTGCATGACAGGAGACAATTTCTCATCACAGCACCTTTTGTTTTGCATTGATTGTCTGTGTTTTACTGCAGCTGTTTTTGCATGAAGGTTTCTTGTCGCTCTGTGTTTACTCTCCTGAAAAGCTTCTTGTACATATGGCATATTTAGAAGTGCTATTTTCTAATTTTTCCCCTTTTTCTCCTGGCACTTTAAAGTTCCTTTAGTAATAACGGCCCTCAATCTCCGGTGATGGAGCCGTCATTGTGAACAATGCTGGTGAGTGTATTGTCTCGCTGTCCTTTCACTCAAGAGAAAGGTCAAAAGAACAGCTTTAAAAAAGTGTTCGCTTCTCCTGTTATGATTTTGCATATGGAGATGTTCATTTTTATAACGTGCAAGCACTTGGGTGAAAATAAGACAGAGATACAATTTTCCATCAGTTGATGCTCGTATGTTTTTAAAAACGTGCTGATGTGAGCAATCATAAGCCAGGTTTCTCACTGAGATTCACGCAATTTTCTATACTAAAAAATTAAAGGGCACTACAGAATTACTGTTCATCAGATTTTATTTTTCTAAAGTCTCCTGTGTAGTTTTTGTTTCTATTCAGTTAGTCTGACAACTTTCTCGTTCTCAACCATGTTATTTGTTTATTGATTTAAAAATATACCTATCTAGATGAGATTTTCACAGATTTAGCAATATAGCAATGGAGGATATAGGGTATTACTGATTTCAGGGACTTGATTTCAAATTCTTTTTGGTGCACAGAACCAGAATTAGCATATATACATTTTTAATGTATACATTTCCTTCATACTTTGCTTTGTATTTATTAAAACAGTCTTTGATTTATGCAGTAATTTTGAGAAATTGCAGTGTTTTTATTTTCCTTTGTTTCTGGACCACGTCTGACCTGTGAATGCCGTCTAGTTTTAAATGGATCGGAAAGTGCTGTAGAGGAAGGAATTAGAGGTATTTAATTCTTTGGAACACGTAAATTCCGTTTTTCAGCCCTTTTTTGGACGTACAGGATGTCACTTCTGCATTTTGCCTCAGAGTTTGATTCAGTTTCTTTGTATTTTTATATTTCTGTTGATAGGAGTTTTTTGGTTGTTTTTGGAGACTAGGGGGGTAATGGTGCGCGGAGATGCTGAAAACATTCTCCTGTGAAACTGAAAGCCTTGGTGCCTATTGCCTGGCACTCTTCAGTAGATGGTTTTTGTTATCAGATCCATCTGTAGTTCAGAGGTATCCGGATGGATCGGGGCTCTCCGTGCACCCGACTGTTGAGCAGCAGCCTGCGAGCAGTGCCGTGCAGCCTGCAGGGCAGGGAGGGGGCACAGCGGCTGGCACAGCCGAGACTCGAGGCCAAGGAAATCCCCAACACGGGCACCTGCGTTTCAGTGCTTGGGCTTTGTGAAGGATGTTAACTTTGCTTCTTGTGGGTTCTTTTTGCTGTAATAGATTGTAGCAAATGTGACCTTTTGAAAATGATGGTTAAGTGTATTGATGTGTCTGTATGTATTACTTTACATAGATGATGCCAGACGTGTCTCCTGCAGAATAATTGATGGGAGTTGCGCAGTGGCACCAAGTGCACTGTAGAGGACTAGAGTGAGTCGAAGTATGACAGAAACAGTTTTCTTGCATACAGAGATCTGTAAGTGTATGGGCATGTGTATATCAGGCTATATGTGTGCATACTTATTTTTAAATGAATGTGCACACGTTATAAGTTAATAGAAAACATGTATATGAAGTTATATAACTTTGTATATTACACATTCATTCTGTGCTGCATACATGTGTTGTTTCACTTGAAGAGCTCTCCGTACAGCGTCTCACGTATGCAAGTCTTTCTGCATGATTGTGTATTTCTGTGTGTAAATGCATACAAAATAAGGATAGGTGTGTCTGTCTTCATCACAAGGTTATCCCAAGTCTTTGTTAAATAAAGCTTGTAAATCTTTCGCTAGCCTTGCATGGGAGGTGTTCTGTAAAAGCAGAATGCCATCCAAATATGCCATATGTAACATCTGTGCTCAAAAAAATGTGAGGTGCTTTTGTTTGAACTTAATAGGTATAACAGGTTTAGGTGCTATTAAACAACTGTAAACAGATCTTCTGTTTATAAAGCAGTACGTGTCAGAATCTGTGATTTTTAAAAATAAGAAAATATTTTCTTTAAATAAAATGCCATAGAGGAATTTGAAAAACGGTGTGCAAGACACAGATCCAGCTATAACATTCTCCAGATAAAGCTGGGCTTCTGTGCCGTAACCAGAAAAGTCAGCTTGGAATTCTAATTTGTTTGTTTAATTTTTGGTTATTTTGGAAACTTTTCCTTTTTAAATTTTTTTTTCTTTTCAATGTGATTTTGTTTTTGGAAGCCACAGAATGTAGTTTGCTTCCCTGATGGAATCCCTTGCTTAGAAAGCTGTTTGATGATGGGATGTGCCTTGTGGTTTTTTTATTTCAATACCTACAGTGTTTCTGGTCATCCTCTTTTTATTCTTTTGGATGTATGTTTTAGTTTAGAACAGAGCAGTTGCTTTTCTTCTAGCAGTTGAGTTAGAGGACTGTCACTGCAGAAGGAGCTGCGAGCCCTAACCGTGCCCACGATCCCTTTATCGGCCAGCAGCAGGGATCGTCTGCAGAAATCTCTCCACTCGAGTTCATGTTCTAAAATTGACTTATTTTTAAAAGTATCAACAAATTTAATTCCATGGCCATTTTTATTAACATATTTATGAAAGAAAAAACAAAAGCTCTTGCATGCACAGTGATGTGGTATTTATACATGTTTTAATACACTCATTTTCCTTAGAATTTTCACCCCGGGTGTTTAGGGAAAAACAGATGCAGCTCCCCTCCTTAACTGTTTGTTGAAGGAAGAAAAAAATACCTGCTTTTGGATGGTCTGCTTTTTTAGCATACTGTTTCTTTGCCTCGTTCTCTGCAAAATGTTATAGATTCAATTCCCCTGCTGGAGCAAGAGTTAAAAATTAATTCATGAATAATAAAAACCAATCAGTCTTGTTGAGTTTAAGAAGGATTAGAAGAAGGGTTTTTGTACAGAAGCAGTTATATATCTTGGTGCTGATATTGTTGGACTAACAGATATTGTACTAGGTCCCGTTGGTTATCTGATAAAGGTAGCTGATTTGCAAATAGGATTGTTATGCTGATGACTAACGAGTCTAATATTGGATGGATTAAAAGAGGCTGGGTGTTGGTGTCTATTATAAGTTCTCGACTCCCTCTCAGGAGATAATTTATTTGATTCAGAAGCGTGTAGATTAAAAACGGACCAGGTAAATACCGTACAGGGATGGTTAGTGATACTTTGCCATGGCTGGCGTTTTCAAGGAGGCACCAAATTCCACAGAGCATCAGCTTGCCTCTGGTGGCTAGCTGACCACAGCATGACATTAGGTACAGACATCTGGCTGCCCTGCACTGAGAGCATGTAGCTGACACAAGATGGGCACAGAAAAACTCATTCCCTTAGGATGGAGGAAGGATTTGCAGCCAAAATTTTCTGATGCGCAGTCTGACCCTATTGCAACAGAGATCTGCTGTGCAACACATGAGAGGGAGGTGGGAGGCTCGGCTCTGGGGTGGTGTGGGGAAGCAGAGAGAGATCTCGATTTTTTTAAAAAGTTTCAGTACTGAAGTTAGAGGTTAAGGGAAGCTGGTGGACAAAGGTGGCTTGTTTCAGCAGCAGTGCTTGAGCCTGCTGTGGGCTACAGCAAGAAGGCAGCCATTTGCTATGGTTAGGTGGATATCTGGGGAGAGGAGGAAGAAGCAAATGGGCAAAAGGAGGGCTGGATGAATCCTTTCAAGTATCTGCTCCAGAAGAACTTTCCAGGACTACACAGAGCCTTGGTGGGAAAAGCGTCCTGAGTGACAGTTTCACCTCCTGTAAGAGGATTTTGCTGTCACACTGAAGAGCTGCAGCATCTCTGTCTTTCAGCTGTTGTCGTGGGAAAGCATACAAACGCAGGATCCTTGGGAGGTTAACGACATCGATATGCAGCCTGCAGGCGACTGCTGTTAGATTTGGGAAGAAATAAAGGTAGCATAGATAGAAATGTCCTTTGTTTGAAAGGAGAATAGTTAGGCTTTCCTCAGTGGAGGATGACTGGAGGCTTTACCTCCACCTGCCCATGGCTGCAGCTCAGGTGGGAGCTGGCAGAGCTTGGCAGCCGTCTGCAGGGCCCCGCCAACAGCCCAGCACCTTGCTCCTCGGGGGCTGTGGAGCTGCCTGGGACTGCCATCACACCTTTCCTTTCACAGCCGGGCTCTTTGGAACTATTCAGATTCTTTTGCCCTCTGAAAAGTACATGTGAGTTTCTCCTGGGCACCGCAGTGGTGCTGTCATTGCTGCATTAAGACAGAGTTGCCATCTTTGTGGATCTGAATAACTGGATCATCGGGATCTGAATCATGGGGCTACTGCAGCCTGAGTTAAGAATCATGGGTACGTTGGCTTGAAATTCATAACTAGTTCATCGAGATCATCGTGTCTCATCAGGAGATACAGGAATTTATGTAGCTAATTTCTCATCTATTATAGAGCATACCTTGTCTGCATCACAATATCACCATGCTTGTTTGAAATACCCTCTTTATCTTTGTCTGTACCAGTAGCTGGTTTATTAGGATTCTTTTCTTAACAGGGTAAATGAATAGCAGTGAGCAACAGTTAAGTGCAGATTTAACAGAGAGCAATCTATTCATTTGGGGATTGCCATTGTTTTGACCCCTGTCCCCAATCCTCAGTGTCTCTTGTTTCTTCTGGGACAACGGCATTGGAGTGGTCTCACTGTATCTTTTGATACATCACCAGTGTGAGAGTTAGGATAAAGATTTGCTACTTTTCATGATATGGACTACTGAGCCATGGAAAAAACCTCAGCCACAGAGAAAAATCTTTGAGGAAGAACTCATATTAAAACGCCTTCTACCGTGATAGAGAACCTTCTGCCTGTAATAATGTAGTCAGTACTTGCTGCCTTCCAGGAGCAACTACTGTGCTCGCATGTTCTGTTTCACTCACAGCAATAGGTAATTTATATCAGGTTACTTCATCTTCTGAAAGCAACTAACAACCATGAAACGCTGTCAGTGTTGTTGAAGGAAGAAACTGGTGTTAAGAATTTATATGGGAAACTAGACAAGCAGAAGACACAAGATGAAGAAGCCATCTACAAGCTTTGAGCATGTTTGGGAACTTACTTTTAAAATTGTCTTCTAAGGTGCTTTGGATCTGAATTGGCTGCCATTTATACTTGTGTAAATGACGAGTAACTGTCAAAACCTGGTGGCATACACAAGTGTAAAGCTGGCACAAGATTAATATCAGGCCATTCAACTCGACATCACAGTAGGGGAAGATATACCTGAACTGATATAAGAGATCATAGAGAGGGGGGGAGGGGGGGCGTGAAAAAAGGACTAAAGCTTTGTATGGGTAGGGTAGAAACTACTCATTTTCCTTGTCTAAAACTCTGCCAGGTGCTGCTAGTGCCTCAGATCACCAACTGCTTCCTTCAGAGTTCAGGTTTCGTGCTTCCAACGCATGAAGTGATTCTTCCAGCCCTTTGGGAATAATTTGGAGTATGTTGGGGAAGGCTACATAGTGGTAATTGGGGAGCAGTTTGATGCATTGCTAAAATGCACAGAGGACAAAATGCCAAATGAGGTGTGAGAGGAGGTGAAGTGTGAACTCGCTGAAGTTGCAAAGAATATTATCGGAGTAAAAACACAGCAGAGAAGAGTAAGGCAGGACTCCAGTGAAGCATTCCAACATGTGGAGAATTCCAGAGAGCTCCAGATGAGAATGTCCTTTGCCAAATTCATGAGGATGAAACCTGTGGAAGAAGGCCTGTGCAAAGGAGAAAGAAGACTAGAATGAGCGAACTGGAAGAAGAGACCTGAATCTGTTTTCAAGCTCTTTTTAAAGTATATATATAAATGCTGTCAAGCTGAACAGCAATTACATCTTCATAACAATAGATAAAATCGAGAAAAAATGGAAGGCAAATGTAACAAACTGCGCCATAAGCAAAAGCTCCCTGATATTCCCCTGTGGGTAGGAAATATAAATCTAACACCATCTGATTCTGTAGTATTGTTAAACCTCTGATGCTGATAGGAAATGTGGAAAGCAATGCCAGACAACGTTCCAGTGCTCTAGACAGGAGATCCAAAGGAGAGTTCATGGTGCAGAATGGTCTCGAGCATTTTGGATTGTAAACAGTATCCTTCCACTGGGCAGCATTAGAGGTGTGTTTGACTGGAGATGGTGAGCTGGGGGAGAGACAAGCAAGGGCAACACCTGAGTCATGGAGCTTGAGCTCACACTGTGACAGTGACGGTGAGTGAAAAGCCCAGGACAGCAGTCCAGTCACTGTGGCTGCGTCTTGCCTTGACTAAGGTTTCTGTCTGCAGCATAGGAGGAAATACCTATTTCTCACCACTTCTCTCATTTAAGTTACTAAACATACACTGAAAATACACAACCATTTCTTCCTGCAGAAAGCTGAAATTTGAATACAACAGCTTTAAGAGAAGAGGAGATAACAGGAAGAAGAGAAAGGAGGAAGAAAAATTTTGCTAGCACGTGTGTAGGTTTCTACTGCTAAAATTGAATAAGGATTCGACTGAAAATTGGGGTCAAACATTGCAAAACTACTGCTTTGTTTCTCTCCCAGCTTTTTAATTCAACATGCACTGTGTAGCCATTTGACTGGAAATGGGTTTTCCTTCAAACTTGCGGACTCTCTTGCTTTGTCTCTCTGCCACAAGGAGAGACTGTCAGCAATGTCCTTGTGAGGCCGGGAAGGGGCACACATGTAAAGTCTGCTCGTGCCAGCACGCAGGGTCCCTTCCACCTGACAGCCCTGCAGTGTCCTCTGTTGCTGACAGAAAGCAGAGCCTGCTGCCTGCACCCACTGTGGGGAACTTGGGAACTGGCTGGTGTGGGGGGCAGATTGCACGGGATGGAGATGAGAGGTGAGGCAACAGGATCTTTAAGAGGGCAGAGCAGCTTTGAAATGGAGCTTTTGACATTGGAAAGAGCTGCTGTGTGTAATGTCATGGGGCCTGAGGAAAGTGAACTGTTCCCGTGGGATGAGGAGATTTATTACAGTGTGTTTAGCATCCCTGCAACTAGAGAAGGAAGATGCACATCAGCAGCTGGTAGGAGGCCTGTGCTGCACTTCTGCTCCAAGGGAGCGGAGAAGGCAGGAACGGTGCAGCACGATGGGGTGGGAGACCTGTGCAGCCTTTGGGGTGAATTAAAGCAACACGGACTTGGTGTGGAAGAAGGAAAAGCTCAGCTGAACTTTTATTTAGATAGAAATATTATAGAATTACCCTAGGAGAAAAAACTCACGTTCAATGAACTGGAAAAGGAGAAAACTGAGGACTACAACCAATTTTTAAAGATTTTGTGGCCCATTCCAGAGGCTGTTGCTGGTTTCAAGTCTCAGTGCTGTGTTGCAGGATTACTGGGTGCTACCTGTTTTCTCCTTGTTGGCTCTTAGCAGGGTGGTGAAGGGGATGGTTTCACTTTATCTCAGCTTTTATTTTCATCTGAAATCCTTTCTGCTAAGTGAGAGGGAGGGAGCAGAGAACAGAACACGGCAACATGTCTTCTGCTTGAAAAGTTCATGGGCTGATGGCATTGCTCAGTAATTCCTGTTCTGGTGGCTACTTACATTTGTGCAGTGCTTGCTCTCTAACAGATGTGGGGAAAGAAAAACGGGTTCTGTATTTTACCTGTTTTTGAGGAATACTGTGCATTGATATTTCATACAAATACTTTATATAGGCCAGTGAACATTTGGAGAGTTACATGGTGCCTGTCCGCTGCTACCTGACCTAAATGGATTTGCTTCTGCACCTACATGCTTTACGCTTGTACGTGCAGCTTGTGCACACCTCTTGTATGTGTCCATCTGTACCAAAGCAAGCAAGGTTATCTCGTGCACAGTTCTGTCTTGGTTGCAGGAGGTGCTGCCTGCTGAACTGAGTCTCGGAGCATTTCCTGATTTGAGAAGGATGCTGTTAGGACTGCTGTTGTAAATGTAGTGCAAGCAGCAGCCTGACAGAAGTGTAAACTGCAGCCAGGGGCTGGATAAACGTATTCCGTCCCTGTGAGAGTTCCTGACTCTAGGAGATGTAGATTTGGAGTTGGGATTATAGAACCAACACTTGAAGTGCCATCAAGATTGAAAGGTGCTTTGAAGAGATGGGCTGAACAGCATTTGCTCTGAGGAGCTGTAATTTTAATGGACAGGGAGTAAAATAGGGCTGGACGGGAGAGTCTAGCATCTCAGAAATCAGTTTTGGTGAAGCTTTTCTGTGATGTTACCTGGGCGAGGTTGTTGTTTGTCAACTCTTTGTTTAGGGATTTAAAGGTGCAAAGTGAAAGATCTTCACAGGAAATAGGAGGCAGAAGGCGGGCCCTGTTTCCACACAGAAATGCTGTACCTCTGTCAGACGTGTCCTTTCCCTGATGTGCGTTATGACACTTGCTTATCTCTTGGAAGGTGAAGGACACAGCTTTTGCCTTCAGGTGCCGGATGGAGTAAAGATTGTTGTGTGGCCAAAGGGGCCCGTTAGCCTCCGGGAGACACCAACCAACATCACTCAGAAAAATTAACAGCGATAAAGGTACTTTATACAATTCATCAATCTTTTGTTTTCAAGACCGAAGCAATGCTGCTTGGGGCATGTGGGTTATGGCAGGGTCAGCACTTTCATTGGGAGACCCCTGGTTCCCCACCCTCAGCCCATCCCCAGGGGTGCGGCAAGATGGCTTCCAGCAGTGGGTGCAGGCCCGGCCCGGCTGCGCACGGCCGAGAGCAGCCCTTCAGTTCCAGGCAGTGTGAAAATTCAGAGGCCGTTAGGTACGAGTGAAAATATTATAAGTTTCCTCAGTGTCAGCACAGGCCAGTTCTGATTTTAAAAATGAAATATGGCAGCTAATTAATCTAGATCACAGCTTAATCGCCTGTGGTGGGTTTTAAAAAAAACATTTTTGTGTGAATTTAGCACTCATGAAAGTGTGAGGCTGGTATTGCCGCACAGACCAAAGCACTGCACGGATAAGCTGCCTCCCGCTGGCTCTGCTCGTGCTGCTCCGTGGTGGCCACCACCGTCACCTCTGGGTCTGGCCCTTCGTCCGCCCCTCCATGCAACCCCACAGAGCCGCGTGCCGTGCTCCTCCCCAGCTCCATTCGGGAGCGGTCGCGGAGGCTCAGAGACACAGAGCAGGCTTTGCAGGTTTCCCCAAGGACAGTGCAGGGAATGCCTCTTCCCAGACCGGCCTGCAGCGCGCTGCCTGCTGCTGGACGTGTGCTGAGGCGCGGTGTTGCCCTGTGGTCTGGCATGAGGGAAGGGATCAGCGGAGGAGGCACCAAGGCAGCGATCAGAATACCCAGAGGATAAGGGTTTTGCTGGCTCTGGTTTTCCCCCAGACCAGTAACAAGCCAGGACTGGGGCAAAGAAAAGCTACTTGCCCAATTTTATCAACTCTGAGTGTATTTATGTTTTATGAAGATTTTCAAAGGCAGCACAAGTCCTTCACTGTGCATCTCACCCGCCATCAGCAAGCTGCTCTCTGTCAGAGCTTCAGCAGGTGCAGGTCTTGCAGAGGGGTGTGCCGCAGGCATGGGCTGCGAGGCGGTGTCAGCCCGTCGGTGGGCTGCGGGGAGGAAGGCTGGTACGTGTTTGAAAGACACTCAAAACAGATGGGCCAGGCTGAGCGCACATGATGGATCACAGGAAGGGCCAGCATGACGTGAGAAGAGACTGTCTATTAAATTTTGTGGAATGGCTTTACAATAATCCATCACAAAGAGACTGCTTTCTACTCTGTTCAAGCAGCTTTTCTAGCAGAAGTCTCTTCTTTTAGTAGTGAACTATTTACTTACTCCTTCCTCTTTCATTCCTGCTTGGGTGAAATTGTGGTCCTGACTGTTGCTGTGGGTTAGCACAGCTGAGAGGAAGGTAAGCAAGTGAATGTGGAGGGCAAGGCTAGGGCTCGCATTGCCGATGCAAAACTCTTTGCTCCAAGAGCCAGCACCTCACCTGGCACCCATAGTGGCCTTGCAGTGTTGTTTATTGGGTGGATAATTATTAGAGTTCTGATTAACTGTGGGGTCAGAAATTGACATTGTTACTTGTTTTCTGTTACTGTTTCAATAGGACTCACCATTCTGCTTTCAGTTGGCTGAGCTCGGGCTGCGTGCCGCAGAAGGGCAGCTGCTGCCTTAGGCCTCAGGGACAGATGAGTGAGGCAGTCCCTTGCTGCACACAGCGTTCCGAGCAGCAGTTTAAGTCCTCGTGGCTGAAAGGTGCTACGCGTTGCTTCTTACTCCCTGTAAATCATCATTTTTTAATATGTTTCTTAGAGTGACCCGAGTGGATAAAAAAGGAACTCTTCCATTTTGTGAGGTAATAACTGTATCCTAGGTGAAATAAAATACAAAGCCAAAAGCTTTAAACAAGAGTGGGTTGTTAATATTAATAAAACACGATAGTACTGTTTTATATCTCTAACCTTCAGCAATTATACTGACCTATGTAGGATTAAATAGTTGGTGCTTAATTTGAATAAAAACATTATTTCATATTCTGTCATGTAGATGCATTGAGAAGGTGGAGCAGTCATGTTTACTGAGGGCATGGAGATAGTGAGGCCAGAGGGCAACAGGGATCTGAAGAGTATGGTTCCCATTCAGTCAACATTGTGACCAGCAAAGAAAGTCCTATCCCAGCATAGCAGCTGGGGAAACAGACACATGATTTTCAGCCTGAAAACGCAGTATTAATGGGTTGTATTTTGTTGTGCAATATTTGATATGAGGAGGACTCTGTGGCCAAAAGCCTGTGAAGCAATTTGAAAAAAATGTAAGGTACGTGTGACAAGGTAAAAGCTGAGAAAAGACAAAGAATTCACAGCAATGTATAATGGGTTGTCCTTAAAGAAAAGAGAAGGGAGAGTTGCATACATCAAAATGCACTTCAGAATTATTCGAGATATGTACGCATCTGCTGGGTCAGAAACAAGGAGATTCTGGTTTGTCCTCTTCAATTTACCTTTACTGTTATGCAGCGTTTATCCCCCCAGCATCTCAAATGTAGCTGTTTAGTCTGAGGAAGAATAACACATACAAGAGATTTTTGAATACCTGTGATTTGTTCTTGCAAAACAGGGCTTTGAGAACCCCGTGGGCACACAATTAACTGTTTCATTTTAATTCAGCCCTGTGGGAAGGGGTCAGGGTCTCTCACTCTGTCTCTTTGAAATTGCTTTGTAAAGAAGATGGTTAGTTAGCATCGACTGAGCATCTGCTATTGAGGTACATTGAATAATCACCCGATCTCATTCTGGATTAGAAAAGGAGAGAGAAATCAGACAGGGCCAGGTACCAGCGATTAGTTGGCTTTACTGCAGACTGAGGATGTGTATGTACTAGGTAGGATTTTTTTGGCTCTCCCGGTTTTAATTTCCGTGATTCTCTGTGAGCTAGTGAAGACAAGGAACCCAGCAATCTTGGAGGGAAGAGAGTGGAGCTGATATCTCCTTGATTTCTTTATTTTTCTTAAAATTCTTCTCTTTTTGTTTTCATTTGTGATTTTGGGTCTCAGAAAGAAGAGAGCATCCCTGAAGATGGCAGCACAGGCTCCCCAAACCTAGCTGCGGTGCTCACAGAGAGTGGAGTTGATGCTTTCTGGCCTGACAGAGGAATCCCTTCCCTGTTTCCTTCCTTCTACAGATATTCAAGCAGATGTTTCTGCTGTCCAGGACTATATTTTACTATCTGGTTAATGTTCCCAGCAAGTGGGAAATACCTCTAGGACATTTTGTCTTTTTTCCTCAAGGAAGGAGTAAAATTTTAACTTGAGGAAATTTTTTTTCTAGCTGTGCTGAAACGAAACAGAGTTGTCCTTGCATAGTTCTCATTTCTGAGCGAAAATGATCTTTTTCTTAAAATAAATGAAAAAAAAATAAACATATTTCATAAAGAAAAAAAATCTTGAAACTTCTTTGGATACTTAAGAGTTTTGGAGCAAATTTAAAAGATTTTGCAATGAGTCATGGTTATTGTTGTTGTTTTTTGTTAAAAAGGAATTAATTTTCTGTGGTATTCTGTTGCTACCGATAAATTAAATACACTCCTTGCTCTTGGAAGCACGCAAAGTAACTCCTCTGATTCTGCTGTTCTCCTAATTTCTGTTTCTTAAGGAAGCTGAGTTTTAGAAAGCTGGGATCACAGTCAAAGCCCAGTTCCCAGCTCTTCTATAAACTCCCTAGGTGATCTGAGCAAAGACTTCCAAGTCTCTGATTCTTTCCCCTGCCGGCAAATTGTGGATCGAAACATCTCCTTTCTTTTAGTCTGTCTCTGGATTCCAAGTTCTTATGGGAAGATACTTTAACCGGCCTAGGACTTTGGGCCTGTGAAATATTTTTTTAATGACAATAACGCATTTAATAGTAAAGACTGTCCTATCACAATCACAAATCAGATTGTTCTCCATTTTTGCTTTAGTGGAAAGGAGTTCCTGAAAATGGGTGCTGTGTACTAAGCCCTGTGGCTTGAACTTCTATAGGCTAGAAGAAAGCTTATGTGCTGTGCAAATGCATCAGTCCTACCTTGACACAGGTCACAGAAAGATGAGAGCATCCTGCTCCTTTGATGCTGAATGACAGAGAAGCCTTTGCCTGTTGTTTCAAGCTGGGTCCTATGTTTGTATATATAAATGTATGCTGCACATGGCAGTCCTGATTTTCACACTCAGGTATGGAGATAAGCACATTTTGCAGCTCTAGAAAATGTCCTCCTTTGCAAGCAGGTCTCTGTGTATTGCACTGCATGCGTAAGCACTAATTTCAGAGACCTTTTTGCCCTGGCAGCATCTATATTGTGTTGTCCATGCCCTGCCTCTATTCATACTCTGTGCCAAAGACAAAGGACAAAGTGTTTTTCTTGCTTCTCCTGCTTACCTGTTGACAGTCTCCTTTTGACACAGATCTGCTGCAAACTGATCCAGATTGCCTTTGATTTACAGTTACCAGAACCTATTTTTCTGTTTTTCTTTTCCGCCACCTTTCAGAGTCTTCACTGTTGGGACTTTTTTCCTACCCCATCTCCAATTTTTCCTACCTTTCTGGCTTGGCTCTGTGTCTTTACTGAAATCTGGGGCTTCCCAGACTGCATCATGTGCCTTTTTTAGCTGCTTGAAGATTCATTTCTCCCCTCCACTCAGCCAGGCCTCCTCCTTGATCTGCCTCAGACTGGCTGAGTTGAAGATTTTGAATTCTACTGACGTGAATGCTATGTGCCTCTGTTATTCTTGGGAGCCTTGTTACTTGAAGAAGGGCAGTAGTGGTGAGTTAATTACTTGCCAGGTCAGTAATTAGGGCAAAGCTATGATTCAGGTTTATCTCTTGGGCAGTTCTGCAGTATCATCCTTTACTGCTCAAATATAGGACCCAAGGTTCCATAAGAGGAAGGTTCTGTTAAGGAAACTTTCCTTGGCACCACTACCGAAGAAGGCCTACAATGTCTGACATTGGAAATCTCTGTTCTGCAAGCCTTCATATAGTCTCTGCTCATCATCTATTTGTCTGACATGTTCTGCAATCTTATGGCTCTTTCAGACCCAGGCAAAGCTCAGTTACTGCAACTGAAATTTGACTTCCTTGTTTCCTTCTTCATTACTTAATAGCTGTGGTTTCAACACCAACATTGTGTCTGCGCCTGTCTGGAAGCTGCCATCACCAGCAACACCTAAGTTTGTTGTGACAGGCTGTCATTCAGCAGCCTTCCCTTAGTCCTTGGAAGATGAGACCACGCATCACTGACCCTGAAGTGCAGCGCAGCAAGAAAGCCTCCTAGTGGGAGGTGCGTGGGGACAATACCTCAAAACTCCTATGGCCAGCTGGTTGGTAACTCTTCTTCCCTTTCTTTATTTTTCACTGAGCAAGTATATGAAAGGGAACAAGAGTTTCAGGTAGGACGTGGAGCTGAGTCTTGGATGTATCATTCTCACACTGTAACAGTGAAATTGATTCTGGGATTATGTGCTTTCTGAAGCTTGAACCAGGTCTGTGTTTGAAAGATGCACACGGTATTTGGAAAATGCAAGTTAGTAAAAAAGAATAAGGAAGGTGTGTGAACATAATGATGCTATGAACAATGCAAGTGAAAACAAGCTTTATTGAAAGAAGAAAAGCAACAAAGATGGAGAAAGGAGGAAGCTTTTGGTCTTGTGTGATGAGAGGCCTCTTCTGTGGAGTGATGCACAGGTTATGGTTTTATTTCTTAGGAGGAAAGGGACTCAAAACATCAACCTTTGGGGTGCAGCAGTTGTCACCGAGCCCTGAGAGTACTGATGTGCCTGTCTTACTCCAGCTAAGGACAACAGATCAGCAAGCACGAAAGCTTTAAGCTTCATCTCAGATCTGCTTAAGCTGTGGGGCAGTTTGCTGCCTTGGTATCATATAGAGATAACTCTTATGCTTTCCCATCTGAGGAGTTTTCCCCTTTCTCCCAGCTGGGTGTTTCTGCTACCGGCAGCATTCCTGGAAGAACGCTGCCTGTGACACAGCAGATCAGTGGGCGCAGACCCAAGTCCCCTCTCTTCCCAGGGATCGATACGGTGTTGGAGTGCAGTGCTGGGGCTGGCATTGCCTACTCCTTTCAGGTCTGGCATCGATTAGCTGCAGCCTGTGGATAGAAGTAGAGCAGTGATGCTCTGCAACCTCGATAACCCATCCTCAGGAGCCTGCCAGTGTCAAGGGGCTCCTTGCTGCCTCCACAGCCAACAGAGCCATTTCGTTAGGCTGTAAAGGTTAATTGCATTGAAAACTGGCATCATCCTCAGTACATGAATGTTGTAAAACTCCACAGTGGTGTGAGGCCTGAAGCTGTCTTGGGAAAAACAGAGCCCATCTGAGCTCTGAGAAACTGCTCAGCAAGGCTGAGCACTCAGACCCTGTATTTGCCACAGTTCTGCTGAGGCCTCTTGACTTCATTTTTCCCTTTTCTGCTATGGCATGCACTGTGCTGGGGGAGATTTCATGGCCTAGAGGGAGCTGGTGAGGTGGTGATTGGTAGGGATGGTGGTTATGGTCAGAACGGCACTTGCTAGTTTCACATGGCCTTGGATTTCATCCTGCACACACACCAGCAGCTAATGTGGAGGAGCAGCACATAGGAACTACAGGTTACCTCTGGGCCAAGCAGGTGAAGAAGGAGGATAGCGGGCTGGGAGTTGAGGTCTCTGTGGTGCACTGTGCCTTGCACTGAAAAGGCACCTGTGGTCTTGTCTGTTCTGTGCTACCAGTGTGCAGAACTCAAGCTCTTGGAAATTGTTGCTGTAAAGTTGGAGTTTTCTCTGCTGCAGGAGGGCACAGACGTCCTGCCAAACTCTAGGAGCTGTCACCTCTCTGAGAACTGTGGAGAAGGCTCAGTTTTTTCAGGGTTAGCCCTATAAAAGTTCAAGTGGTCTCTTCCAGTGTGTTGTTAGGCTACTATGTATGTTAGTCAGAGAAATGTATCCTGTGTTTGATGTATCTTTGTCAGGATTTTGAGAGGAGTCTCTGCTCTGTATGCAGAATGTCACAACTCAGTTTGCTAACGAGAGCTTCAGGAATGAAGGTAATCTTGATCATCTGAGAACTTTTACTATTTGTGAAATATGTTGAGGTGCTTTTACTGAAAATATTAAAACAGAGCAGAAAATTACTTCCCAATCGGACACAGAAAACTGCAAAACTAGAGTCTTCAGTTTGCTTTTTTTCTCTGGCTGTTGGTGACCAAGCAACTGCTGGGCTGTTAAATCGCCAGTTTCAGCTTCTTTTATAAACTCTCTCTTCTGCCTCCCCTTCAAAGTCACCATCTACGGGCAGTCTTGCCCAACTTTTTTTTTCTTATGTCTTCTTGCTCTTCCTTTTCTTGGGCTCCTCATTTCAAGCCATAGTGTTGGCTTCAGAGAACGAAACGTGCTGCTGCAGACGAGGCCTTTGCAGACGAGGCTAACCAGAGATACGTGAGGACAGAAGGACATGAAGATGCCAGATGTGCTACTGCTCAAAGGGGAGCCCCTTGCCATACACTGACTCATTTCTGTTAGCAGCTGCTGTAGCACCCCAGTTACACGCACAGACCAGCATGGCAGTGTCTCACACCTTGTGCATGATTGCAGGGCAGCTGTGTTGAAGTAGGAGCTCGCCTTCAACCTGGGCAGCTGATCACCTGCCATGCTCGCTGCTTGTAGATTTATGGAGAAGGCCTAAAAGGATCGGCGTGTTTTCATTATGTCTAATTCCTAGCACGTACCAGGGCAACATAGCTTCCATCTCCTCTGCCCTCTGTGCAGGGACCTTCTGCTGCAGCTTGACAGAATATGAATGAAAGAAAGGACTTAAGGGTCAGAAGGAGGAAGACATCAGAGGAGGGTGGGAGGGAGCATCCCAGGTTCAGGAGAGCTGTTCTGTGTTGTGAGGTGCTCTTCCAGCATGTGCTGGGTTCCTGGTGGGAAGGGCGCAGTGAAGAGCTTTCTCTTTAATACAGTGTGTGTTTTATCTCCACAGACTTCTTGCAGACTTAGTTTAAAGATCTTAGCTCAATACCATTAGTGTATCTCTGCTGAAGGCCCTTTATAAAATTGATTAGAAAGTGGGCTTTTGCATGTGTGTGTGTGGGCTCTAATCTGATTTGAGTCCGAGATGGTATCTTTAATTCAGTGCATCGCGGCAACTAACTCACGAACTTCACTGAGAGTCAGGGCCCCTAATTTGGTTTGAGAATACATTAGCAAAACGAGCTCAGAAGACCCATTTTCGGGGAGAGGGGGAGGGGATGTTTTTGGGGGGGCCTTGAGGGAGGATAGGAAGAATTGACTTGACAGAGAAGAGTCGTGGATTTAAACAAGATCCTGGGCACGATATTCCTGCAGTGGTTCCCAGGAAGAAAAGGAGGAGAATAAGACTGATTGATTGCTGGCTTTGCACAAACCATGGAGAACAAAGTGAACCTCAAGACGGGCTTAACCCTTTCTTCCCACACAAGCAGAGAACCCGGGGTGCGGTTTATCCAGAGCTGTTTCTCCCCATCTTGTTCCTACGTGCTGCTGTGTGGACTGTCTGCCTAAAGCAGGCACTAACGTTGCAGAAGTAATGGTACACCTTTGCTAGGGTAGATGATCCACACTATCAAAACTTTCCCAGACTGATCCGATGCAACGTTAAACCATCTCCCCTTCTCTCCTCCTCACTTCCTGAAATGGAAAAAAAGTGTTAGAAAGAAACAGACCAGTGCAGCCGGTGTTTGCAGTGAGACAGTGAAAGCAGTGTTTTGCTGCAGGTGATGAGGAAAGGCCTGCCCCAGGGATCGTTAGACTTAGCAGAGGATGTGCATCCACTGCGTGCTGCCCTTCACTCCTCAGATCCCTTGTTCCTGTGAGATGTGTGCTGAGGGTTGTGTAGCATTCTGTATCATCCAGAAGTTATGAGGGAATTGAAATTTTCAAGATTTTGCCCTGCGCTCTTTAAAGAAGGGATTATTTTAAGAAACTGTTAAAGGGAAATAACAGATTCTGTTGGTGCTCTAGAAATACTCAAGATAGAAGTAAATATTTAATTTGAAAATGTAATTAGTAGGTTGTTAAACACAAAGTGTTTGCTGTAGTAATTCAGTTTTGTTGCTGAGGTCGTATACACACAGGTGTCAGAAAACTGCAAGTTGTGCCTCCTTCAGTAGCAGCAGTGTATTCCTCTTGAAAGTGAGCAGTAGTTCCTCTTGCTGGGAGCGTTAGGACTTGCTGCCTAAGTTTTGTGAATTGATAAAATTCCATTTATTTTAAGGGAGGTTCACTGGTTTACATCTGCTGCGGCCATTAATACTGTATATGAGCTAAATGTTCAAATGAAGGCTCCTAAATTGTGTTTGCAAAGTACTTAAAAGGTACATATGCAATTACATGAATAAGGCACTCATGGACACAAATGGCTAATATAATTTCATCTATATATATATATCTATATATATATCAATATATAAGTTTGTTAATGAAGTTGGCTGAGATGCTGTTTTTAGCAGTAAGAGTGTGAGCTATTTAGTTATAGTTCAGTATTTGTGTTTGAAAATAAGATTTTCTTTATGCAGTGCCACATCATTGTTGTTTTAGGCAAATATCAGATATTCAGACTTGAGTATATATTGCAAAATATTTGGTATATAATATTTGGTTCCTTTATGATGTATATTGCATCATATTGCATGTATACATGGCATGCATTGTATAACACAATGTTTGCATTCCATTGCTTGAATATAAAATCAACCAAGACCACAGCTGTAGACTGGGCGCAACATATTCAGAGAAGGTCCAAGCCCCTTCCTTATAAGCAGTGTGTCTGGAAGGAGGAGCTGACTGCTTTCAGAAATGAGGAATCACAAAAACAAATATCTCAGAATTGGAAAGCTTTGACAGTAGTAGTAGTGTGACCTAACTACCGTCATTTGGATATACAGCTGGCTATACAATGATTCAAATGTCTAGGCTCAGCTGCCTTCCAGTAACTATTTTTGTTAGACTCCGTGCAGTGCAGATAGCATGCCCATATGCTTAGCTGAGGTTCCTTTTTCCACCTTCTCTGATGAACTGCTGAGGTCAGCAATTTTATTGCAGAAGCTTGCTCTGATGAACTTTTCCTACACCAGCCTCTCAATCCAGACAATGCTGCAGTGCAGAGAAATAATCCAATTTTACTTGATTATTAATAATTACTCTCAGCTGCTATTTTTTCAGTTGATTGATTAGAATAAACAGTGCTCTGACGGGATAAACCAGAATCCATAACCCCCCTCCTCTGTCTGCTGCTGCGCCAGCCCTGACTTCTCCAGGTGCTGGGTGAAGTGGGGGGGTTGCTGTGCAAAGTGACTTTTTAAAATGTACCTTCTTTCTAGTGAGCAAGATGCTGTTTTTTAACTAGTTTTGAGCAAAGCTGATCTATCTGGATTGGTGGAAGACCACAAGGTCTGAGTGATGTGTCTGGTTTGCATGCTATTGCTTTTGCAAAACAGGTAAGTTTTCCATTATTAAGGTAGAAGCTGGACAAAACAACTTCATTCTGTGTTTTAATCTTCCAAACTGAGTACAGGTTTTCAGGAAGCATGCTTCATATTTGTGACCTTGTCCTAGGTCTGACTGGTTATGGATCCTTCCAGCAGGGTTTTAGGCCATGAGTCACCTTGGAGGGATCTCATGTTGTAGTTATGTGCAGTTTTTGCGTGTACCAAATTTGACAGTTTTCTTTTAATATTTGGAAGGAACATGTCAAAAGGTTTGCTCTCAGCAACTCATGGCCTGAAACTCTATCCAGCAGTTCTGCAGGGACAGAGGAACTTTAAAGCATTTGCAGATTTGTCAGGAACTTAAAAACCTCAGCTAAATTAGACGCAAAAAATATAGGAAAATGAACAGTGATTTTGTGCACGATCAGGAACAACCTCTCCCAGCACCACAGTCCAGTCTCTGTGGCTCCCTTGCTGATCCAGCCTATTCTGTACCAGATTTGCTGTGGATGCCAAGCAGCATTGCAGCTGGTACACCCAAATGGGTGCTACGGGCATATCTGGGATGAGCAGTGGTTTTCCTACTAAGTAGCTGCTCTTTATCCTATGGACTAGAATTACCTCTGGAGATGGGATTTTTGCAGCATGGGAGATGGTTTTGCTACTTGTAGCTGTTTGATCAGTAGCTTGTATTTCTTCAATTCACCTTTTTTTGAGAATAATGTTCTTTGTAGGGTTGAAGTAAGAAAATTGCGTCAACATGGACCTCTATCTGCTAGTGATGAGTCCAAGGAAATAAATGGATCTCTTAGACCTTTTAAGGGAGCCTGTTGTTGCTGGATTTCCTCTCTGGAGTGAATTGCACAGGGTGGACAAGCCTGTCACAGCTGGCAGCAGTGTGGTTTCCAAGGGATGCTCAGGGCAGGCACCTGCTCAGAATGGCACCTGGTAATGGAGATACGTGAATGGATTCACTGTGCCCCGTGATTTGCAGTGGTCGAGTAGGGCCATCAGTCTGTGCTGACTGACTTGCAGGAGGCGTACGCGGGGATTTCTGAGAATTCCCTCTACTGGGAAAGATCAGTTATCTTGCTTTCTTTGCCCAGGAATATCTGAAATAAAAGTGTGTTTATAGTAGGTGTGATGTTACATTAGGAAACAAGTGTCCAGAAGTTCAGTGAAGGGCATACGTTAGCCGCAGTGTTCAACATTCAGATAACTCTTCAGATTCTGAAGTCCGGTTCCTGTTCGGATCAATAGAAAACCCTATTTAATTTCAGTAGTGTTTGGGTCAAGACTTAAATGAAGAGATAGGACCTTATTCCAGCTAATTGTGATTTTGTGTTTTTGACTGTAGCTACAAAATGCTGGGTAGGGCTCAGGTAGCAGGTAGGATATTTATACTAATTTCAACAGTTTTTGTTCAATAGATTGTAAAATGAAGCACTCGTGCTGGTGCTAAGAAGCAGCATTCCTCATGATTGGATCAGAAAGAAGTTTCATTCAAGCTCTCATCAAAGTGGATAAAATGTCCAGGTCAATTTTTGTAAGTTGATAGGGAGCCAGGGTTTCTGAGCTTCTGATCATATGCCAGCAGTCATTTCATTGTGATGCAGAAGGAATGGGATAGAGCCTAAAAGGCACCAGATGGAAAAGCAGAGCTGGATTTCTCCAGCAGCACTCAGCTTTCAAAACAGAGGGGTTGATTTTTGGCTGCATGATGTTCCTTGACACATGGTTAATCTCTACTGTGCAAAAGAGCTGAGTAATACAGAATGACCATTTTACATGAGTAGATGGCACAGCGTTCACAATACTCTTGAATTCCAGAACTTGTATGTAGAGTTCCAGATTTTTGGGTGATTTAGACATAGTTTATTTGCCAGTATCTTTTTCATTAAGTTGCCTCGCTAAAGAGAACAGCATAAGAAATGTATCAAAACATTTATTTTATATATATACCTAACATCTATGTACATTAGAACATACATGCTTCTGAGTAAATATAGTGAAAAGAGACTTGCCAAGTGAATTGCAAGCAGAGGGCTGTCTGGATGCAAGGAGTGCAAATGTTGTTTCATCCTAAATCTGGCTGCAACCTGAAATTTTTGGCAGAGCAAAAAATTTGTTGAAGTTTATTTTGAGAAAACTTCCAATATTTTTTTACATTATGTTCTTGAAACAATGCATGCTTGGTTAGCCAAAGAACACAAGGCAGCACACAACAGGCTAAACAAAGTACTAGGAACAAAGCAAAATTAAATGTCTCATTTTGTTCAGGCTTGTTTTGGAAATCTTACGGAACAAAACATTGCCAAATTGGACCTAGTTCTGTAATGAAATGGAAAATAATTTTTTAACACAGTAAGTTTGTGATGAAAAACTTCTACTGAAGCCTAGCTATGAAGGGAAACAGAGAAATTAGTTTGTATGGTGATGTGGTCAGGAGGCAGTTAGTGCCAGAGGTAGCACCCAGGGAGCTGGAGATGGGATTAGGCAGTATTAGAGGTAAGGTTATTGTGTAGACTGGGTCCCAGGGGATTCGCTTTAAAGGGGAGTCAGATGTGGGAGGAGGTCAGAATTGGTGTGTTTAATATGGACAGATCTGTGAAGCCAATTCCTCTCTGGCTAGCTTGCATACTGGAAAACACTAACTACTCACACTTCTTACAGGCTAAGCTCGGGGCTGCAGTGCTGAAAAAAGATGTTCAAATTCTGCTGATAATCTGGAGCAGAGGCCATCACTTGAGCACAAGGGCTTATCTGTCCATTGTTCTGTTTAGAACACTCACCTGCACGCTCCATTCTTTGAAGCATAGTTGCTGATTAACGCTTGCGCTGTTCCTGAGAGGTCATTCAGGATCATATCTGTGCTTTTCAGTTGGCGAAGCAGTGTCTTGGAGTGCTGCAGTGACTTGCTGAAGTCTACAAAATTAGTGTTGAGGTTGGAATTAGACTATGAGACTTTTTTGCTCCATTGTGAGGGCTCAGTATGTTGTACTTGACTGCCCTGTGTGGTAAGCACAGAACCAGCAACTAGGAGCCATAACACATATATGGGTCCGTGAGCTGTGTTTGGGGCACGGGTGCTTAGTGGCTGAGGAGAAATATAATCTGGGTGCAGAATGGATCAGAGACTGCTTCTAGATTAGATTCTGCCCATAGACTGGGCTCCGAGGAAGCATGGGAACAAGGAGACATCCACTGAGACACCTGGCCAGAGAGAGGTGGTTGTGGGACATGCTTGGTTTGCCAAGGGCAAAGGGAGCTGGGCACACAAAGCAGATGAAGTGTGAGTGTGTGGAGTTATAGATCCTGTCTTTATGCATCACATTGATCTCATTCATTGTGTTATACTTAGCATTTCGTTTATATAATGCCAGGGTGTTATATGGGTTTGTTTGTTTTTAACTCATGGGTGACTGGCAGTTTCAGTCTGGATGCTGTCTGGTAATGAAATGGAAGACAGTCCAAGTCTGGTGAAAGATCTTTGTCAGAGGATTTATGGAAATTAAGATAAATGCATTTTCTTGATTATTTGTTTTACTTTGTCAAAGAGCTAAGTCCAACACCTTCCCAGAGACATGCTGTACTGGGGTTGGTGACAGGACTTATGACCCTTTGCATGCACTGCTGAATGGCTGAGTCAGTTTATGATACATGCTAAGTTGCATTTAGAAATTTAGTCAGGGGAAAAAAAAAAGAGGCAGGGGGCAAGGTGCATTCTGCATCATACAGTGGGAGTCTGGTGTAGAAACAGCTAAAGCAAGGATACCTGGTGCAGCACATCACATCAATAGAAGAGCTCAGGGCTACAAGCTGCTTTGCAACCAGCCATGCCTGACCTCACTCCTGGTGGCCACTCACTGGCTTGCTGTGCTGTTTCCCATTGCAGATGAGCTTTGAGTGAACCCGGTCTGGGGATTTGGCAAAGTATTCCCTGATGTAAACAGAGTGTTGAATTGATACAGACTAACACCTGCTAAAGATCCATGTCTTACCAGGACATCTGGATACCCCTTTCTTATTCATTCTTGCAGTTCCTACTGTATTGGAGGAGCCATCAAGGACTTACATGGTTTTCTTCCTGCAGGTTTAATGCATACTGTAACCCTCATCCAGCTGAACATGGCTGGACCTAGGCTGCAGAACCTGCTATAGAAATGACCCTGTTTGCCCTGATGGTTTGCAGAGCTCAGTGCTGGCTCATCACCAGACATTGATTTCCATTTCCCATTGCTCTGAACTCTTGCATGGCTCACACACAGTGAGCTCAGTCTATCCACTATGAGCTGTCAGGGTAGGTGGCTGGAGGGGATGTAGTTAGCTTTTGAGACCTCCCACCATCAAAACATTTGGCAAAGCTGTGTTGTAAATGGATTTCTGCTTCTGCCTATCCCCACCCCTTGTCCAGGTTTCTTACACCTTCTGTTCTGCATGCATCTGTTCCCCTCTCAGCCCAGCACTGCCTGTCCATCTCCTCCATCTATGCATCTAATGGAGGTTGGTAATCCCGTTAGGTGCTTGCAGCAGGCGCTGCCGAATTTGCTTGCAAATGCCTGTGCCAGGTCGAGTGTCATTGCCAGCAGCGCTCTTGGCGGGATGAAGGTTGCATTAGTGAACAGTAATTGAAATGCAAAATAACATTTTGATCGAGCGAGCAGGCTGTTTATTTATCAGATCAATAGCCAAAATGCCCCATCTGGAGAAGTCAGCGTGATAATAAGTGATAGCATTCCAAGGGCAAACGGAACAAGCACAGCGGGGAGGACGCGCGGGCAGGGTGGGCTGGGCTGGGCTGGGCTGGGTCACGCCAGGCTGGGGGCGGCTGAAACTTGCTGCTTCTTGCATCCCTTCCTTGGAGAGGGCAGCCCCCTTCGAGGAGTGTCTGCAAAGGGCTCCAGACCTCTGGACAGAGAACAAAGAGTGCTCAAATAGTAGGTGAGACAGAGTGCAGACATATGTAACATCATGTGCAGGCTTCTCCCTCTCATGCTCTGGTAGACATAGGGCCATGACCAGAGTGCAAGCTGCAGGTGTTTTATTTATTTGTTTATCAAATTTGATTTGTGGGATTTTTTTTTTTAATTTTTTATTTTTTTTATCTTTTGCTTTATTACGCTATGTTTCCTGTAAAGCTCTGAACACTCACTCTGATGATCTGGAAATATGAGGTCATAATTTGGCTTCTGTAGTGAAGCTACTGGAATGGGACCTAGGTGCATCTACATAATGAGGAGAGATGTCTGAAAGTGAGGCATGGGGTTGTGTACATTTGCATGATAAATTTCTATATATGCATGGTATACACACATACTCTACTGAATAAAGCTGTGTAACATTTAAGCCTATCTGAGAAAGGTACTGTGTGAAAGTGTATTTGTTTCTAGAATTTGTATTGGATGGGAGTTTTTGTTGGTTTTTAGAGAAAAGAATGCACAGGTTAAGCCAGAGTGATAGGGAAAATGAAGTGTGTGCTTCTTGTGTTGCACAAATTTCTGTCTACAGAGGAGTTTGTTGCCTGTGCTCTCCTTCTCATCTCTTGGTTCAGGCAGGTAAGAAAGCAGGACACGATGGGGCCTGAGGAAGGGCTGGGCTCAAGCAGACTGGAAGGTGCTTTGTCGGGCAAAGGAAATGGGGACAGTCTGGAAGATGGATGAATGACATGGATTTAGAACTGTTCAAGGCTGGTATTTGGGTCAGCTACAACTAGCTACTTAGTACATACAGAGTATTGTAGAAAATCTTCTAAATACCTACCGAAGGTGGGGTTTTAAAGACTCAGCAAAATTGAACCTTGGGGATATCTTAAAGAGGTAGCTAAAGATAATCCTGTATCTTACAGTAGCCTAAGGTGTGCAGAAGGAAACTGAGTTTGTTTGCCTACAAACACTCAGTGTTTGCCTTTGTCTACATACATCATCTAGACCCCCCAGACCTGCAGTGTTAACTGGTCAGCTCTCCCTTGTACTCCCTTTCTCTGCTTGTTCTGTGCTGCGTCTTGGCCCTACTTTGTAGCACAAGTCTCTTGCCTGCCCTTGACCCCCATGCAGTTCTCTTGTGCCTCCCCATCACCCCACCCACTCCCACACTCCTTTGATGGTTCTGAGGCAGCTTCCCTGTGCCAGATCCAGTGTTTGCTCTCATGCTGTTACCTTGTTTTGCTTCTATATCATCTTAGAAATGCTCCCAGGAGAGTCAAGGATTTAAAAAAAAAAAAAAAAGTTGAAATTGAAAAGCACTAATTGCTCATTGTTATTTTCTGTGCTGTAATTTATGTGAAACTAATTTCAGTCAGTTTTTTTCAGGATCCATCTAGTTTTGAGTAATGTTTCTAATGATGAGCCACTTAATTATAGATTTCTCCGGGAGCTACAGGTGGAATCTAGGCAAAGCCCATCTGTCCTGTCTGGATTGTCTTGGCAGGGATGGGAGAAAAAGGCAGAGTCCTGCCACAACTGTAAATTTTGAGATGCAAGCAGTAGAAACCTTCCAAAAAATTAACAACCGCTCAAACTCAGTGAATTCATAAATGCCTCCAGACTGGAGGACACACAAGTTCAGATTTTGTCTGAATAAACTTAAGAGTACCCTTTCAGTAAACTAGTATATAGAAGAAATATTAATTCTTTCGGATTTTTTCACATTTGTTTCCAGGATGATGTCCTTGATAGGTAGGTAGCTCCCATCTGAAATCCTTTCCCAAACACTGACTGGAATTAAGCAATACTTCTCAGTTTCTCTTTTTTTCTGCCATTTTTCATCATGAATTGTAGGCAAGGCTGAAGGGAGTAGTGCCTTCAATGGATATCTTGAAATGCAAGGAAATACAGGCTGAGGAATTTGCACTGGTGGCAGTTTTCTGTCAGAAATCCTAAGAGGGTCCCGAGCGAAAGAAGAGGTCTATGTGAGATGAGGCAGGGGATCAGGCTGCAATGCAGAAAAGAATGTGACACAAATGACTGTTCCGGATGTTTTCCTTTTCCTTGCCCAGCTGTAAAGGTGAAAGCAAAATTCTGACGTACGAGTGTTTGAAGTGTGCTCTACTGAATATGTTGTTGTATGAGTATCATTCACAAGCGTCTGAAGGACACTGAAGGTACTAAGAGAGATATAGATTAGAAGTGCCCTAGATAGTCAAGGTATAAGGAAACATTCAAGAATAAATGAAGGTCTAGCTGAGTATTTCAACTGGGATTGCTGTATCCAGCTTTGCCTTACGCAAGCAAAAATGTTGAACTGGTGTGAGCAATCTTCCAAATGCAGAAATATTAGAGGAAGAAGGTACAGACAGCCTGGAACTGTGAAACATAGGATGACAGCAAGGGGAAAAAAGGGTGGTGGAAGAATATGGACGGCACTCAATTCATTTTCATAATGGCACTCCAAAAAATGTTTTTTTAAAAAACAGTGAATGGCACATGAATCCCGATCCTCGTTTTTGCAGTGATATCAACAGTAAGTGTAAGCCAGCAGCATTAGCTCCAGTGCTAAAGCAATTCACTCTGGAGGGAGTGCCATTAGTACACCAGAAGGCAAGGTACCTTCAAAAGGTGGTGTGTTAATAAGAGAGTGAACTGATAATGTATGTCACACCTCCAGATTAATTGTCACTTCATCTGTGTAATACTTCTTACCATTAACTAACAAGAGTGTTGTCTTAAGTGTGAAGAGAAATTACAAGGAGAAGAGGGATGAAGGCTAGCAGGAAATCCATAATGTCTTCTGCCCATGAGAAGGCTTTTTATTTATTAAGCAGCCTCCAGACAGTTTGCTGTGGCAGCTTTCATCAGCGTGAGCTAACTTGGACTAGAGCAGATCTACTGATATGTAACTGGGCTCTGGTTATGCAATGGGTCAAAGGGATAAAATGTCTCCTGGGCATTAGACAAGCAAATACTATTTGTATAAGAGCCAGAGTATGAGCACTTGCTGTCCTGCATCGCCTTATCTTGCAGAAGAGCCCAGCTTGGGCCTCCTTTGCCTATTCCTGTGCGAGGAATCTATTATTCCAGTCTATGTGGCAGAACTGGTCTCATGCCACAACCTGCTTCAGTAGATCTCATATAATGCAGTTCTTCTCAGGGCTGACCGCTGGGGACAAGTCTTTAGATAGACTCTTGCAGCTGGGGAGCTGTAGGATTTTGTTGGCTTCCTGACATATTTACGTTTTAGCTTCTTCAGCTTCCTCGCTCAAAAATTCTTCTCCTGACCTCGAACTACAAAGCAAATAAAAAAATCCATATCTCTCTTCGGAGCAAGTATAAAAGACAGGCCAAGTGTGATACATTTGTACAAAATAAGCCATGTCCAGTTCCCCAGCAAAGCCAGAAGCAACAGAAAAAGGTTGCAATTAGAATTAGGATGGTGTATCTCATTTACAACAAAATGCTGGCAACTGGACCTTGCTACAGCCTGACAGTCTGGGTTGGTGTGCGTGCTGTGAAGTAGAAGTCACACAACTTCCACTCCAAAGCAGAGAGCAAACTCATGAGCGTTTTGCCAAGCTATGGCTTGTGTTTGTTCCAAAGACAAGCATGTAGCATTTGTGTGGGCATATTAGGGATGAATGCCTTGCAGACAGTCTCTCTGGGTCTTGCTGTGCTCTGCAGAATAGCAGCATAGCCCACGCAAGACAGAAGGAGCTGCTGCTAGCAAGCACAACAAAACCCTTAGAAATCATATTTGCACCCCACAGAAGAATATTTGGGTTGACTTGAGGCTACGACTGTCTTGTCCTGTATAGCAAAGCAAAATGTTGTGATTTAAATAAAAGCCTTTTAAGCCTGGGCACTGGTATCTTCACAATTTTTGTTTATGACCTGGCGCCCAAGGTGTTAATTAAGCCCATCACCCATGCAGTGCCCAAGCTCTTTTCCACCTCCAGAGAGAAACAGATTTTGCCGTGGGCGCAGGATATGTGGTAGAGTACGCCCAGAACAACTTCTGGACCGTGGTGAGTAGGGCTGGGTTATCTATCCACTGTTACTCGCTGCACAGAAGTGGCACGTTAGCAGATCCCATTGTTCTTGAACTGTTGTGTGGAGAAGACTCGTCAGGCAGGATGAGGCAATGTGTCTATATGATGTCCCTCTCATTTCAGTTTCAGATGGAGCAGCAGAGCGGGACAGGTGGGGTGCAGGGCTTCCCCCCCTCCCAGCACATGGCAGGCCAAGAGCAGGGCTGGTCGTGAGCTGTCCATGGTGAGTGGGAGCTGCTGGGCCCTGCAGCACGACTGCCTCACGCCTGCACCCTATAATTACCCGGGCTGTTATTGCAGCTGTCATGTCTAGTCTGCCACTTGGAAAACATTATTTACTTCTGTATCTAAAAAAAGCCACCTGACAAAATTTGGCTTGTTCCTGGAGTTGCGGCAGTGTTTGAGAAGCTGATCTGTTGCTTGTCAGCCAGCTGTGAGTTGTGAAGCTCTCTCATAGGGCCTGCAGAGGACATAAAGTCTGTGTTGCCCAAATGGTCTCATGGCATGATATGCATATCTCATTTACACATGCAGTGTAAGTCTGTCATCTGGGCTCACAAATTTTGGTAATAAAAATAGGCCTGTAACTGAGGAAAGGCTGGATTTTTTAAACTCTGTTTAATCTTTGGTGGTTTTACCTATTAAAGACTCTTTCATCTTTCATAATTGGTCTAAAAATGTCTGTGCGATCCAAAACATGGTTTTGTCACAAGCTGGGACCTGAAGTGAGCAGGTTTATATTGGCAGTCTTCTCAGTTTTTTTCAGTCAAGCTTGAATTCACTGTGAGGTCTCCCCAGTTGTGACCTTCAGGACTAATGCACAGATCCACAAGCACAGCCATAGGGCACCTGGAAGTTACAAGCTGTACAGGCATGTTGCCTGCAGGGTTTTTCAATTTTATGGTAGATCTTAGGGCTTTTCAGAATTAAATTCTGTCTGGAATCCAGGTCCAACTGTGAGAACCACCAAAAAAACCCATTTTTGACCTTTTGCATTGTTCCTTGTACCTGGAAAAAAGAAGAGAAGGTTTTGCTTGAGGAGTTTGAGGGAGTGTTTGCCTGCTCACTCATTCCTCATGCTTGTACCAGTTATACAGATGTATTTCAGCATTTGTTTTAATGACAATTTCAGTCTTAATATTGAAAATCTCCAGCATGGTGGGTTGGTGGGTGTGTGATTGAATTAGAAAATACTGATTCCTACCTTCCTTCAGGAAACTGGAGTATAGCACTGTGATAATCTTGCCTTTCTTATTGAAGATTGTGTATTGAGGATCATCCACTAGATGAAGCAGCAATGCTTCTAAACTTTCCTAGCTCCAGTTCAGAATAAGGAGTGCTGCATGGAGAAGGTGCAGGGTCAGATACTTGGTTTTGCATCAGCACTAGGAGCTATTTGGATGGAATTAAGTTACTGAATTCTGGATATCTTAGCTGATAGAGAATCCTTTTGGTGGGGGAAAGTTACCTTCTGCTACTGAGACATGTTATTCTAGCTGTCTTGCTAAGCAGGTGTGACCCACCTCTGGATCTTTTTCTTCTCTTGAGGCAGGTGAAGGCTTGTAGATAGGAAAATGATAAGAATTCAGTATTTTCTATCTAGAAATGGGATAATGAGGTGAACATAGCTACAAATAACTATTTCTGGGGGGAGAAAAAAAACCTCAGTAGATGTGCAATACAATAGCCTTATCTGCATGGACTCCAAACTTGTAATCCTTGAAGTTTACAAGGAAAAAAAAAAAAAAAGCTGAGAGGTAATATTTACTGCCCTGATTTTATAAAACTAATCTTTCTCCTGTTCAGGCCCCGTCCATCTAGCAGTCCTTCCCTCTTATTACTGCTGTTGTTCTTCAGAGAGTGTTGAACTCATAAGCAGTCCAGCCATTGCATAGAAGTAGCAAAAGGTGAAAGGACAGGGAAGAACTGGAGAAATTTGTAACATAAAACCAACATCACTGCCCAAAACAGACAACACTAAAGGCTAAAAACTGTGAGTGCTTAAAGCACAATCTTGACTTGGTCTAAACCTGCATGTTTACATCCAGGATCACTGAGATCAGAACATACTCGTCTGAGGGCAGTTGTGGGCACAGAAAGGCTAACAGCATCGTCAGAGATAAACGGCAGTGGGTTTATGAAACCAGAGTAGAGCAGACAATAACCTTTCTTGATACAATTAGATAATTAGTGGGCAAAAAGAAAGCAGTGGATGGACTGTCTCTGGACCATGCGTGAGCTTTTGACAGAAAGCTGTGCAAGATCTTATTAGGGAAATTAGATCAAATTGGTTTTGATACAAATCCTATGAAATGAATCATGGATTAGCTGATGGAGTGTAAACAGAAGGGTTAGAGACATTCTTTATCCTTCTGCAAAGGTGGCGTCCAAAAGGGCAGTGTTTTGGCTTTAAATATTCATTAGTGGCCTGAAGGAAAATGTGAAAGATGTAGTTTTTAAATTTACGGTTGACATAACTGAAAGATATTAAAAATAAATCGGAGTAGAAAAAAAGATCTAGGCTGAAAAAATGAGCGTTACTAAGAGGCCTTGATGATTAAGCAGCCTTGATAAAATAAGTGACAATTAGCAGTGTGTTGTTTAAAGATGGTCCCGGATCTACTTTAGAACAAGAAGAATCCAAATTTCATATTGTGCAGAGCAAGGTGGCAAAGCAGCTTAAGTTCAGAGAGGTCCTGGTAAGACAGTGGGTATGCAATGATGTGAGCTGGTGTGCAGGCTGGTGGCAGGTGAAGCCATGCTCAGTGGGCCCCTGAGTCTGCCGGGCTGTGCGCTTCCCAGAGCGTCTCTCTCCTGTAGTGCTGTGGCATCATTGCAGTGTGCGATTCGGGGCACCTTGCTGCGAGACCCAAGCAAGCTGGAACAGGTCCAGAGAAGGGCCACAAAGATGCTAAAGGGATTAGAGGGAATGACCTATGATGAGGAAAGGTGAAAAGAACGAAACATTTAGAACCTCTAAGCCTGTTACATGGGCACAGAAATAGTAACGGAGTTTCCTGTGCCAGCACGGAGGAGAGTTGGATCAAGTCTCTCTCCTTTTACATTCCTATTAAGGTAACTAGAGCTGAGCAAAATGGCTGTTCATCACTTTGAACTCTTCACAAAAAATGTTTAGCTGTTCTTCTTGAAGTTCAAGGCGTTTTTTTTCTTGCCAGGGAACACAATGAGTCTGTTTAAAAATCACCACAGGTTCTCCATGAGACTTGTAGAAATTCAGAACTGGAGAGGCTTAACTCAGTGTCTGCTGCCCAGCAGCAGCCAACTGTGCAAGGTGTACTAGAGGACACAAAAGGAAAACACAACCTCTGGAAGGAGAGGATACATCCCAGCTGTGATATTTTGTCTGTCTTGGTGCTAAGGGCTTTTGTCTTTAAAGCATTTGATCAAACCTAACCGGAACTCACTATGTGTTACTGTCTCATGGAGATGAAGATCCTTGACTGTGAGGATGTAGGGCTTTGTTGCTGTCCTAGATTGACCACCAGACAGTCACTGTATGGTGGCCTCCGTAACTTGAGGTGTTGAGTTGAGAAGTGAGTAGGTCATAGGAAACTGATCTCACCTTTTGTTTGTTTGTTTTTCCCAGTGGAGGGAGACACCTCACTGAGTCTGTCTGAGGCAACTCCAGCCTCCTGTAACTTGCTGATGACAAAACAGTGCTAGTCTTCAGGTCTGTCAGTCCAGGACTAAGATATTTTTTAAACTGGGATCTGGACCTATGACAGCAGTTCTGAGAAGAGTTTGCAAACAAGTGTCCCTTCTTTTTTGTGATTCCCTGGTTTATGATGGGCTGGGAGAACAGTGCTCCTAGGTAAATTCCACTGTGGGATCTTGTCTTACAAATAGTGATTACATTTAGTAATATGGTAGACAGGACCACCAAAATACTTCTGAATCTGAAATAATGAGTAGCTAACTAGATGTCTTCTGCCATACAACAGCAGAAGAATTCACACTGCCTCATGCTCCCACAGCCAGCCATAGCAGTAGTAGCTTTGTTTTCTGCTTTCAAGTTTGGCTTTGTACTTGTAAAGGGTACCATTGAGACAAGGAAGTGTACCAGGATGAGTATGGTTCATACATGACTAACATGAGAAATATGAAATGTTATGCCCTAGTTGAAGTAGATATAAGCACAGACACAGAGGACGTCTGTCACCTCCGTTTAACCTTAATTCTCTGAAGTCCTTCTACTCCCAGTTTTCAGTATATTTTCTAATACAGCTCAGAATCTTGTTTGTTGCTTCTTCATTTCTTGCTTCTTCATTTCTTCCCAGTTGGTGAATTCTGGGCTTTTTTTAAGAGACAGAAGCTGGGATTTGAACTTCCCTGACTGAATCTGACAGTTCAGCTCACCTTCTTGTCATGCCTTTTTCACTGTCGTCCTCTGTCTGCCCTTAACACTGCAACTTCCACTCCTTTTACCGTGGAGTTCCTCAGTGCAGGAAAGTGTTTTATGGTGGTTTTGCCTTCCACTTTGGCTCTAATCTCACATTTCTATGTCTGGTGATCTTCAGGTTTTTACTACATATGCACCTCTCAGGTAGGGAAAGGTTCCAGAATCTGGCCAGCGCAGCAGCTTTCAGCTTTGCTATGAGATGATAAGATTTGGTCTCATTCAGCAAAGTTTCATCTTCCTCCACACGGTCAGCTGGCATTTCACCAGGAGCTCTGCAATCTGCCTAGCTGCCCGCAGAATTGAAGACAAATGCACCTGCAGCAATTATTCCTGTAACTGCTCCATGGCCTCTAGTTCAGCGTGACCCTCTGGGCAAAGCGTGGACATTCATCAACTCATCACACTGTCTCTTAGTAGGACCAAACTCTGGCTTCCTCTCAAGTAACACCAAGCAAAGCAGCCCAGGAACGTGAGATGCCTGCCCATGCTCTCAAGGTCAGCTGTCTTGCCAAATAACAGGCTTGGCTGATCGATCCCAGAGATGGGAGATGAGGTCAAACACTGAGGATGAAACAGAGACGGAAAATTAAGAGATACTTGGGTCAAATGAGATCAAAAGGATGCAGGACTGTGAAGTTGCTGCATATTAGATGTGCACATTCATATCAACAGACACACAGAAGTGATGTATGTAACATAGGTACGTCAGCCTTGCTGTGTCACAAAATGTTTTGTCCTGTCACCTGATGGGTCTGACCTCTTGGCAGGAGGAGTTGCCACAAATACCGGGTAAATAGGCTGAAACTGAAATAGAAATTACCCACGTGACTGTGGTATGGTAACTTTAAACCAGCAGAGCTTCCAAGTAGTCAAGCATCCCCAGGCAGTCAGAATTCTTTGGACATGCCATCAGGAAAATCACTTGCTTGCATATATTTAGATTTTCTTAAAAGCCGTTGACAAATTGTCTTGCTGGAGGGAAAATTTAACCTCTCAGGTTAATACTGTTATCAATTTAAAAGTGTCTGAGAAGAAAAGAAAGAGTAGGCATACCCTACCCAGAAAAGAAAGGGAAGTCAATTTTCAGCATGATAAAGGTTAACATGAATGACCCAAAAAGTTCTGTGTTGTGGTGTTTGACCCATGCATTAATGGTCTTGGAAGTGGGCAAACAATGGGACTCTGCAGATGACATTAAGTTATCAAGAAAGACTGAAGAACTCCAGAGGATTGTAATAAAGCTGGGTGCATGGACAGCACAGTAGTAGATGAAACGCATTGGTGACTATTGCAGTGTTGCATTCCAGAAAGCATTAATTTGATTTTTCATAGATCTTAATGGATTCTAAATTAACTGTAGCAACTCAGGAAAAGATCTGAAGATCTCAATAAGTAACTTGCTGATTCTGTCTGTGGAAGAAATGGTAACGATTTAATTTTGATTTAAAGACAAAAAAAAAAAAAAGGCAAACAATATAAGGAGTTATATAAAAGGTGGGCTGAAAATAACATTCAGAGTATGGTAATGTCACTAGGTAATTGATGGCTTGCCTAGGTCTTGACTACTGTCCAGACCTTCAGCTGGAGAAGTGATGGAGCAGTGCCAGTTTCATGCTGCCGAGGAGTTGCCTCATTGAATTCTTCTGGACTGAACAAAAATAGCCAGACTAGAGGAAGTTCAGAGATGTATGATGAAACAGATAAGAGGTCTGCAAAAACTCCTGTGTGAAGAACAATTACATAGATAATGAAGAGCTGAATGAGGAGAACGTAGCAGAAGTCAATGTAATGAGGAGAATTAGGAGATGTTCAGGGAACCTGAAAGGCTGCAAATAGAAGTGGGTGTTGTTTTTTCTTTAATTTGTTCAAGGACTGCACAAGTAATCCCTGGAATTCATTGCCATAAGATATCATCAAAATTAGCAGTGTTCTATAAAAAGACTGAACGTTTATAGAGCAGTAAGATTATCTATGACTACAGTAAATAATAATAAGAGCTATCAAATTTGGTAAAGATGCCATCCTTCTATATACTTTAGAGCATATGACTCTATAAGAAGTGGGAATTTGAGAGAAGCTTCTCCATGCAAAAGTCTTGTACTAGTAAACAGAAGATTAAGATTTAAGATTAAGCTGGAGGAAGCTTTTGATTAGATGATTTTCCTTCTGTTTCTGAGCTCCCATTTTAGTGATGTTAATGAAGGGGAGGAATGAATCCAATGTGAAAATAACACAAAGACTTCTGTATTGCAAATGAGAAATCCTTCTGAACAGACCCTTATTGCAGGGTGTGCTTGCGTACTTTTTGCTTAGAGCCAGAGCAGGGCATCCTGAACCAACCAAGCATCTTTTTCATTTGGCCAGCCACAGACAGGCTCATTTCTTTCTGCTGTCCCCGGGGATTATGTGCTCTAGCTAGCTTTTGCCTCACCAGCACTGATGCCCCTTCCCAGCACTGTAGCCCGTGATCATCCTGTGTGTGATCTAGGTGAATGGCCTTGAATTCCTCCGTGTGAGTTGAAGGGAAGCAGGCAGATGGTTCTTAGTGAGTTGTGTTCCAGAGGAGAAGTACCTCTGTGGGCTTGGACTGCCTGAGCCAGCTGGAATTTGGACTGAGGTGGGAAAGGGAGGGCTCTCCTCTGACTCCCCTGAAGCTGTGTTTAGCCAGGAGGCCACTGAGTGCCTTTGCTCTCTCTCTGCAGGCTGCTCGGCAGAATGGCCACAGAGGAGCGGCACCTCTCCTCCAGCTGTGGGTCCTTCATCAAGACCGAGCCCTCCAGCCCATCATCTGGCATCGATGCCATCAGCCACCACAGCCCGAGCGGCTCCTCTGATGCTAGCGGTGGCTACGGCATTGCCATGGGTGGCCACCCCAATGGCCTGGACTCACCACCCATGTTCAATGGCACGGGAATTGGCGGTGGGTCCTGCCGTAAGCGTTACGATGACTGCGCCAGTGCCATCATGGAGGATTCGCCCACCAAGTGCGAGTACATGCTTAATGCCATCCCCAAGCGGCTGTGTCTGGTGTGTGGGGACATTGCTTCTGGGTACCACTACGGCGTGGCTTCCTGTGAGGCGTGCAAAGCCTTCTTCAAGAGGACTATTCAAGGTACAGTGTACCAATTTTTGTCAGTCTTTCCAAGGATTAGAAATTCCTTAGTTGAGCTTGAAAACCTCAGTGCATGTTTGTGTAGACAAACTGCAGCTCATTAATCCTGCATGTACAATTCACATATAAGGGTATATGTCTGTGTCTTGACTGCCAAAGGCATGCTTCAGATGTGTATGCATATAGGTGCAACAATATAGCTGAAAGTAGGAGTGCATACAGGTGAGCTCCAATATCCATGGATGCTTGAATGTTCATACACAAGCAGGCTGCATGTGAGCAAACATGCCTGAACAAACATGCCTGATGCTCTCTGTATTTGTTATGCTAACTGAAAAAAAAAAGTCAGAATAATTCACCTTGCAATAGAAAATGTACTAGTGGGTTGACTAGAGACAGGCATCCAGTGAGCAAGCACTTGTGTGGGTACTTAGCTGAGGTCAACCCACCACACAAACACTCCCTTGACTCCAGTGAAATTAAAGAAATGCACATGGGGAGAGCGCTCCATTTATTTATGTTCATGGTCTGGGCCAGTCATGCTTAATTACACTCCGTCACTACGAGTGTTCAACTCTGGAGTGAACAGAGCAATACAGGATGAGGTCAGCCCAGATCTCTCCAGATTTGACTATTTTTAGCTTAATTTTTTATATTTCAGATGTGTTTCCTTCCCACTATGTAGCTATGGAAATAGTAATTCTGTATTGCCCTTTCCTCTTCCAATACTGTATTGAGTCTTCCTCTTTCATGATGCCATGTGGAAAACATGTCCATTCCTAGGGCATTGGTCTGTACTCTGGCATAGTTTCTGTGATTTGTCATTGTTGAATCTCCTGTGATTGGACTTTTAGTTGCACTTCTAACTGTCAGCACAGACTCTGTCTCTTCTCCAGCACTTAGACCCATTCCCAGTGTTTCTTTTTGGCACATTCAGGTACTGAAGGAGAGACAGGGTGGTACTCTGAAGTGAAGCCCTGGGGGCTCCTTAAGGAAGATAAGGATAAACTAACCCCTCATGGGAGCAATACAAGAACATCCCTGTGGCAGAGTGGAAAATAGGCCTAACCTGGAGAGAGGAGAAAGAAACCTAGGAAGTTCTGAAGAGTTTTCAGAATTGAAAAGAAAATGATACAGAGTGACAGCAACTACAGCCTGTATCAACCTCGGTATTCTGTCAGCTGGTTTCATCCTAGGAAAGGAGACTGCTTCCTCCCAAGCCCTACTCTCCAGCACAGCCATATTCTCCCTGTGGATCCCTAACTGATTGCCTGTTAACGTGTAACAGATGGGAGGAAGGAGTAGGTGGAGATTTCTCTCACCCTGTCATCAGCTTGGGCTACCAACCTAGGCACCAAAATGCTTCAGCTTCCAGTAGTGGGAGAGCCCAGCGTGCTGTGTCAAGGGTGTGCAATTCCAGCTATGGAGGTGAGGGCTGAGCCTGGGGAGACTGGGTAGGAAATAGGGCTGCACAGTTTGGTTGCTTCATGGAAATACGCAATTCCCAGGGCTGTGCTGTAGTGCATGCTGTATCCAAACTCAGCCGCAGGTATGCAAGTGAACGGCTCACATATGAGTACCACATACTAGAGACAATAAGGTAAAAACATTTCCAAAAGGTATTCATTCTTCAGCTGTGTTACATGCCATAGATGTGTTAACTGGCCAGCTGAAGAAGCGGGAAAATCTTTATCCAGGTTGCCTAATGTCTATGTCATGCTTGCAAAAAGCATGCAGATAAGTGTGTTATACAGTTGCATTAACTGATCATATCTTCACGTCTTTCCATGGTTCTGGTATCTGGGAATGATGTTGACTGAACAGTTTGAACACAAGGCTGAAGCTAGGACCCCAGGATTTTCCAGATGTTCTGATGATGTAGTAGCTAAATCCATCATCAGGCTCTTGTGATCTTGGACCAGCCACTTCACTGCCTTGCTCTTGAGTATTGAAATCTGGAGAACCAATGACTATTACAACAGTATTTAATCTATTTGCTCTATGTTTGGTAACTTTATTTAGCAATAGGCATATAGGTTGCTATATAATCCTTCCTGTTTCCTGACTGACACAGCCCTAGCTAGATAGCTCTGATCATGAAGCAGTTTCATGCTAAGTTTCCCTCTCAACAATATTTGTCCCCAACCTGACTTCAAATGATGCCAGTTTGCCTGCTGATTTTTTAGCTGTGTTAACACATGTGAAATCTGAATGTCTTGTGGAAGGGGGATTTTGCAGTAGCCTCTCTTCTCCCCAAGCTGCTGCCTCAGCAGTGAGAAAAACAGACATTCAGTTTGCAGAATCTTTGAGTTAAAAGTATGGCAGAGTCTGGCAGCTCTGCTTCTCACTCTTCCCTTTAGCCAGGTGAGATCGGGCTGTCCTGGGCACCGGGAAATCCATTGCTTTTTGAGTGATGGGAAGGAGACAGGCTGAAAGCCAGCAGGGACGTGGTTGGGTATCTCTGAGGCCATAGAGTCATTGAATCATAGAATGGCTTAGGTTGGAAGGGACCTCAAAGATTATCTAGTTCCAGCTCCCCTGCTGTGGGCATGGTTGCCAACCACTAGATCAGCCTACCTAGAGCCACATCCAGCCTGGCCTTGAATACCTCCAGGGATGGGGAATCCACAACTTCTCTGGGCAGCCTGTTCCGGTGCCTCACCACACTCTAAGTAAAGAAATTCTGCCTGACATCTAACCTAAATCTCCCCTCTTTTAGTTGAAAGCCATTCCCCTCTGTCCTATCACTATCGGACCATGTAAAAAGTCAGTCCCCCTCCTGCTTATAAGCTCCCCTCAAGTACTGGAAGGATGCAATGAAGTTTCCCCAGAACCTTCCCTTCTCCAAGCTAAACAAGCCCAGCTCCCTCCAGCCCTTTGATCATCTTTGTGGCCCTATTCTGGATTCAGTCCAACGGCTCTGCACCTTTCTTGTGCTGGCAGCCCCAGGCCTGGACACAGTACTCCAGATGGGGCCTCACAAGGGCAGAACAGAGAGGGACAATCACTTCCCTCTCCCTGCTGGCCTTCTCTCTTTTGATGCAGCCCAGGATACTGTTGGACTTCCGGGCTGCAAGCACACACTGCTGGCTCACATCCAGGTTTTCATCCACCAGGACCCCCCAAGTCCTCCTCTGTAGCACTGCTCTCAATTAGTTCTTCTCCCAGTCTGTAGATGTATCTGTGATTGCCCTGACCCAAGTGCAACACCTTGCACTTGGCCTTGTTGAACCTCTTAAGGTTCACGTGGGCCACTTTTCGAGCCTGTCCAAATCCCTCTGGATGGCATCCCTTCCTTCTATTGTGTCAACTGCATTTTTGGTCAGCTAGGCAGTCTGAGTCATTGTATTTCTCTGTCATTGTATTGCTTTGAGGGAACCGTTCATGGGGTCTAGTGGCAGTCTGCAGTAGATGCCAGTGATGCAGGTATCCTTTGTAAAAACAAACGCCATTGTAAGCATTGTGGAGATGCAGTCTAGCCAAGATAGGAGAGCATCTGAGTCTCAGGCACCTTGAAATGTGCTGCTGTTGCTGCTTAAGGCAGGTCTGATTTGAAACCAAAAATTCCATTCTAGTTAAATGAAATGGAATAGATTGGTTAGAGGAAAGGTAATGTTTTGCATATTTCTGAATTTAAAACTTTTAAAATTTCTATTCCATGGAAAGCCTAACTAATTCTGTCATCTAAATTTAGGACAAATGCAAATTTCTTATGGGATACATATAATCTAACTATATTCATTCTTTTAGTAGTTTGCTCAGTAGATAGAGCATCAGATATCAATCAAATACGTTGTCATTATATTTTGTTCAGTTGTTAGAACTGGTGGGTAGTTTTGCCTTTTCTGAACATTAAACTAATAACAGTGCTATGTAACCATATGAGTCCTTTACTATTTAACATATTCATGACTACGACTACCCTTCATCTATTTTTCATTTCCAAATAGTGAAAATTAAGGCTATTTCTAAAATGACTCATTAGTATAAAATAAAATCTTAAAGCTCAGCAAAATAAATCTGAGTTAAGATCTCCCTCTCTGATCTTTGTGAATCAGCTCATTGTGTGCTTGGAACTTATACCCATAAGGTGAAACAACAGGACTTGCAAGAATTCATATTGAGAACTGGTTATTGGAGAGTCAGAGAGAAGAGACACATTTGCCATCATCTTCTGAATGGCCAAGTTGTGTATCAGGCAAAGTGTCTGCATCTGTGGATTTCTGCACCTGCTTGAGTCTTGCAGGATTCAAACTCAGTGAGTGTAGCTATGCAGCTGCTGTGCTGGGATGCCCTTACACCACTAAGGGGCTTAAAATGTGGATAATGCAGCTCAGAAGATTTGTGGGGATTTATAACAGGCTTGTAACAAAATCCACAGTCTCCTAGGGCCTCCTGGTTGTCATTATAGTGGTCAGCATGGCTGCTATGAAGGTGGGAGCAGCTGAGAGTCTGCACATCTTGCTGAGCAGAAGAGTGTTCCACAGGAGCAGCAGTGGGCCTGTGAGATGCAGGAGGGAGGTTTGGGACCCTGCAGTAGTGGCTGTGGCAGTCAGTTCCTCTCCTGTCCCTCTGTCCTTCTCAGAAATGTGCCTGCTATTTCTCAGATGGGAGCTCACAGCTGAAACACAGGAGTGTTCTAAGCTTTCCAAAAACTTTGGAAGCATGACCACAAAAATACTGTGTTTCCAGGATCTGGTGCCTGAGAGCTGTTTATTATCATAGCTCTAGCACTTGGAGTCAGAAAACCATCTCCAGTCCAACTCAACTTTGTTAGTTTTGTGCTTTATTTTTGCCTCAGTGCTTTTGTAGAGATTGCTCTGTGCTGAAGGATCTGTTCTCTGAAACTTCAGTAAATAAGTATTTCTGTGTCAGAAACCCCAGTGCCTGTGAGAAACCACGTCAGGCTGGGAGAAAGCTGCGTGCTGCCAGTAGAGAGCCCTGGGGCCCATCTCCTGCACGCACATGCAGGCAGGAGGGTGACTTGGCTGAGGCTGTGCAAAATGTCCAAATCCTTTTCCATGGAGCAGAAGCCAGGTGTGCCACCCCAAGAAGGCAAACAATGCTGGTGTTACACCTGGAGCTCTGGTAGCGTCAAGAGCCTTGGCCCTCTCATTTCAATTTTAATGACTGCATAAGCCGTGTGAAGTAAAATTTTGGTAAAATCCAAGCACTGATCCAGGTTTATCTCATCTGCTTTCTCAAAGTCCTGTTTTCCTACAAGTGATACACACATGTAGTAGGCTTTTCGTTTATTAAAATTGAGGAGCATCTACTGATGCTTGTATGTGCTCAGGCACCTGGACCAGGAGCGTATGCCTGGAAGCACAGGATAGCCCTGCTGAAAATCAGGCCGCTTATTCAAGTGCCTAAATACAGATCTACAGGTCCAGTATTTGAATCCCTTTCCTTGAAAACCGTGGCCTAAAAATAAACCTCACTCACATCATTGGAGAGATTATTCTCTGATTTTCACAGAGTCTTCACACCAGGACTCAGATTATGATGTCTCAGCTAAAGTAAGCAGAAGGTAATAGGGGATCCACTGCATGCTTCTTACCAGCGTCCTGGTGCAGAGGAGGTTGGACTGGTGCCCACTGGGTGCAGAGGCACCGCTGGTCTGGCACTGCACTCACCATGGGCTTTGTTTCAGTTTTCAGGTCCCTTTTCACTGGGACACTCAAATGACCAGCTTGCCTTTATAACTGGAGAAGAATAGGATTCAGGACAAATGTTTGTGAGTCCCAAAATGAAAGGATCATCACAGCTAGCGGCTAGTTCAAAAGTCCAGTTGCTTTCTCCTGCAGCTGTACCCTGGAGGCACTCTCCTGAGTGCTCAGTGGGACTCTCCTAAACCTATGGTATTTTGCAACTGGTTCTTGAAGAAGGAAAAAACAAAAGTGAGAAAGACGGATAAAAGGCAACAAGTGCATAAGCTGGGAAGACTATGAGATGAGTTTTCCTGCTAGTTCCTGCTGCCAGCCCTCTCGCCCCAGGGGGCCAGCAGAGTGGCACCACGCTGCTGGCCACAACTGCAGTGTGCTGCATCGGGTCACTGGGGGAAGAGATGACTTTTTGCCCTGAATGAGTAGAATTCAGCACTTAGTAGCAGATATGTCCAAATTTGGGCTTGACACTGAAATTCATGAAAGCTGCAATCCAAGAAATCATGATCCAAAAATCCACGAATCATGAAATCCAAGAATCATGAAAGCTGCCCAAAGAAACAGAGGAGAGGAGAGGTGGGTATGCAGCAGCGCAGACATAGCAGGATGGAGCATGCAAGGAAGGGGGGAGAGGAGAGGGAAAGAAAGGTGAAAAGGAATGGAGAGGAAACCAGAACGAGGGAAGAAGGTTGCTTGCTTGCTTGTTTCAGAAAGCAGAGTTGAAAAGATTTTAACTCTGGAGACTTTCCTGGTTACTTCTGTTTAATCTTTCCTGAGTTTCCTTGTATGAGGTGGAGAAGGCAGGATCAGAGAGTAAGTGGGGAGCAGTTTGTGCATTCAGTGCTATACTAATTCCAAGCTCATCTCCCCTGAGGAACCTTGTCCATAACATAATAAGCAGGAGCTATGTGACATGTGACCACGTTCCCCAAGGTCGGGGAGTCATTCTCACCTTCCCAGACACTCAGACACTCCCCTTTAAGAGAGCTGTAGTGGCCATGGGGTCTCCTGGAAGACCACGCTCTGGTGTGCAGTTTTCAGGTGTTCTGGTTATGTGTGCACTGGATATTATGTTCCAAGCTGTTTAACAGTCAAAGGTCCCCATTTTACAGAAAATGGGGTAATTTTGCAGTTCTCCAGCATGAAAAACATGATCTGTCACTTTAATAGTCCTTGGCTGTTCCTTAGCATCTCTCATCTAAAGGCTCTGAAGTGCAGTTAGACCTTAATGAATCAAGACTCATGATCCCCCCAGAGGGTAGGCTTGGTGCTCGCTTCACTTTGCAGATGGGAAGACCAAGACACAGAGAGGAAGCGACTTGCCCTCCGAGACTACATATGTAAGCTCAGAACAAATCCAGACTCTGCTCTGATCACCACTCACTTGGTTTTTTTGAAGCCATTTTTTAGGTAAATCTTGTGTGGTGGCATCAGTGAGGTCCTAGTGGTTTTTTTGGATCAAATGTAAACATTACCTAAATCAGTGAGAGCTCTTCTAATCGGTGACAGTTCAAAGCAAGGCCTTGTCTACTAGATTATCCCATTTTCTTGCCCTTTTCTTCTGGGTCGCATAATGTACGATTCATGGCACACAAAGATTTGAACCCTTGTATTGATGGAGGCTCTTGGGCAGGGCCTCGCAGCACCCTGGGGGGTGCAGCAAAGGGAGAGCACCTCCTGAGCCCCCGCGCCGGCGGCCGGGCTGACGGTGTGACTGCCAGCCGCTGGGAGGCTGCTGGAATTCCGATGAGTTAATCTCATCACTTTATCACAGGGCACTTACAGAAATTGCAGGGAGCTGTGAGCAGCTCGCTGTGCTGGCAGCTGGCCCCAGGACCCATAAAAGAAATTGAGAGACAAAAAAAAAAAAGTTAAAAAAANAGTTTTGGAGACGATAGTTTTTCTTGGATGAGTTCTGCTTGGGTAATGCCTTCCCTGGTGATGTCCCTGTTTCCTGCAAAAAGGTCAGGTGTTGTCCCCAGCTGCAGCCCTCAGTCCATGCAGCACAGAGTGCTTTTGGGGCCTGATGCAGAAGTCTGTTTAGTTTGGCAGCGGTCTTGTGTGGAGAGAGTACAGTGGGAATCACCCCTAGCATTTACCCCTGCAGAGAGGGCTGTAGGACACGGTTGCTTGTGCTTTCTTCCTTGAGACTGAGCACAGTGTGTGTCTGGGAAGGGGAGCGGGCCCAGTGCCCACCCTCCTCCGACTCTGATGCTGTAACAGGTGTGATCCCAGTACAGAATGCCTTTGAAAGCTGCATAGTCAAGCTGTACCTACGTGGTTTGTGTGGTACTGGTACTCTCATAGCTGAGTTGTGATGTAGGCCTCAGACCCCATTTCCAGTACTTGGTCAAGGGGAGGCATGAGCAAGTTGAGGGATCTGCCTGACTCAGCATAGAGGGACCTTGAGCTGCTGGAGAGGGCTGTCATTGCCTCCTGCTGCTGTAAGGACTCGGTGCCCTTGGTCTCTGTGTTTGGAGGCAACTTTTTGGCCTTGGAACCACAAAACGTGAAATCTTCTGCTCTCCAGAATTCTGGTCCTAGCTTTGGTGTACAAGGTGAGCACTGAAACTAAGGCAAGACCTTCCAAAGTGAGACTGTGATTGAGTTTTATACCAGATTTGTTCCTGCTCTTTTCCTTCCGGTGTGGGGCACAGCAAGTATCAGATCATGAGATCACAGCCTCTGTTCTCACCGGTCTATAAGGCACTGGAGCTCTGTGGCTAGAGCAGGAGTTTGTTTATTACCTTGAAATCAGGCCTGAATCTCAATTTCCAGCTCTCTGAGAACCTTGATACATTGCTGGCTATTGAAATTCAGGCGCTGCGCAATGACGAAATGTAGTCTGCATGGCAGCAACTTGAGCAACGTTCTCTTTTCCTGCAGACAAGCTGCATTTTGGGCACAAAGGAGCAATGGGGAGGAATGAGGTGGCTGGTCTGGAGTTTAGGACAAGTTGTAGATCTTGTGACAAGGCAGACGGTAGAAAGTTTGTAACTAGCAGGCAGATAATGTTTATGCTTTGGGGGTTGTGTGCTTCTGGGGTTTTGCCCAACAAGGGCCAAGCACAGTGAGATAAATTAAATGGTACCTTTTTCCTTCTGAATCTCTGCTCTGTCTTTTAGCTCATATTTTCAATGCTTTTCGATTTCCAACTGCTTAGATAGCTCCAAGGTCTAATCACCACTCCAGAGACTGGTATGTATTACATGTATGCAGAGAAAGGAAGGGTCTTGAACAAGAACATAGAAATCCATTGCAGAAGTAGGAACAAAAGTCAAGTGTCCCATCCTGGCGTTACTGAACTGTGAGCTTCCTTCTAATCTGGTGGTATACAAAGTCCAGACTCTGTGTCCTCTGTTCTTACCTGTGCTCCTTCCCACAGCTCCGAGTGAACTCCTGACTTTCAGTTTCCCGTTCTGAACTACTAAAGCAACCTTTTCATTCTTCTGAACTGACTGCAGATTTTAGAAATCCTTCTTGGAGCTGCCTGTTTTACCCAGTAGCCAAACTGCTTTGAATCCATTGCCACTGCCAATGCATATTGTCGACCTTAGGTTTCCATTTCTGCTCCACAACAAACACTGAATAGCCCTCTTCAGAAACATCTTCAGAGTGAGTGGCAGGATGAAGACAACTGTTTCTGTCTGTTATCTTTTAGGGCTATATAACTGTTGGCTTACATGTGATTCAGTGTACTTTCAATTACATCCTCACATCAGACCCCCTGCTTCCGTGTTTCAGTTGTATACTTGGCTTATGTTAAAATGTTGTGACCAGAAACAAATTTGGGATGCTTCTTTTCATGTTTTGTCTTAGAGGTGGTGTTGTGAAGTGATCATAAATGAAAGGAAATGAGGAAAGAAAGGATGATTTTCTCTGCAAAGGAATGTTAAGGATTGATAAAGTAAAACTGAAAAGATTTGCATAGATAGCTTGCATTCATTTTACAGAACGTCTTGCACATTTTTCTCAGTCACTGCTTCCCTGCGACCTGTAGGATGCCAGCTGGCAGGAGGAAGCAAAGGAGGAAGTGCCACCTCTGAGCTCTCTGGTCCCCCAAGCAAGGCAAGAAGGGCAGGTGACATCCACTTGGTGGTTGTGAAGTGAGACTTAATCCCACTCTCAGCCCTGGGCTTCAGGGAACAGGCCAGGTTCTAAGTAAGTGATGCAGCACAAGGAGTGATGATGTGCTTGAAGGACACAGTGTGCCTGAAAGCCCAGTGTTGAGTCTGCCCCTTGGATGGACAGGTTTCTCACAGTACTCACAGCAGCATTGCTTTTTTTCTGAAATGTAATATGAAATGCAGTAAGTAGTGCTGGGCTCTCAAAGGGCCATCGCAAGTCTCCGTGTGTGTGCAAATGAGTGAGAAAACATAGACCAATGGTTATGGGAATACTTTGGCACTACAGCCTGTCCCAGGATCAGTGAGGAGAATGTGGGTGACCATCTCTGTGTTTGATTGCAGGGAATATTGAATACAGCTGCCCGGCCACCAATGAATGTGAGATCACGAAACGGAGGCGCAAGTCCTGTCAGGCCTGTCGCTTCATGAAATGCCTCAAAGTGGGGATGCTGAAAGAAGGTAAGACAGAGTCAGAGTTGCTGTCTGTCCCACCCTGGAACTCCAGGCCTTGTAGGATCTCCTAGGATAACTACACACTTGCCCTCTCTGGCTTTTCCAAGTTATCTCTGGGCAGGATTTTTAAAAGAGTTAGGATGGGCCTTGGCCAAGGCAGTCCAGAGGATGGTTCCAGTCAGCACCCTCATGCTGCTGCCTCACCTAGCATGACAGCAAATTCAACAGACAGCTGGAAACCAGCTGTGGCAGAATGTTTCCTTTCCTGAAGGAAACCCAGGCTGGAGGGTGCTGCTCTTCTTGCCCTCCAGGTCATTTTGCAGCATTGGGAAGGAAAGGTTCTTGCTTGATTGTGACTGGGTTGGCTGGGTTTTGTAAGGGAAGGACAGAGTTAATGCGAAGCTATGGCACAGTGTGCTTGAAGGTCTGCCCATATTCCCACTCGGGAGATTTTCTGAAGATGGTGGGGAGCACAGGTTTGTCTGGGAGCTGTGGGTTGCCTGCCCTGCATGCTCAACCTGTTCAGTTTATTGATCTGTTCAGCGTTCTCTGAGCAGTGTTCAGCTTCTTTCTTGTGCTGCTTTGCCTCCCTTCCCCCCTGCCTCCCCAATCCTTGTCCATTCAAGGTGAACCACAGGGAATTCAGTGGCAATTAAACACATTCTTATAGATTGACTTTAAAGCTTTGTTTCCTTTGGGTCCCTCAGGGAGAGGCAGCGAGAGGAGGAGGGAGAGGAAGGAGAGGAGTTGCATGTAACCCTCTGCATTGCTGTACCTGGCAGAGCACAGTGCCCTCAGCTTACCCAAAAGGAACAGCAGCTATCTGTGGTCTGCGCAAGGCCCGCATGCTGGAGCCAAGATGCCAGCATGCACTGTGCTTCCAGGTCATACCATTTTAGCAGCTGGTGATGGATTGCATGATGTCACTTGAGCATGTACTGCTTTGCACTGGCGCTCTCTCATTTCTTGAGAGGCAAGCTGATGGCAGCCAGTATTGTTAAGAATGTAGATTAGATGTTAAACCCTGTCCTGTTCTTTGATGGATGTGTAGTTTCTGTGGTTAAATGTCTTCCTGCTAGAGCACACCAGGTACCAGGGGGAGAAGATGCAGACTTGTGTAGTCTGTCCCTCCCTGGCAGGCTATAGAGTTGGGAGGATCCTCATCTACTGCTGGGAGGGAGGCACCTGCTTTTGGAGTGAGAGTAACCACTTTAAACCATCTTCTCTGCACGTGGTCTTTCTGGGGGGTGCCACATGCCAGTCTATGCTAGTGACGCTGGCTTTAGTGGGAGTGCAGATTGGTAATGAGAGAGCCTGCTCACGTGAATCCCCTAAACAACCCTAAAAATATGATGTGGCTCCAGTGGCTATGCAGAGCGGCAGCGTGGGTTGAGGCTCGTTGGCTGCCCGTGCCTGTGCTGCCCTGCGTTCAGGCAGCTGAGCCTCTCAGAGCTGGCAGCTCGGGGAGCAGAGCCGCAGGAGCCCACGCTGGCCTGTCTGACTGCGGCCAGGGCAACCTCTGCTCCCAGTTCTAGGAGTGGAACGCACTCCAGAGCAGGGCCTGAACTGTGGCTTAGCTGTGTGAAGATGGTTACAGAATCACAGAATCACAGAATTGCAGGGGTTGGAAGGGACCTCAAGAGATCATCGAGTCCAACCCCCCTGGTTAACTCCTTCTGGACCAGAGGCAGGCTGGCAAGCAATATAGTTTCATTCACACCATGCTGTGTCTGAGCTCCTGAACCCTGTGGGATATTTCCCATTGCAAACTGAAACTTGACTCTTAAGACTGCTTTTGTGCTGAAGTGTCTTTAGTTATTCATATAGGGATTGATTCGGCATCATTAAAAGCCACTGGGGAAGGGTGGTTTGCTATTGATGTTAGTGTGTCTGTGATCCTGCCCATAATATTTAGAGTTGTGGAATATACAGCATAAAGATTTATTGATAGCAATGGGATGCAAGAACACGTGGCAATATCAAGGGGAGCAGAAGAGCCTACATTAGCAATCTGTGAACAGGAGTTCTGTGTCCTGACACTGAGTGGTCAAGTGATGCAGGGAATGCTGCTTCTTTTCTCTTTCTTTTACTCAGTTTCCTCGGCCGAGAAATAATGGTCAGACTGCTTTGCAAAAGGGTTGTGAGGACTGATTAGTTAACTATATGTGAGGCCTGGTGGAAGCGCAAAGTATTAGTATACAGAATTTAATCAATACACATCTTTAAAAGCAGAACTCCAAAAGGGAGAAAAATGGTTTCACAGTCTTTGGTCTTCACAGAGCCAGGAGTTTCTGGAAAGAACAAATCCATAATTGTTTGACTTGCTCAGAAATACAGAATTGACAAGGGATTTTGGATTAGAAAGGGTTCGTTGGTTTTTTACATCTCTGATCTGTCATTCTGTTAGCTCATCCATCCCTTTATCTGCTGGGGCAACAGTGTTCCCTGCTGTACATTTCTAGTAGTTTGACTGGTTTTTAAAACCTCTGATGTCTTGGCTTTCCCAGAGAGCCTATCCTGAAGTCCCCATGTGTTCATCACGATAAGATTTGTCTTGACGCTCAAGCTATGTTTTTTTTTTTTTTCCTTTCAGTAGTTCCTCTTCCTATTTCTCCTTTGCCTTGGTTTATCTCTCTCTCCTTCCTTGGGTTTATCCATGGCAGCAGGCTGTTAAGCCAGGTTCTTTCTCCTGCTTGATTGTTAGGAGTTCAGGAAAAAATGGTCTTGTGGTTAAATGAGAGACCTTGAAACCAGTTCGTCTCTTGTTATGTTTCTCCTTGAGGTCCTTGGCACTGAGCTGGTAACTTAATGGGGGACATTTATGGGAAATTAAACTGTCCATCCTCTGAGGAAGAAGAGTATGCTTTGCGTTAGTACCTAGTTCAGGGCTTCATGATTTCTTCTCGGTAAGAAAGGAAAGGTTCTTCTGGTTATTGTCTTTGTACACGATGTACATACCACCTTCTGCTCACTGGCCATGTGGCACAAGCCTGTTTTTCAGGCTGGGGGCACCGGTATTCTGCCTTACTCCTGAAATGCTCAGCTTGATTCTGCAGGGGCAGACTTAGGCCCTCCCCTTGGGAATGCACATGGGGGTCCCCAGGCATGTTCCCTCCTTCCACGCGGGCTGCGGTGAGCTGAGCAGCCAGCCGTGGCCCTTTAAGACCTGAGGAGGCTGCCCCTGACGCAGAGGTGCGGGTTGTTCGGGCAATGCCAAGTGAATGAGGATCAGGGCAGGAAGAGAGCCGATGGGGCGATCAATAGGTGTCTCAGATATCCAGGCCACTTTCTTTAAGAGATCTCTGATCAATGCATTGCAGCGAGCGAACTGCACGGACACCAGAGCTGTGCTGTCTCAGGTTCTCCAGGCGTGACGCTGCAGGCAGGCGAGACTCGCTGGGGAGAGCGGCCGGCAGAAAGCTCTGCCCACAGAGCCCGACTGGCTCAGATGTCTGAAGCGTTGCCCTGTCTGGCTGCCTCTCTCTCGCTTTCCCCTTTCATCTGGAGTGTGCCCCCAGAGAGGACTAATTAGCCCCTCACTCACGGGCCAGGAAAGGAGGCTGCTGGATTTGGAGTCTGAGATTCCAGCAAGCCCCAGTCCTGGTGCCCCTATGGGAGGTGCCGTCCCCAGAAAACCTGCGCTCTGCTGCTTCTGGCCTGGCTGAAGGGCCACCCGGCAGGGAGAGGTACATGGGGCATCTTCACAGCTTTGTCCACCTGAAGTACACGCCCTCCTGCTCTGCAAAAACTGTCTGCAAACAGAGATGTTTGGGGATAGCTTGTGAGGGAAAATGTGCTCTGCATCTTGCAGAAGGGTGGCATTTTTCAGAGTTGGGCACCCCTGTCTTTGGCCACCCCACTGCCCCTCTGCTCCCAGCAATGTCTCATATCTACAATGGCCAAATTGTAGCTCTTTAACTCTGGGCTCTCTAGAATGATGGGTAGAGAAATGTAAGTGGTTTGGCAGCTCTCTTTTAAAACCTCAGTATACCTTGTCAGATTTGGGGAGAATATACCCTTGCCATTCATGCTTTAGCCACCCATGGCCTTTCTGTTCTAGAGCAATTTGTTTGTCTTCAAGAGGTGGGAGTAATTTCAAATGACATGTGGCTTTTTAAAGTGGGCTCAGACATTTGATTTTAGACATTGTCTGGTTAAACATGACCTCCTAGCCTTGCCCTGCACACCTCTGCTGCCTCTCTGAAGACAGCCACGTGTGCCACCTTGTAGAACAGCACCGTAATGAGGACAGCGATGTTTATCCTTTCTTTTGTGTCACTTCAGAAGAAGGACATGGGAAGAGGGCTGGGATACAACAGGTGAGGTACAATGGGACACCAGGGCCCCTCAGTACGGAGCTTCTCCCCAGGTGGAAAGAAAAGACAAGCAAGCAGAGAAGAGGCAATACTGGACGTACCAGTACACCAGGGTGCCATTGCAGCCCAACATCTGGAAGGCTTCCAGGCAGCTTTTAGGAGGGCAGCATCTGCAGAAGTTCATGAGCAGACTGGCTGTTGTCTGTGCGTGTGCTTCTTTACTGTTGTGGAAGCCCTGTGGAAAGTTTTCTTCAGTGGATTCCCACTTGTATTGTTTCTGCAGCTGTGGTGTTCCCTGTTCTGTGCTTCCCGCTGCAGGTCTGCAATTTCCTACCAGTGACCAGGGCTTAGCCCCAACAGTCACATCTAGCTTTGAAAAGGTAACTCTAACATTGCCAAAGCTGCATCCTCTCAGCATCTCCTGGGATGCTGCATTTCCTTTCTGCTCCACAAAAAAAGGCCTGCTGGAAATCTGCAGAGACCCAGATGGGGCAAAAACAGCTCTGAAAAAGAAGCAAAGCCGGGTCACTAACACTTCCATGAAGTGTGTGCATGTGTGCAATCATGTTCACATCAAACAAAGGCAAACTAAACAGCAAAGAAAAGAACTGCTTTAAAAATCTTATCCAGGCTTTGAGATGTCATCAATAATCCCACCAGCCTTTGCGTTGTTTTCCTTCTTAATATAGGAATAATGTGTGTTATGTCCCTTGAAGGTTGGTTGTTTTCTGCCCCCTGCCAGTGCTGAGACTTTGGAGTCCTGCTCGTTACTGAGGTCACAACATTCTGAGATGTGTGAGTGGCTTCCTTCCATTTCTTAGCAGGCGTAAGTGGTTGGATTCCAAGAAAGAGGAAAAGGCTGAAAGGGCCCTGGGGATGTATCCTGTGGCAGACGAGGTGCACCTTGTTTCAGAGAATATTTATGTCTGGAGTCTCTAAGATGCATTTCTTGTGATAAAGGCAGGAGTGGGAATTCCCAAGATAGGAAAACTGCTTTGTTCAAGATGCTGTGCCCCACTCTGAGTGTCTTGGAAGGCGAATTCCCCTCTGGCCTTGCCTCCCTGCTCTGAGGAGTCACCCAGCAGGTCCTTCTTACGTGGTGGGGGTGAAGTCCACAAATGTAAGGAAGGTAGGGGAATGACGTCTTGATCTGGATGCAGAAAAGGGAGGCTCTTTAACAGCAAGAGAGAGTTTAGGCAATTAGCAAGGCAAGGCAAATGCTTTGTTTTAGCTACATGACTGTTTCTTCCCAGAAGTGTATCTGCTGTGGTGCAGTAATCCCAGGTACAAGCATTCCTTTCCCAGGCTTTGCTCCTCGTCATACTAATGCACTTCCATAAGTAATACTACAGAACACGTTAAAATTCAACAGGACATCCAAATTCTTCGTTACAAATCCCCCAAGCTCTGTGACTCCTATCTGTCTAATCTGATTTCTGATGTACTCATCACCAGGAAGTGTGGATACTGACACTGCAGGGCCAAGCAGTGAAATATGAATGAGACGCAAACAGAGAAGAGCCACAGAATTCACCCTGCTCATTGTCCTGGTAGCCGTTCCCCTTTCCCACCTGTTTGCAGAGCCTTTGGCAATACCCTGCTGCCCAGGAACTTACAACAACCGGGTAACGCTTACGCCGCGTCTCTGAATATTGGAGATGGTCCCAATTCAGTGCAGAGATGGTGGAGCATGAAATCAACAGATTTCAGATGCATCTTTCTCTTGAATCCTTGTTCTTCTTGTTCAAGACCCTGGCTGGTTAGGAAACCCTGTACCCAGTAGAACTTTTCGAACAGTAATGGTCCTAAGTGCTGTTTCCCTTAGCAGCTGCAGCCCGTGGCTGGTGTCGTAAATGCTTCCCAAGGAAACAAATCTGTCAACCCTGGGTAGGCCTGGCTCTGTGATTTTATAAATTGGGTGCCATCATCTAGTACCTAACCAAGGGATTCCTAGCACTGACAATCTCAAACTACATCTACTCAGTAACTTTGCCTTCATTGTTTGCTAAAATCCAGATAGCTGAATCAACGGCGGAGCTCCTTTCAGCAACATAACCGAACGGAGGGTGTTTCTTTCCTCTTTCTAAGTGTCAGAATCTCTCAATGGAGCAAAGTGTTTCCAGCAACCGCTCCCTCCTGCCCCCGTCCGTGCTTCCAAACCATGCGTTCTCGAAAAGATATTTGATTCCAGTGAAAGCTCAGCTGACATCCCTGCAATATGCTCGGGTTCTTGCTTTGTGCTTCCCGGGAAGGATGAGGGCTCCTCCGGGGATTCTGGGTAATTGGGTTAGTGGCCAGCTCATGTCAGGAAATTAAAAGGCAGCCCCGATCAGGTTGCTGCTGCATGGGATTTAATGGCTTTGTATTTATAGGGTATTCTGCCTCCAGCCGGTGCCAGAAATATCACTGTTGGAGGCATCCAGATGAAAAAGAGAGTGAAAAATTATTTTCCTTTCTCTAAAATACCCCTTTGTGTAAAAACAGACAGGCAACCTCCCTGTCCTTTGAAGCAGGATCTCCAGAAGCAGTGAGTGGCACCTTGACGTCTATATCTTCCACACCTAGCTGTTTTCCAAAGCATGGATTGAGCATTTGCAATGTGGCTGGAATTGGGCCAGATGGTGGCACAACACCGAGCGCGTGCTGCCTGCGGCAGGATGACGGTCAGTCTCCAGAGCGGAGGCTTCCGGTGGATGGGCCACCCACACAGTGTGCACTGGGGTGGTGGCACTCTGTTTTCTGAACACACGACTGGTGCATCTGGACCCTCCCACACTTCCTGCCACATCCTGTGGCTTATCAATCTGTCTGGGTTGGTTCTCTCCATTCATCTTGAACCATTAATCTGCCTAGGTGAGTCCCTATGCTCATATGTAACCAAACCTCTGTTCTACCAAATGTGAAGTCCAGATTCTATTGTGCATCAGTGCAAATTCAGAGAGGGATCACGTCTACACAGGCTTGTGATAAACTGTGTTCAATCACCAGAAATTGTGCTTAATGCTCTTACAACATGTACAAAAAGAAGCTGATAAAAACTGCAACCTTGCAAGGCTGCTCAGATGCCAACCATCATGCTACAAACTTGTAGGCAGTTCTGGCAGTGCAGTAGGCGATATCCTCTGAGGTGAGCAGGAGGGGGTTGGGACTGCTCTGCAGCCACTTAGGGCACGTGCATTAACATTTTTACAGGCTGTGGTGACCTACATTCACCAGTGACTCAGCTCTGCCAAGATTCTCAATCCTGTTTCCTGACTCACCTGACAAGGCTGTGCCAGCCCTTGGGCTGCAGGGAACCCCAGGGGGTGGTATTTCTCACAACTGCCCAGCAAAGCTGCTCTATTGTAAGAATTAAATATTTGGTGGGCACTAGTTTAGTGTTGCAAACACCACTGCTGAGGTCAGAACTTCAGGAGAGACCTTAAAGCTGCACGACCCAAGCAGAGCTGTGCCCTGGGAGCTGGCCAAAGTGGCAGCGTGCTGTGCTGGTGGGCCTGAGGAGCTCCCTCACCTCTGCAGAGCTCTGTCACAAGTGGGCCTCTCCCTGCGCTGGTGGGAGCCTCTCCGTTGCATCACAAATCTAGAAATGTGGTTCTCAGTCCATGCTTGTGCTCCCTTACCTGTTCCAAAAGGCCTGTATTCTCTATCTAAACAGGCTGAAATAGAGAACTGGGCTAGAGAAAGCATTGGTTTGACCCCGTGGGGCATTCCTGAGGTTCCCCTGACAGTCAGTGGAAAGTATTTGTCATTGTACCTCCTCAGGTGAGTGTCTGGAGGGTGAGGTGAATGTGGATGTGCCTGCTTCTCTCTGTTGCTTCTCAGAGAAGCCCAGATGTATAGAAGAAAGCTGCCTAAGTCTAAAGCAAGGTAAGTTAAATCACACCCAGGGCTGTAAGTTCCCCTTGGCAGCAAGCACCCCTTTGGGGACTTAGTTCTGAGCACTATCTCTTGGAAGGTCAGTGGGGCTGGGGCTTTGTCACCTTTTGTGAAGTGCTTTTGTGAAAGTCATTCTGGCAGGCACACACCTGTGTCTTGTTTCACACAGTGCCCCTCAGCTGCTGCTGTGCGGGTCTTGCTGTTGTGGGTGCTGCAGTGAATAAACCTGCTGTCCTGCTGCAGAATGGGCAGAGGCCTAGGAGGAGAAAAGGCCAAAGGAGAACATCTGCATGGACCATGAACACAAGGTGGGCGTGTGGGTGTGGGGAACACTGTGGAAAGCTGAACAAGGTACTGAAGTATTCTTTATTCCCATCTGCCCCTGAAGCCCTTCTTAATTCCTGGTTTTCCAGTGTGATGGGGGGATAAGGAGAGTAGGGGTCAGCATGGGAAGGAAGCTGTACATTTGAGGGACAACAAGCCGGTGCTGCAAAGACACCTCACAGAGCTGGCAGCTGTGCAGCTGCCATCAGCAGAGGAGAAGGGTTAGTTGGCAGGCTGCATGAGTTACATCAGGTCCTGCGTGCTTTGTACCAACCACGCGGGACATGTGGCTTGTATGTGTGTGTGACAGCCTGTGTCACTGCTCCAACGCACGTGACATGCTCTGGAACCAGGTGTATCAGCAGGTGATACAGGGGCTAACAGGGCTAACCTGCCCCTCTCAGTCCAGGGTCTCTTTAGCCAGACAGGCAGGAAAGGAGCTTTTTTACTCAAGTAATACATCCCTGAAAACATCAGAGCGGGGAGCAGGCTACAGCATCCTGCTTGTTCAGACCCAGTCTCTCTGTAGGCTCTTGTAACACAGGAGAGGGGTCTTCCAGCTCCACTGCCCCCTCCACCGGGCTGTCCCATGCTCCTGCTGCAGGTGTCACTCCCGGGCTTGTGACCTGCACCCTGCTAGTCACAGGGTTTTCGTTGCAGTACAAGAGCCTAATGGTATAAACAGGACTTCCCATGCTGGAATCTCAAAGTGACAAAAGAGAGCCTAGCCAGGTTCCAGCCTCTCCACCTTCTCATTCAACAGTCCTGCCTTCCCCATCATCTCTTTCGCCACCTTGGCGCCTGTAACTTTTCTGGTCGTAGCTGTGCTGTTTCCCTGATAGGCCTCCTCCCAGCTCACTGCTCCCACTGCCGCATTCCGTCTCTCCTAATGTTCAGAGCAAAACAGGAGAGGGAACACCTTCTGCAAAACACTTTTCCCTTCCTTTCTTCCCTAGTCTTAGCCTTTGTTTTCCAGCTTCCTTGGGCAGTGCCAGTCCCTGTGCTCTATAGACCGCAGCTCCTGCAGACGGGCATCTGTCACCTGCGGAGCAGCACCCCGGCTCAGGCCCCAGGAGAGCAGCCAGGCTGCACTGATGCAGACACTGCGACTCAAGGTGTAGGTGGGCAGTGGGCACAGGATCGAGCTGATTTATGGGGGAAGCTGGACAAAAGCAGTCCTGGAGACATTGCTCCTTGGCCAGCACTTGCCCTGTGTTCCCTTCAGTTGTGTCCTTCTGGGTCTAGACACATATTGTGCCGTGCAGAAACACTGTAGCTTGGCTCCTCCGTTAGCTCTTTTGGCAAGATGGATCTTTCTGTTCCTATCAATTCATGAGCATGTGACAGGACTCGATGGAAAGTGAGGTGAGGCCAGTAATTTGACACGACAGCTGATATTGGGCCTAGACTGCATTTCCCAATGGCCAGAGCTTAGCTTCACAGAGCTTTTAAGATTATTTTTAGTCCCCAGAAAATAAAAGAGAAACTAAACCTGACTCTGTGTGCTGTCGCCTCTGCATACTCGGCTATTTTTACTTCCAACAGACTGGGCCTAGGTCCAGCTTTTAAAAAAAGCTGGAATTATTTTACTTCCATTAAGAAAAAAACCCCAAAGCCTGATGTTATCAAGTCAGCAAGGGGACATCTGATCCCAAAGTTGTCAGGCAGATGTCTCTCCGAGGGGCATGTCAGAGAAATGCAGGGAGCCTGAACAGATCAGCAGATCAGCTCTCCCACTGCAGAGGCTTGGTGCTGGCACAGACCTCTCTGCACCAGCGCTTGGAACGCGAGTGGCACCCACAGGACACTTCGAAAACTGACAGCCCTACCCCAGGCAGGATGCTGAGCTGAGCAGTCCTGCACAGGCCTGGGCTGCCCCCTCTCCCTGCTTGGTTCTGGTGGGCTCAGGCAGGCTGGGAGCTGGCAGCGTGCTGCTGCTGGTGGGGGAGCTCGATCCTGCGGCGCATGTGGGGTGCAGAGCCACACCTCGGTCAGACGGGCTGCCTGGGCTCTTGTGCCTCAAGAGGTATCAAAGTTCAGCAAACAGCGATTCCTTGCAGCACAGGGAATGGGAGGGGATGTTTCCAGCACAGATAGCCTTCATTTCTGAAGCAGCAGCTTCCAGAAAGGTAGGTTAGCACAGGGTGGTACTTCCCAAACTTTGCCCTCTACAGTAGCGTCTCACATTGTATATGGGAATGCTCCCATCTAGGCTGCTCTAGCTGCCCCTCCTTGCTGACACTGTCAGGATCGGGGGCCCAGGGGTGCCTGTCGTGGTGGCAGTTTTGCAGGATGAGTGCTTTCTCTCCTGGGAGCTGGGCAGTTGTGATCTACGTGAGGAATCTGTTCGTGCAGGAGCTGGAGGGCAGTTGCTTTCTCTTGCTGTTGTCTTGTCAGGCTGTGGCACCAAACCCTATGTAAAAGCCTTGAGTATGGATCAGCTGCATCTTGCAAGTGGCTGCTGCACCTCGCAGTTGAAGCACAGGTGACTGCACGTTTGGTGTGAAATCTGCACTTGGGATTACCACGTACATAGCACGCAGCCTCGCTCCAGCCCCGCCTCTCTCATCTCCCATCTGCCCTCTCACTTTCATTCATATCTCAGTTTATATCCTGCTCTGTTCCTTCTCCACTCAGTGCTTTCCTTCATGCTCTGAGCTTGCCCACTGCACCTCCCCACCCCATTTTAACATCCCTTAGTGCCCCCTTTCAGAGCTGCTTTGTAACCAACCTCCCTATCTTAAAATCAACCACTGAGCAAACCAAAGTAGAGCAGCAGGCATTAACAAGTGACCTGAGCACCACAGCTGAGTATCGGATCCTGATTTTTGGCCATGCCCTTTCTTGCCATCTAAATAAGGCCCATTAGGCTGTTTGGGAGAGGACTTGATGCCATGATGCTCACTTCCACAGTCTGGGACTCGGGTTGAGATGCTTTTGTTTGCTGTTGCACTCAGCAGCTGGGGCTGCTGCTGCCAAGTAGTGTTGTGGCTCTGCAAATGCTGATTGAAAACATTTGCCTCAAGGAATGTTGCGCAGGATGGGGAACAAGAAGAGGACAAAGGCTTGTTCAAAATTAACAAGCTAAAGACCTTGGGCGAACAGACCTCTATCTGCTCAGTGAGAGAAGGAGGGATGGAGGGTAAATCTCCCTGCGTCTCTCTTATCTATCTTTTTAATGCACTTAAGTCCTTTGTGTCCTTATAATCTGATTGAGGGTCCCTAATACTGCTGCAACCTGTGCAGCCATCCCTCTGCCAAGCACTGGAGGTGGCATGCTTCTCCTTGCGAGAAGGAAAAGAGCTCCTTCTCCCATTTTCTCCCCACCCTCCCAGTTCCCCCCCACCACTGCTTAGCAAACTGCACAGCAAGAGCATCGTGGAGGGCTGTGTGCTGGTTTCTCCTGGGCTGCGGATGGTGTCCTTCCTGTTCCGATGACACCCCGCCTACTGGCAGGAGGGAATGGCCCTTCCTGTGACCCTTCTTCTACGAGTGTCCTGGGAAGCTGCGATTCAGGACTGAAGTCCTGCGACCTACACTGTGCTGGTGTGGCCTCACCTTGAATATTGTGTGCAGGTTTGGGCACCACAGTACAAAAAGGACATAAAACTGTAAAAGTGTATGAAGAAGGTCCACAAAGATGGTGAAGGGTCTGGAGGGGAAGGCTATGAGGAGCGGCTGAGGTGCTTTGGTTTGTGCAGCCCAGAGAAGAGGAGGCTGAGGGGAGGCCTCGTGGCTTCCTCAGGAGGGGAGCGGAGGGGCAGCGCTGAGCTCTGCTCTCTGCTGGCGGTGACAGGACCTGTCGGCAGCGGTTATTCTTGCTGTTGCGAGGCTGTTGGTGCTGTTTGTCAGTCGGTCTGGGTTGGGTGCTCCAGTTGTGTCAGGATCTAGGTGTTGTGGCAAGTAACAATTTCAGGAGGGCAGTGCGCGCACAACAGTAAAAGCTTTCTGTTCTCCATGACACAGCAAGCACGTGGGGCACTGGCTTGAGAAAGGGTTACGGATGTGCCTCCTTCTAGGGCTGAATATTTGTCAGCAGGCTGCAGGTTTTTCAGATGTACAAGTTGTTCAAAAAGCATCTCTTCAAAACTGATTTGGAGTGTTTGCTTTTAGTTGTTTGTGTTTATGCAGTAAATTGATGCAAAATATTAACGGCTCAATGTCATTACTAAGTGTATCACATAATTGGCTCCTGTGATCAGACTAGATAAACTCATGAGCGCTTCTAAGGAAGTATTTTTGTATAGTGTAGATTCCAAAATGTATTCCATTTGATCGCATCTGCCTTTACCTTGAAAGATGTTGTGCAATAGCTGTTTCTTCTGCAAGACTGAGCCCCCCAGTTTCACAGGAACTGCTCACCAGAGGCGATACAGCTGGCCAGAAGTAACTGACAACTGGACCAGTATCTATGGGTTTTTCCATGATCAGTTTTTAATACTGTATCTTGTCCTGATGCAGTACGAGGTAACAGCTGTTCAACTGCTGCGCCTGTTCAATTGGTTATTGATGCTGCTGTTGTTTTTTGCATGGGGACAGTCACTGGGAACTGTTTCCAATGTGCTGTTTGCAGTTTGATTCACTGTATTTTGAAAGAGCTGCAAAAAATTCTTCAGTGTGTCCCTGCTCCAGCTTTATCATTGCTACATTGTAGTAAAGGTTGTTTCTGTTTATTGGAGTTCTTTTATTACAGTTCCTCACTTGGTCAAACCTGAAACGTTGTTGAATTCACAGTTCATAATCTATTGGCTATAGATCACCTTTTTCAAATGTAAGTAGTGAGAGGTCACAGAACATTTAACTTCTTGTTTTTAAGAACAATCTAAAAGCATATTTTTATAACTGCAGGTTTGATTGACATTTAAAGTCTTCCTTTTAAAAGTAAGATCATCTAGAAGGCACTGAGTTCTGAGGCTTTTCATTTGCCCATCAGATTGGTGGTGATTCGGGAGTTCAGATGGGTTAATTTTTGTCTTCATTAATGTTTTGAGTAAAACTCACAGCAGTACTGTTAGAGCTGGAGGCAGTTTACCTGGTATTATTCGGATCTCTGGGTTCAGCTGACATCTCAAATGTTTGGGAGAGCGTGGAGAACTTCTTAGCAGATTTTTACATCTGAACATCAAGATTTCGTGTGACTCTAAGGAATCATGCATATATATCTTGTTTTAACTGCAGGCGTTCGTCTGGATCGAGTCCGTGGAGGCCGCCAGAAATACAAGAGGAGACTGGACTCTGAGAGTAGCACTTATCTGAGCTTACAGATCCCTCCCCCAGCTAAAAAGCCACGTACGTATCAGTTTTGGATTGTGGTCCTCTGAGCAACCACTGTGTTCCTTTCTACTGGTCTTCCAAAACATACAATGGAGCAGCTGTCACTTCTGGTTCCCCTATCTGTCACCAGCACTAGGAGTTTTTTTCTTATGATCATAGTGCACAACCAGATTAGGTACACCTAAGGTACTGCCTCGGTGCAGTACATATTGTACTTAGAATATATACCAGAAATTTCCTAAGAGATAATAAAAATTAGTTCAGTGATTTTGCTGAACTTTTCCGGCATCCAAGCTACATTGGCAAAACTGGTCCTGTGCTGATTTCTCTCTTCCGTACCACCAATAATTTTCTTAACATGTCCAAGTCCTATCAGTTAATTATTTGTGCCGCCTCCTACCCTTGTTGGGCCTACCTGAGACGGTGGTGACAGTCTTACAGTAGCTTGTTGCTTTTGTAATCCCTGTACAGAGCTGGTTTGGCGTAGGCAGATCACTACAGCTTGTAAGACTGCAGCGTACTGCCCTCCTTTTGTGGCCAAAACCATTTCTGAGGTCCCACAGCCTCTATAGTCATGTCTTCTCCAGGAAGGCCCTTCCAGAAAGGGCTGTTGTGACACCTTATGTCATGAGAGATACAACAACAACTTCTCCTTTGAAATGTGCAGTGACTAAGATCGTCTCCCACTTGCTGGTGGCAGAGCCAGAGAAGATTTATGCCATGCCTGATCCAACCATGCCGGAGAGTGACATCAAAGCCCTGACAACCCTCTGTGACCTGGCAGACAGGGAACTGGTGGTGATCATTGGCTGGGCAAAGCACATCCCAGGTAAACGGGAAATTACAGGGCCTAAGCGCAAACAGCAAAGGGAACTATTATTTATCACTGTGCTTCAGTCTGTCTTCAAGCAGGAGTTCTACATATAGTGATGGATGGACATCACTGTCACAGAAAACTGCTTGTGGTGGGCCTTCATTGGAAACAAATTCCAGTGTAGCCTGTGGTGCAGGTGCATGCACTGACAATTGTGTGTGTGCACCCTAGCGTTACGCAGTAGGCTTTGAGATGCTGTGATAAAGTCCTCAGTACCTGGCATTGAGTGTCACAGAGAAAGCACTTGGGGAACAGCTCTTGGGATGGTGGACTTGTAGTGATCTTGGATGGCATCAATACAGCCTAGGTCTGTTGCGTTTACAGATGAATAAATATTATGATAGAGACTGGACTTCACTGCTACTGACAAGGCAGGTAACCACTCTGTAGTGGGCATTCTTGCACAAACTCAGGAAAGCTTTTGTCCTACTGGATTCATCACAGAGCAAGTCCCATTGGAATGGAAGACATGCTCAGTATTGTCAATGAATCTCCAGGCTTCTGTGTATTCTTATGTATTGTGCTTCTCTTTGTCACCCCTCTTTGTGACTTTTTGGTGGATGCTCCTCTTTTCTCAGTGGGAGCATTCCTCCTGTGACACAAGGGTTAGAGGCTTCCTGGGCTGTATGAAATATGGGCTGTTACATGGTGGGACTATAAAGTCTGGAGAAACTTTTTGAGGACAGTGTTTCTGAGCAGAGGTTAATCCCAGTGGTGCCCTTCTTACATGAGATCTGCAAGATCGGCAGGGATTACACCCATCACTAGCGCTGGAATCCATCTGGGGCTGATTCATCACAAATGGGGTTACAGTGGCGATTAGGGAACTCAGCCTGGATTGCTCTACTAACCCAGTACTTGAGGTGTCAACAGGAGTGGTTTTCATGCAGTGCAATTATCTGCCTGGCTGTCCAGTAACCTTGGCCATTCCTGTTTGCACAGGCTGTACTGTGGCTCCCTTGCTTGCAGCTGTGGGATGAATGTGGGATGTTCAGCTCTGAGCTCCTACAGGGTTTTCCAGTTTGCCGTGCTGATTAACAAAAACAGGAGTGTAGTAGTGAGATGACTCCTGCACTACAAAAAGAGCTCTTCCATTCCCTTCTGAAAGGCTGGACACACCTGCCATCATCTCAGTTTTCTCTATTTTCCTTTCCTATTCATTCAAGACCCTGCAACATGGTAACAGTCATCAGCCTGGCACACTTCAAACCAGGGGCAGTATCATAACAGGACTGTGTATAAAAGAGAGAGCTCAGGGACTGCTACACAAGGGAGCAGTACTGAGAATCAAACATAGTAAAAGACAGTTCATAAAAATGGAACAAGATGCCCTATAGTTCTGAAATGTGTACGAAACATACTGACTTAGGCAGCAAGGGGGCAGAGCAGGGCAGGGCCAGGGGGCTGCCAGGTGTCTGTGGGTTATACATGCCCTGTATTTCTGCCTTCCAAAGATTGCTAGAAAACCAGGACGTTGCTTCCTGTGTGTATAAACTCACGGACACAGAGAGCACGGAGAAAGGAAGAGAAGTCACATATTCCTGCCTTGTGTTCACACTAGAATTAGTAAAGAACTGTATGGTGTTAAAGTCATACCAACCCTTCAGGACCCCAGGTAGTGGTACAAGATTCTGCCTCACAGTGTTAGCAAATACAATCAAAGCTTAAGTCACTCTCCTATGATAGCAAGAAAGCATGATTTAATGGTGCTCAGCAAATGTTATTGGCTCAGTAGCCTTACTAGCTGTTAGCTCAAAAGCCAGACTCAGTCAGTGTGGAGTTGTACCCTTCTGCACAAGGCCCCCTCCCCCTGTGCATACTGTCTTTGAACATCTTGAATACCTTTGCTGCGTGCCTTGATGCAGGGAGACAAGACTTCTCTCGAGAGGTGACGACGAAGGCTCTCCCAGGGTAGCTGTTGTGCTGTTCTCGCTAGGAAGACGATAGTACTAGCACGGAATGAAATATGGCAAGTGGAGTGACAGCAGCTGTGTCTGGAGTGGCCTCAGATCCTATAATTACATCTCCCTTTATTACCTCTGCTAATGGCCCTCCAGGATGACAGAAATGATAATAAATTAACAGATTATGAACTCCACTTGCCACAAATTATGTGACTTCTTTTTTTTTTTTTTAATTCTGGGAGCTCCCACTGGCAAACCACTGAAAAAAATAAAAAAAGGCACAAAAATTTTAAAAAAAAACCTGAATGTCACATCAGCTATTGCAAATAAAGCAGCTTTTTTCAGCCTGCACCTGGAAAGGGGGGAAACACTCATGCAGCTCTGTGCTGGAGACAGAGGCTATGCAGTGCTTCCCTGGGAGCCTCTGGATGCCAGTGGAGTAGTCAGCACCTTTCAGGATAAGACCTGCAGCAAGAAACAGATTATTAAGGGCAGTTTCTAGATGCTGTGCCATCAAACAGCTCAGGAATGCACAGAGGTTGAATTGCTAGCAATCCCTGAGAGCTATGAGATGGCGAGGCACTTGAATTTCACAACTGGAGGTTCTCCAGTGTTAAAAACCTATGATAGCAATCCTCTGATTTTGGCCAGGTGAAATTAGCACTTATCATTCAGATCCCAATTTTTATATATGGGATACCATGTGTTATCTGATCTCTCCTCGTCTGTGCAGAGTGCAGTATCATCCAGCACAGTCCCCCGGGCCTTGCATTCTACTTGTGAAAACAATGGAGGAAGAGGTCCCAGTTCTGTCACACATTTCAAACCCAGGACTGGCACTGCAGCACTCCCTCCTTCATGCCCGCCCACCAGAGCTGGAGTTGCTGGATACCCAAGTGCTTCTGGCAGGGCAATTGCAGCTGCCTCTTATGTCCCCCTTGGCATAGGTAAAGCATGGTCTCTGCTTTGCAATTCCCTGCCGGCTGTAACTACCTCTGGGAAAGAGTGACTCACGGAGATGCTGGATGTACAGGCTACTGCTAGGATTAAATCAAATTTTTCCACTTCATTCTCTAACAGAAATGCATCAACTATGTCTGTCTTGAATCCTCTCGCTGTACTACATAACTGTTCCTCAATCTTTAACAAATTTTGTTGGCAGACTGCATTGAGACAACAGCGTAACCCCCTTTGTAACCCAGACGGGTAATGACAATGCAGAAAGGCCACGTGATTGACCCAGAAAATGGGCTTGAGGCAGCAGTCTAAATGCAGGGCTGTTCTCCATGGTCAGAGCTAGGAGAAAGGTGACTGAAGGACTGCTTTCGGCTGGCTGCACAGGAGAAATTCCAGGCACTGGAGACCGTGACAGTGCCTGCACAGCACAGCTTCCTCTGCCTCATGGCTAATCCCATCAGGTTCCTGTGCAGCAAGGAGACATGGGGAGACAGGACCCAAGCCCGAGAGCTGCCTCAGCCTGCTCTTGGACTCCGTCAGGATGGCTGCATTCAGGAGCAGCAAAAAAGCAGAGTACTGACTGCAGGGGGGTAAGGAGCAGGAGGAGGCAGGCACCCCTGCAGCTTCAGCAAGGGGTGGGATTCACCAGGTGCAGGGCTACATGGGCTGTGCTGTACAGGAATCAATCTCACAGTCATGGAGCTGGATTTTTGCGGCTCTTCTCCCCAGTAACCTGGACTCTTTAGTTGTTCCCTCTGGCACTCCTCCCCAGTGGTTTATTGATTCTTTCCTCCCACCCACTGCTCCCCTCAGACCTTGCACACACAACACGTGACAGCTGATTGGTATCTGTTAATTAATGTGGCCTGGGGCCTCTTTTCTATTCAGTGGCCTGATAAGGGAAATTGGATGTCCAAGGGCTGCCAGGCCATTATCACCCTTTGCTTCCCCTGGCAACACAAACACAAAACATGGCGTAGTGATAAATAAATACCACTAACCCACCCTTCTGCCTTCCTTTCCCCAGCTGAGATAGTGCAGATAGAAAAAGAGGACCCACAGTCAGTCAATATAGCAATCATCAGCTCTTTTGTTAATTGCCAACTTGATAACAAGAGAAATCAAATGATCATCATGGTGGCTGGCTACCTAGGCCCTGACACGGGGCCAAGGAAAGTGAGCAGGGAGAGGTGTGGGATGGAAGCGTCCCGCTGGGCCTGGCACACAGTTAGCAGGGCTGAGAGGCTCCTGGGGACAGCGGCTAATGAGCTCCCAGGCCCCTTGAGCAGAGTGAGTCCCAAGGATCAATAAGCACGTGGGGTGAAAAGTGGCAGGGGAGCTGAGGGGTGCTGGGGTGCCCCATTCTCCCACTGCCCAGGGAACCTTTACACAGAAGGAGCTGCCAAAACTCACAGCTCCTGTCTGTCAGTGGTGGACAGGAGCTGCCGAGATGGGACCAACACACTGGGCTTGGCATCCCTGTCTGTAATGGCTGTTGTACAGTGCTCGTCTCCTAGGATCTTTCATGCTGTGGCCTTCTGGGATGCTTGATGCTGAGGACACAATGGATATAGCTTTCCTTCCCATGCACTTTTTTTCCCTTCCTCCTCAGAGTACCTCTGTGCTTCAGCCTCTCTACTTCCTCCCCAGTGCCAGCAGGGCTCTGGGGTTGCCTGTGTCTATCAGACTGTGGTTGCTCTTTCTGTATTTGGGGAGGTCTGTGTTTGGTTCACTGCTAGGGGCTGGTTCTGTTGCTACAGGGTCTGGCAAGAATTTAGGTGCCTGTACAGCACCACAAAGGTGTTTGTGTATTGGGTGGCAGTGGTTGTGAGGGACAGAAAGCTGATAGTGTGGAGCTCAGGGAATGTTGATGAATAGAAGAGAGTTTATTCACAGACATAGTCAGCTTTTGACTCTTCAGTGCTGGGTTGTGGTGGGACCTTCTCTCAGGTTGGTTGAAATGAGAGATAGCAGTATGCTTGAAATTCAGGTGCGTGTCATTACCTCCGATCCTATCAGCAGCAATTTTTTCTGGAGCTTTTCTCTGCTCTTTGGTTCAGCTGGGGAGACTAAACAGGCTGCTGTACAAAGCTACAGAGGTGCAGCGGGCAGGAGGATGTGGTGCAAAACAGTTGCTGCTATAGAAGAGATCACTGAGAAGACGTTATTGTTAGCCTTGGGTTGCCATATTCTGCACGTGCTGATTGCACAGAGACAGGGGTCACTTTAGGAAGCTGTTTTTTGAGAGTGACAGGCCAGTGGGGGAGAGTGCTTTGGGCAGACCCAAGGGAAATTAAGAAGCCCAGGCTCCTGGAGTCTTTGCTGCACACCCATTTGACACTGGATGTCTTTTGCCCTATCAGGGTTCTCCAATCTCTCCCTTGGGGACCAGATGAGCCTCCTGCAGAGCGCCTGGATGGAAATCCTTATCCTGGGTATTGTGTACCGCTCCCTGCCCTACGAGGACAAGCTCGTCTATGCTGAGGACTACATCATGGATGAAGAACACTCTCGTCTGACGGGGCTGCTGGAGCTCTACCTGGCCATCCTACAACTGGTGCGCCGCTACAAGAAGCTCAAGGTGGAAAAGGAGGAGTTTGTCACACTCAAAGCTCTGGCTCTCGCCAATTCAGGTACAGCCTGGCCCAGGCAGCCTTGTGATCAGACAATCAGGGCACATGCAGTTATCTGCTCTGGGAGGAATTTAGGGCCCACTGCCCGAGACTGTGCTTTGCTCATGTCATACAGCATCCCCAAAGTCCTCTGTCTACCTGCAAGAGAGGAGGGAAGTGGAGACTCCAAGCTGGAGAGGAGAGAGAAGTGAGGCTTGCTGCCACTACAGCCCCAACTGCAATCTGGCCCTGAATTAGGGAGTAGGACCAGCTGGGGCTGGGCTGGCTTCTGATACTAAAAGAATAGTTGTGTGCTGTGAGTTCAGATAAGGGGATGTGGGCCAGGCCCTCATCAGAGTAGTGTTGGTCAGTTACAGCAAACAGGAAAACTCTGGTCTTAGTTTTAAATCCCACAAAAAAAATACCAAAACAGAGAAACCACAACTGTTGGGGTTGAGGCTTGCCTGGTCTGTAGCTGGAGATGTTCAGTGACCACAGGCACTGAACCCCCTCCATCTCACCCCTTCCATCTGAATGGTAGAGGATAAGATGTGCTGTCAGAAGCCTGATGTTGCCTGTTCTGTTTCTTCTTGGGAAGAGGATGAGAGGCCAGGGCCCTCAGCCTCCACTCCGTGTGGGGAGGGTCACAGCCCTCAGGCCACAGGCTGGAAGCCTGTGCCTGTGCGAGACATGAGGTGCTGCACTGATGTTGTAACAGACACATATTTGCTCAGGAGTCCCTGCTGAAGGGAACCTGCTGAAGCTACTGCGTGACGAGGGCTCCCTCTACATCCCCTGAGTCTCACTGTCTCGCATCTGGTCTTACCAAACTGCAACATGCAGGTCACACAGTTTACCCGTGCAGGCCCGCAGTGCCTATGTTTGGCTAAAGCCATTTTCCAGAAGTACATCCAGTGTGAGGCTGGAGGCCTTCACTGTGGGGAAATTAATTGTTCTCTCAGCTTAAAAAGAAAAGAAAGGTACCATATCCCAAACAACAGTTTGCCTGAGTTCACTCAGCCTGTAAATACTGATCTTTTCTGAGCTGTGTCCTAGCATCCCAGGTCCTTATACACCTGACAGCTTGACTTGATACAGTTCCTACTCCATAGTTGTATTCCTGGGCTATAGATGTGTTACTTCATATGTAAGCAGGTGGTCCAGAACGCTCTGTGAGGCTGCTCTGTCCTTGCCATTTTATACCATTCTGTTCTGCTTTGCCATTCACACACCTTAGCAGCAGCAATTTGAAAGAAAGGAAAAAAAAAATCACTTACAGATCATTGATAAAAATGTTTGGTAGCATCTGTTTTTTTACTGATCCCTGTGGATTTCCACCAGAAAACTTCTCCTTCAGGGATGATTCACCACTGATAGCTGCTTTAAAATCTGTCATCTAGCCAGTAACTAATCAATTGAAAGTGTGCTTTATTGATATTGCACGGTGCTAATTTTTTAATGAGAATGTCCTGTGGTGCTAAGCCAAGCGCCTTATAAAGGCCTAAGTCTATTATGTCTATGCAGTTAACTTTATCAACCAAACTTGTAATCTCATCAGAGAATGAAATCAGGTTTGTTTGACAAGACCTCTATTCCAAAGCATTGTGTAGACTGGCAGTGGTTGTAATACCATCACTTAAGTTTTAATTGAACATCACATTTCTTTTTCCTTTATTTTGCTCTGGTTCACATCAAGCTACCATGGCAATTATCAAACAGGACCCAGGAAAGCAGATGCTTAATTAGAACTTTTCCAGCCATCTTGAATTTCTCAAAAATACCAAGACTCAAAAATACCAGTTATTAATCTGCCTTAGGTGGGCCTTCACCAGCAATTTTAGAACTCTTAAAGCCAAGTTGCCAAGGCCTACTGCTCTCTGTGAAGTTTGTCCCTAACAGATGTCTAATATCTTCTGGCAGAAACAAGAGACCAAGGAGTCTCATCATCTTCGTGTAAGACAGGTACATTACACTTCTTTTTTCTAAACACAGGACAGAAATACTCACTGAGGACTTCTGTGTCCTCATTCTATTAATAGTTTAATCATCTCCAGCATAAAGGAGACCCCCCTATAAATGATCATTTTTCCTCTATTTCTTAAATATTTATAAAACTCCTCTTTATTGTCCTTAGCTCTTCCAGCCATGGATTTTCTTCCAGTGTCCTTCACTTCCCTTATCGATTTTCTACACTTCATAACTTCTGATTCATATAAATTGCTACCTAGATCCCTTTTTCTATTTCTCATATATTGCTTTTTTACCTCTAATTGCCGCCTTCACTTTGCCACTGAACCAGGATGGGCAGATGGCCAAGGCTGCCCTCTCTCTAGATTGTGGGGTGGTGGTTTTTGGCTATGTAATCAACTCTTGTTAAAAAACCTGCCTCCTGTCTACCAGGAAGGTCACAGGATTAAACAAGGAGAAGGGCTCCGCAGAGGGGCTGTAAGTGCTAAGGCAGTGTAGTGACAGGGTGACAGAAGAGCCATACTGGGACATTTACACAGCCCATGCTATGAGTGGAGCTGCTGTAGCACCTGAGCCTCGATGCTCTCAACTTCATGGTGCAACAGAAGCACTCTCTGCTGTGTTGCTCCCTGTGCTGTCAGGACTAAGCCCAGCGTAAGCGCTATGGAATGGTCTGTATCAGGAGTGGAGAAACACTGAGCAAAACAGCCAACAACAGCTGCTTTGGGATTCTGCTTTCAGTGCTGTGGAGTAAAGAAACAAAGGTAGGGGTCAGGAGGCTTCAGCTGGGTAGGAAAAGCCACTCTAACTTCACTGGTTTGTTCTAGTGCAGCTAGAAGTACAGTTGTGTAGGAGCATAAGTCACAAAAATCTTGCTTTGTTATTCCTACTGAAACATACGAAAGTAAATGTGAGATCTTGTTTTTCACAAAGCTAAAGCCTCTTAGCACACACACGCAAGGAAACTGGATAGGACAAGCTGTGTATTTCTAACATAACTTTCACATTCAACCTTTGTGTTGTTTTAATTCAAGTTATTATTCTTAGTGTATTTTTGACGTGGAATAAACCTGCAGAGCCTGCATGTATGTGCTTGCATGCAAACAGCTGACTCCTAAAACAGCAGGAAGGCAGACTACCTTGGGGCTGGTCCTTAGCTCCCTTGGGTCAGAGGCAGGGTTTAAAGCTGAGCACTTAGATGAGCACCTGCACTGCCAGAACCTGCCTTCTGCTGCTTGCCTTCCATACAGATACATGCCTGATTTTCTCCTATCCCTGCTGGGTGTAATTGCTCATGCAATCCAGTTTCTAGGGACTTTCCTCTCTTCCATGCAGCTCTGTGTATGTTGACTCTTTCTTTCTAGTAGTTAAAGTAAATGGAAACAGAAGCAGCAGCTCACTCACTCCTCACTTAGAGGAGAAGGTGACAATAGGCCAAGTGCCGCTTTGCAGGGGCCACTTCGCCTTGCTGGAACTGTGGCTGATCTCTAAATCCTCAATGAAATGCACCAAGGACACACCTGGTGGCACCGGCAGAGAGAATCCAAGCAAAGTCTGTCTTTACTAAGTGCATTTTAGAAAGGTGAGAAATAATTCTGCCCAGAGTGGCAAGTTCAAACAATGTGACCGTCACCCATTTTCTGACAGAGTAGGTGTGCTGTAAACTTCACCTGTTACCCTTCAGAGACAGCAGTTCCATCTTAAGCATTTCTGAGTCCTCTTGCCGCAAGAATACAAATTGATGAAGCTGCGTATTGAAGAGCCCTCCAGGTTAGCATGCAGCGCGTGTTCAGTTAAGGACATCCTTGACTGGCCAAACCTTATCTCCTCTTTTTTTTTTCTTTCCCAATTTGTTTAATGCTGAGATGGAGTGAACAAGATCTGGATCTAGTGAGGGGATGTGTTGCAAATTCTGTGTTAGTGGGCCCTTCTAGGTTCCTGTTCGTCCTGCTCCTGCCAGAAGCTACAAAGAGTTAGGTGAGGAGGCAATGGGCCTTGTCCATTCTCATGTCTGCCCTGTATGCCATGCCAGCAGTGCTGGAGAGAAAGGCTCCTGACATGAAGCCTCACGTCTAGGGCTGCTGACCCTCGGGGACATGGCCAGGCTGCCATGAGGTGCTCTGACAGCTGTAAAAATTCATAGCTATTGATTTTGTAATTAACAGTTTATCAATGCCATCGACACCAGCTCATTGATGGATTGCAAGGAAATTAATCCTGCAATGTTATTTTATTTTTTGCACTCAGCTGCCAATTTTGAGCTTCTTTCAGCAAACAGTGGGAGGAGAAGAAAGACAGGCCTTGATCTTTATTTCCCCAATTCCTCTCCATCTGTATCCCTAGCTATTTGGGGCTATTAGGCCTCCTCACCTTACAGAAGCCTGGTGGCATAAGGGCACAGCTTGAGCATTGCCTACTGCACAGCAGCAGCAGTACTCAGAGGGAGAGCAGCCACCTTGACCAAGGCATGGCTTGGTGCCTCTAGCACCCACTGCGATCTGCAAGCTCTGATGGGAGCTCTTAATTCTCCTCCTTGTGCCTCTAGCCAGAAGAACATTAAACAGGAAGGGTGGAGCGCATTTCTCTCCAAGATGCAGCTCCTGAGGCTTCTAGTCTCCAGGACCACCTCTGCATTTCGGAAGGAAGTGCACTTGCTTCTCCTAATGGCGCTACCTGTCTGGGGGAAGTTGCCAGACTGCTTCTCCCTCCCTACTTTTCAGACTCAACCTCTGTGGCGAGCTCAGGTCGCTGTGATGACCTGGCAGCCCTTTTCTGGGCTTCATTGCCTGGTCTCTTGGATACAAAAAATAAATGCAGCAATAAGGATTTTCCCCCAGTAGGCATCGTGGAAGTACAACCCTTTGATATCCCCTAATTAGTGCATTCCTTTTAAAGAGCTTCTTAAACAGCTTTCTTGCTAGACATAGTATTTTCTTGACTGTCATAATACTTTATAAATCATGCATCATAAATAGCATATACTGTACATGTATTTTATGAAATTCACAGTCTCTGATTTGTGTTGAGCTCTCCATAGAGATGACATGTATTCCTAGAGAGATTTTTGGCATTTCAGCCAGCTTTCCTCCTCTTCATTGCTGTCAGACTCGGGAATCCATGTCCTCACATTTGTGTTGGATGCACGTGGGCTGAGCCAGATATTGTCACACTGCAAAGCCCAGCTAGAGCAGCAGACGGGTGCAACCGTGTGTGTATGTGTGCTTATTCTAGCATCCCTTTGCTGCTGCTTCTGGATTCACTGCCCTGTGGCAGGAATCTTTATCAGTGGGTTCAATATTGATTAAAAGTCTCTGAACAATGAAGACAAGGCAATAGGCTACAGCTCTGTCAGGGTTGTAAGGAAGAAGCAAGGATCAGCAAGATGAAAGGGAGAAAAACCTTCAGTGGTGCTGTGCCTGCCTAGCCTCTCTAATCTAATGTCTCCTCTGTTGTGCTGCCCTCTGCCATCAGGACTGAAGAGTTTAGCAGCCTGTGCTTATCTTGGGTGCCTCAGCTTGACCCAGGTCTGGGTCACTACCAGCTGCCTTTGCCTCAGAGATGCACAGGGAGCCGGGCTAGCCTCACCAGCAGCCCGCAGACATCCAGCTAGGAGCCCAAAGGAAGAGGCCTTGTCGCAGGTGCCGATTTCTGTGAAGGACTGAACCAGGAAGCTCTCGAGCAGCTGCTGGCAGTCTCTGCAAAGAGGGGCATATGCACAAAGGTGGGGCTGGCAACACCCCTGGGCACACTGGCTGCGACCTACTGGGGCTGTTCTGTCTTGCTGACACCCTGAGCAGCTGCATGGCAATTAGGTAGTTTAGACAGATGAAGCGCTATAGCAGTGTTAATTATTCTTAATGAGATTGCTCCCAAGTGGCAGCACAGCAGATGCTGCCCCTTGCAGGGTGACTCCCCGGCAGGAGCACGGAGGGCAAGTGAACGTCTGAGTGGCAGAGGCCCACGGCTGACCCCCTCCCAGCCTTAGGGTAGGCAGCAAAGTGGGCACATGGTGCAACGCACCACCAAGCCCAGTAACAACTTCACTGCTCCTGTACTGCCAGGGTCAGCTCCTGGGGCTGACACCAAATTTCACAGCAGCAGCACAAGCACCTGCCAGCCAGTTGCTTCTCCCGCAGCAAGGTGTTTTTTTCCCCCTTACCAAACCAAACCAAAGCAAAAGAAAAACAGAAAAGCAATAAAAAGAAAAGAAAGCATCTTTAGCTCAAGGACTGTAAAGCATTCTCCTCCTCCTGTCTCATTTTGCTGTTTGCTTTCTCCTCTCCCTCCCCCCAGACTCCATGCACATAGAGGACATGGACGCAGTGCAGAAGCTCCAGGACCTTCTCCACGAAGCCCTGCAGGACTACGAGCTGAGTCAGCGCAACGAGGAGCCCCGGCGAGCAGGCAAGCTGCTCCTGACCTTGCCCCTCCTGCGGCAGACAGCCGCCAAAGCTGTGCAGCACTTCTACAGCATCAAACTGCAGGGCAAGGTTCCCATGCATAAACTCTTCCTAGAAATGCTAGAGGCAAAGGTCTGACAGCCCCAGCGCCAGCCGACAGTGGCCGGGGAACAAACTAGAAACAAAGATGCAGACAATGGAGCAATCCAAACAGCAGCAGCAGCCACCGCCGGCTTTTATCTCCAATCATTTATTACAGAAGAATTATTTAATGTCTATCTGTCGGCGTGACTGCAGAATCTCGTGTACAGGAAGGGGGAAACTTTTAAAAATCAGTCACCTGTTTCTTTTTTTTCATTTGTTTTCTCTGTGGGAAATACCAGAATACGCTCTTGCACTTGTTGGGGCGGTCGCTGGGGCTCAGCCCCTCTGAGCGGCGATGCTCTCAGCGCTGCCCAGGCCGCCCGCTCCCCAGCTCCCTCCGCCAGTGCTGGAGGGGGAGTGGGGACTGACGCAGGAAGAGATGAAGAATAGAGTCACTATAAACTTTATCCGCTTGTGTTGTGAGGGGTCAGATAGAAAGGGAAGCAGCCAGGGTCCTTCTTTTTGTCACCTTTCTGGCTCTAACTATAGGGCGGGTGCTCCTTTGGAGAGGAGCACTACTGGACCTCTCCTGATCAGAGCGGCTGCCTCCCAGGCTCCTCTAGCGACAGCTAACACTTGTACATACAGGCCCCACTTCTTACCGGGAAAGATGCTCCTAACTGTGTAAGATATTCTGCGACCTTGTACAGTGTGTCATTACGCCTGGCTAGTCCCTCCCATGTACAATCCCCGCAGGACCCTGAAGAGGCAGGATGTATGTCCCTGAGAGAATGCAAGTCTCCCAGACAGCAAGAAAAAAAAGACCCTGACGTAAGCTTTTGTGCTGGGTTGACTTGATAATCTCTGCATCCTCTCCTATGTGGTGCTAACTACAATTCTTCCACACTTTTCACCCTGTAGTATATCAAACCTGCCTCTTCAGCTCAGCTGAGTGCCATTCCCCACTTGTTCCTTGTGGCAGAGAACACAAGGCTTTGTCTGCATGGTTACTGCCCAAGTATAAATACACCCCAAACCAGGGCTTGCCTAGACTTCATTAAAGTGATAGATCTTTGCCTCCACAGAGACTTAGGCTTATTGCCAAATGCTAGTTAGGAAACAAAGGATCTGCTTTTTGAGGGAGGCAGCTCCTGAGCCCAAGAGATAGCTTTTTTTCGTGGCAGCCTAAAGAAAAAAATCTTAGAGGGTGGCGTGGAACCCCCAGATCCAATATCCCAACTACTGTCTTCCCCTGCCTCATCCCGTTATCCTCAACAGAGCAAAAGAGCTAGCATAGATTATCCCTGGACCTGGTAAGAGGTTCTCTCGCTGATGAAGAAAGCTGTATACCTGGCTTTGAGGTGGTGGGAGAAGGAGTGGGGGAATGCTTATTTACTCATTTTACATCACCTGGTTTCTATTGTGTCCAAGTACTGTGTCCAAGCTTTGGTTTAGATCAGATGTCTAAACTGCAACTGCTGCATTCCCGGTAGCAAGATGGGAATTTGGGTGTCTGAAAACACTGGCTTGTTGGCATTCTCTGATATTTTATTTTCTTGGTCACTTAGATCTGAGCCAGCCTGAGCTGATAAAATCTGAATGTATGGTCTGTTTTGTGGTCACGGGCATGGCAGTAGAGGTGAGAAGAAGCCTCTGGTCTGCATTTAAGACACCACTACCTCTACTGCCTCTGCTCCCCTAAGCTTCCATTCCTGGACAACCCTGGTGGTGTGGCCTCTGCAGGAAGCCTTCCAAACTGTGGTTGAAGCGTACAATCAGGGAGACACTGAGTGCTTGTTTTCTACTGGAGCAGAACATGTCACTGTGCAAGGCTCTCAGTGCTGCAGGGCAAATCTTAGACTAGCTCAGAAACTGGGAAAGCTCAATGATGCTGAGCTCTCAGCTCACGTAGCCAGCTCACTGCTGGTACTTGAGTTAGTTCAGTTCCATCTCCTCTGAGTCTTCATAGCTACTCACCCATTTTGTACTCACTTGATAAAGGAACTCAGTCTTGCTTCAGGCACGTTAGTAAGCCAACAGACACCGGGGGCAGAAGGCACGTGGGAGCTGGGACTGTTTCCATGCTCACAGCAGCAGCTAATTGAGCACACTGGCCTTGTGCTTTGAACAGATACTTGTACTTCTCTTCCCTTTCTCCCTCCCAGAGGCAGCTGGGGAGAAAATGATAGCTTTTGGTTGCACTTCTTATGATCTTTGTACCCATCTGTGAATGAGAGGGACCAAAATGAAACACAAGCCTTCACTAGAGCCAGCTTTCTGGCTGTGGCATGAATACTCTCACACATTTGCTGGGCTGCGTTGTTGCCTCTAAGCTGGACATACTTGACTGCTGTTGCTTCTCTGCTGAGTCTCCCTCAGGCCAGCCACAGCACATTGTGTTCCAGCCTGCCTCACAGCTGTCCCAAGTGGGCTGAAAAGATCCTAAGAAGCAAGTCTTACTCTGTTGGGCCCTGGCTGGAAAGATCATTTGAAAAAAGGTCCGAGGCAGTCTTCTCTAAGTGGCTTTGATTGAGCAGGGGGGTTGGACCAGACGACCCCAACCATTCTCTGATGCTGTGAAAAGGCTCTTCCAGCTTTGTTGAATTTGGACTTGGGCCTGCTTTCCAGAATAGAAAAGAGAACAACCTACAAAACACGATTCTGAAGGAGAGCTGCTGAGTTACCTTCTAGCCCACAGCAACTGCTGGCTATTTAGAGTATGGAGGCAACGCCTGCATTGGCAGAACAATATAAAGATACCAAATACTTTTTTTTTTTTGCAGGACTTTCTTTCTCCATTACAGCTGCATAACCTTGGAGCCCATCTGGGTGTGCCCCCATTGTTGAAGGTGATAGGCCTGGAAATGTTTGCTTCTGAAATACGATGGGAACTGAACCAGGCAGTAATTAGCATTTATTAATCTCTTTATGCCAGGAATGCAAACTCTTCCCCAGGAACTGGGACAGAAACACCTGTCTAGATTTAACCCTTAAAAGGCTTGTACCATCTTTAACTGGGAAGCAGGTCAGGTCTCTGACCTTTCAGACAAGTGTAGGATACACATGCATCTCTTCCCTTTCCAGTTGCTCCGATCTGCTGTGCATCACTAGTACTAGCAGGCTGCTACAGCTGAGGAGCGTGCCCAGCTACACAGCAAGCTGGGCTTGAAGAGAAGGGTGACATCTTAGTGTAGTCCCCTCAGTGCAGTTTGAAGTAGGAAATGAGGCTTCAGCAACTGCTTAGGTCTTTGAATGCTCATAGCCTCTTACAAAAATGTCTGGAGATGTGGAATTGAGACATGAACTAGGAAGCGGGTTCTGGTCAGTGCTTTTTATGCCATTCATTTGTACTATGGGACTAACAGAGCCAGCTCCATACGGCTGTCCTTTTGCATGTAGCAAAAAATGACAGAGTTTGAGCCTTGGTACACAAATGGTTTCTGATTTAAAGAAAAGCAAAGCAAAACTGTAGAGGTAAGTGTATCAGTGGCAGTGAATAAGCATGAAGCTGACATACAGCTGTTAGGATAAAAGCAGCTCTAGCCCCTGATTTGCATGTGCAGACAACAGAAAGCACGTACCTGCGAGCCACTACAAAAGGCAGTTCTTCCCAAGTGACCAGTTCTTCTGTTTTGGGCACATTCTTCTCTGGGAACAGCGGTCTCTGGCCTGTAATGCAAAATGAATTTCATGGGGATCAATTAAAGGAAAGGGTAAAATACTACACATCAATTAGGTTTCTGGGGAAACTTGGGCATTACACCTCGCAGCAAAACTGTGAAGCTATAAGAAACTCCCCTGCAACAATCAGAACCTTGCAGTATTGTTCGCACTAAGGGGGCATTATTTTTCTCTTTGTAAGCTGTCATCTTTTTTTTAAACAATTAACAAATGCACCAGAAACATGTAAGCAGCTATGAGAGGGAAAAATCACTGAGAAAGACCTTAGAATGTAACTTGTCGAGCTTTTATTACCAACTGGAGCTGAAAAAAAGTGCTTCCACGTTGTATCCACAAGCTATAAACAATTGTATGGCCAACTGTATGTTCTTGTGGCTGGCTTGTATAGGGAAGCGAGAGAGCCAGAGGCTGTGAGAATGATGCAGGGAGCTAGAGACAGTGAAATAAGCAGTATCTACTTAACTATTATCTGCTCCTAAAAAGGAAAAGAAAAAGAAAAAACCTGTGAAATAAATTGTATTCTTGTGGTACAGGTCATTTCAAACAAAACAAGAAATAAAACAAATGTAAAAACTAAGCACAACAGAGTAATGTTTATTATGTTTAGGAAAAACTCCACTTTGCCTCTCGGGATGCGCACAGACCCAGTAAAGGGGCTGGGGTGGGGGAAGGCCCCATTTGTGAACGCTACAGAAGGGAGGAAAGTCCAAGCCTCTCACTTAAATGCCCTCATTTTGGTGCTTTCCTGTATGCAGAAACAAAACTCTGAGCAAGCTTCTGAGTGTTTGTATGATTAGCATTGCTGAGGGCTGCTTCGACAGGCACTGCCATCCGTACCTGGCACAGGTTGGTCTCTGCCACTCACCCATTTTCTCTCCACATTCTGCACTTCACTGGTGCAAGGAACAAACAAGAGCTAGTGATGAAAAAGCTTTGAAGTTGTTCCAGTGAAAAACAAAATCTCTAATCATAAAATAGATCATTGGCTTCAACCCAATGGTGACATCAAGAGTGTTGCAAGCATTGCAGCATCTGTCCAGTGCTTATGAAGTGGGTACAAGTGCTGAAGTCATGGCATTTGTATTGATCTGGCGGTCAGGCGTTGCAGGAGGGCAATCTCACTTCTACTTGAAAAAGTGGGGAGGGAAGAAGGGTTCTTTCAACGGTGTTATCTAAACACATTTCTCTGTCCCTCAGGTTAGAGGCATGTTTAACTAACTGCTGGGATATGCTCTTCAGCTCCAAATGTTAAAACATGCTTGAGGTAGTTGCCTGTGGCTACCTGCACCCAAAATAAAATGAAAACCAACAGTATCTTTCTCTTTCAGGCTAATGCATCGCACAGTTAATGAAAGCAAACTTTAGATCACGTACAGAAAACTTTAGCATTTAACTTCCCGGTAACAGAAAGCTGCAAAGTATATGCTTTGTGCCTGTTTCTTTACAAAGCCAGTCTCTCCCATTGGAATCAGTTTGAGTGACACCATGGAAAACCTGAACACCTGCACCTGAGGAATAGGAAGACTGAGCAGTGTGCTGGGGGGCTGGACAAGATGGAGGATGGCAAGTGACTAATGAGCAGTGAGTTTAGGAAGCCCTAGAATGGTTCAGCAAAACACAGCAGCCCTGACTCAAAATGCTGCTGGCTAGGCAAGCCAAAAACAACGACTGATCCAAAAGAACAGCAGCCAGCAAGTCTCTTTGCATAAGTGCTAATCAGCTTTGAGAGAAGCAGCATGGTTATGGCCTCTGTGGGCTTCCTTCCATAGGGCTTAGGTAAGGCTAGCAAGGTCTTCAGCTCTGGGAGTAGCAGCATCCAAATAATGATAAGCAGGAGTGAAGTCACAGGAAAGACCAGAACTGGCCAAAGCCTCAAAGCATCATTTGTAACAAACACTAAGAAGACAGCCAACAGCTTCCACTGACACATCACAGACTGCTAAAGACTTCATTCAGTGCTCCAGTGAGCCCTTCCAAAATCTAACCGATCACATGCTGACACTGGCTGGAAGGGTTCAGCACTGTCTCTGGGCAGGACACACAGTACATGCAGAAACAGCTGTACTGGCTCAGACCACGGGCACACGTAGGCCAGGTCCTTCTCTCCAAAAGTGGCCAGCAGCAGATGACTAAAGAACATAAAAATAGGGTCAAGAGGTATAAGACCACATCTCCCAGCCATTTACAAAGTCTTCCTGGAGCTAGAGATGAAGTCTCCATATTTAACAACCCCTGATGGTTTTTCTTACATGCATTTCTCCAGCCACTTATCCAACCAATCCAAGCGCTCAGCCACCAAAGCAGCAAGGAGTTCCATGGATCACTGCTCAAAGAAATAGTTCCTTTGCCTGCTCTGAGCATGCCATCAGCTAGTCTTATTTCGTGCCCCTACAGCTGCTATTAGAAGACACAAGGAACAGTCCCATGCTCACTTTTCCCTACCATTCACTCTTCTAAATCTCTCTCCATTTCACCCTCAGTCATTTCTTTCAGGGATGAAGTATACACAGCCAGACATAGCTTCCTCTTCCCGTATCTACCTACATGCAACCATATACTCACTGCGGCTCTCAGCTATGCTTTTGTTCACGGCACCACTGAGGTTTGCGTTTAGCTTCAAAATAGCTTACAAACAAGCTTAGCCTAGGTAAACCATCTTTTCTTAACGATCGGAGTCCTTCCTCCTTCAGACAGGTGTGGTCTTTTCCCCAGCAAAGCTTTTTTCCTCCATTTTTCTTCCATCTCAACCTAAGGGAACTAAAAGGACACCTTGGCCTTTATCAGATCTAATCATTTTGTTACAGTAGAAATGTATTTTAAAAACAGAAGATTTTTAATGCATTCTTTGATGTATTAAATAATAGATTTTTTTAATGTATTTCTTCCTGTTACACTATAAAACTTGATTTATATTTAGAAATCCTAGCTTTTTAAGTTCATAAATACCCAACTACTGCTTTTCAAATGCTTAAAATGAGCACATTGACCATGCCATAAAAAGTCTCAGAATCGAGCGCATTATTTTGATGAATGAAATTACTACACATTCTGCTCTCTGATTTCAAGAATCTGGCATTACGTTTTCAATGAGCTTTATCACACATCCCCACATAACTGCAGTTGCTGAATAATAGCAGGCAGGACAGTGATCGGATAAGGAGAAGCCATGACAGAGCAAACTGAGAGCACTTTGTCTAAATTGGGAAGAAGCAATACAAAACAAGGCTGCACCGAGTGGATCGGTTAGAACAAAGCACATAAATCAGGTTTTTGAGAGGGGTTAATGTACACCATATGCCAATTAAATCAAGTGCAATACAAAAGTTATGAATAATCTCACTGGAGTGAAGAGTGTTGTATTTGGAAGGAAAATGATCTAACTGAAGCCAAAATTCTAATCACCTTCAATAATCACATTTCCAGCATTGTAAATTCTTTTCTATTGCAACACTGAAAGCAGTCAATTATGCAAGTATTTTTCCATTACCATTTACATTATTAAACTCAAACACATGAACCAAACCCTTGTTTATAATTTTTTGCCAGTGGTTAATGCTACTACAAATCAACAATCCTTTGGGTCAGTCTTAAGAAATACAATTTCATCAGATATTGTTGTATCTATCTAAGGACCCCCTGTAACCAGGCCTGGGGTGATCATTTATGTCCCACACTGTTTTTTCTATCCAACCATAAAAATTCAGCAGCATCCTAAGGGAGGGATGCCTATGGGAACTGTATTTGCACAGGCATCATCTTTTCTGGGTGCTATCTTCAGCTCTACCTCGAGCACTTCTAGCTTTTCCTTGCTGCAGAAAATCCTACACTGCTACTGCTGCTTCCTTGCCTTTCTTCTTTCTGCCACAACTTTATGACTCCCCACGGTCAGGCACTTCCTACAGCCTGGTTCCCTGGCTAATCTTTGCTATGATTCGGTTTGTTCACTACTGTGACAGCCTCTCTTTCTCCTGCCTCTCTCTTCCTGTCCTGCTTCTGACACACTGTCCCCATGGCTGGGGAGGATGTCAGTGAATGTTCAGTCTCCTGTGCCAGCTGAGCACGCTGAGCTGATCAGACCCCCCATGGGACATCCCCTAAAAGCAAGGCCTGTGGCTAGCAGCCAGCTCACTGTTCTGGATCGCTTCCACTTGGAAGGAGGGTCACCCAGCTAATGATGTTTATTGTTTCCCGTGCTCAGGCTCAGCTAGGATGTCCCGGCCCTCCAGCCCTATGAGGAATACAATGCAGCAGAAGTGACACTGTGTCAAGGGGTGGGCATTTCCAAAATGACACTGATACTGGCATGTGGGACAGGGCATGCTTCCCCTTCATTCTCAAGTTTACCCTTTCAGATGGGAACAAAGCACAGGCCTGACACAGCCTGCAGTCAGACTAGCTCACAGCAGCTTCTGTGACAGGTGGAGTTAATCAGACAAACTACGTCGAATCTGCCTTGTCAGTGAAATACAAGCTCCTCTCACACTACTGTGCAATTCAGCAGGCCCCCCAGCCCTGCCCGCCCAGGCCAGCCAGGCCCCGCAGCAGGGCAGCACCGAGTGACACGCGGCATTGCCAGTGCTCAACGAGAAAAGCGGTGCTCCCCCAGTGCTCTATCTGTTTGGCAAAATAGTTACTAACTTAACTGAGTTGCAGCAATTACAGAAACACCGCTGTGCTCACGTTTCATGACTGCAGAAAATAAAAGCATTTTACTAATAAATCATAAACACCTTTGGAATGTGTCTAGGAATGTAATCATGAGAGAAACAAGCGGCCAGTGGAGAGGGCGAAGCCAGGGCATACACTCTACAGCCACGTTTCTCAACATTTTTTGTTCATTTTTCCCAAGACCATTTTGCCTTTTTGAAACAAAAAGAAACTGCCGGCACTACCTTGTGTCCCATGTACTTTGTCAGCTGTAAACGAGCAGGGGATAAGCAAAATCTCAGCAGACAGGCAAATAAGGTGTTTTGGGTCTACAGAAATTATAAGGTGACTTTTAACTATGAAAATCTTACATAACGTTTAATTAACAGAACAGCAAATGTGACCCCTTTTTTGCAGGTCTCTGCTGAGCTGGGCCACCTGTGCCACAAGCAGAGCAAACCTGCCGGAGAGGAGCAGCAGCTTCCTGCCCCGGGCACACCCTGGGCTCTGCAAGAGCGGCTGCAGCAGGACTGCCCCAGGGCCCAGCTCAGCGCTCCCTGCACCGCCCATCGCTGCTCCTTGGGCAGGGGCCTCCCTTCTGTCCCACGGCCACTCAGCCTGTAAAGCAGGCACCTGGCTCACCTCTTCTTCCCCAGGGCATGTTGCTGGCAAATAAATATACCCCGAGAAGTGGCAGAAACCTCAGATAAGTGTTGCCTGGACCTTCTCAAAATACTAAGAGCCTCACTCACTGCACTGGCTGAATCAGTTGGAATTAGGATTCAGGGATCCTTTTTTTTTCACTTGCTTTTCTCACAGAACATGCCCACAAAAGGTGGTGTTAATAATGCATTCTGGAGTTTGTCACTGCTGTGTGTCCCAGAGCATGCTCCTGAGTTTGTCCTGTCAATTTTCCAGACATTCTCACACACTAAGATAGCACCGGGGTACCTATAGCTGCCTGACTGCTGTGTACAGCGTTATTTATCCAAACACAAGGAATAAATAAATTACCACAAGCTGTCAGTGAAATACCGTACTAAGCACAACTGCTGTCACCTCCTTGGTACAAGGTTTCCTTCTCTGCTGGTGGCTTTTGTTCTCACACAGGTCATCACACCAAATGCCCTTTTCACTGAGCCTGGCCCTGCACTCTCCACAGCATGAATTGTTCATCTGACAGATACACACTGCTCCTTTCAAAGATGAAAAGAGTCAAAGAACACAAACTGCAACTGAAACTGTCTGGGCTATGTCTACGAGTAGTTGCAATTCAGCTGTGATATGTCAAGAGACAGGGGCTAATGTGGCTGGGACAGGGTTGCACAAGGTGAGCAGAGCTGGCTACGTGTCCTTCAGGAAAGCGTCCTGGTGACATCTCTGCCATGATGGAGAAATTAGATAATCTCTGTCATAAGCACCCATCAGGTAGGTGGATACCTATCTAGTTGGCATAGCTGGTTTTATTGCTTGATCATCTGGCTGGCAGGACACCATGACATGGACATGAAGATTTTTGCCCTGCCTTCACCCCCAAGCCTTGTGCCAGTGAGAGAACAGGGCACAAATGGGAGGCCAACAAGCTCCTGGCCAGGAAGAAGAGGAGCAACCACTAAGAATGGAAAACACATCACCTTGTTAAGTAAATCAGCCACCAGGAATTTAACAGTTCTCTTCACCCTAGCCCTCAATATGAGCCCTCAATATGCTCTGTTATTTCTGTTCCTGGAATGAATTTTGGTTTGCAAGTAGATGCAGGAAAAGAATGTGAAGAAAAACGCACAGAAAAAGGGCATATAAGTCAATTCAGAGCTTCAGCATCAATGAACTTAATCAGACTCCCACATACAATAGGGATGACAAGCATCTCTTACATGCTCTTACTGCATATGCCATACTTCTAGACTGGACAGCAGTACAGAATTGCATGAGGAAAGTCCATCTAAACAAGACAGGCAGAGCCCACCACTCTTCAAAGCCAACAAAAAAGCTGAAAGATGTTTTTCCCATCAGTAAATGATTTCCACATACCCTCCCAGCAAGCTCTTTTCTCTGCAAATCATCATCTCTTTTGATTGACAAACAATTCAACCTACTGTCCCAAACCTGGGTTCTGATAGCCAGAAGCAAAGAATCCAAAACAGAGGGAATGAAGGGCACTGGATTTGGAGTAAGAAAGTTTTGGGACTGCTGCCCAGCAGAAAGCAGAGCAGCAAAAACTGCAGCTGCCTTTTCAGCCTGACCAGCGTACACCTTGTGTGAGTCCCAGCATCCCTCCTGGCCCCACGTTCACGTCCCAAGCACTATTCCCAGTGTAGAAGGATTGGCTCTTAACTGTTGCTGCATCACACAAGAAAGTCTGTCTTGGAGAAGCAGTTCTTAAAGGCAAATACCTATACAGCCGTCAAAAGATAGTGTTCTTTGTACACAACTCCATGTGAGAGACCTGCTGGAGAGACATCTTTCCTAGAAGTGTCCTTACCAGGTAATGAAGATAAGACATACCTTCCGAGACTGAGGTGTCAGGAGAGTAGATGCTGAAACAAACTACTAAAGAATAACAAATCCCCTGCACAGTGTACCACGTACATCCAAGAGATCAGTAGGAGTTTGGGATGGAAGTGGCTGAGCTGCTAAAAACGTGAATTCTCTCATTAAAATCAGCTGTTCTACAGGAGTAATGAAGGGTAGCAGAAGCTGTAAGTTGTTGTAAAAAAGGCATATGGGGTGATCTGGGAAGCGACAGAACACTGAGCTTTACTTTGAATCAGGTAAATCGGCTGAATTATCAGGTAACATTAGAATCACAGGAAAGAACTGACACAAAGAATTCATCTTGTTTTGCTCCAGCATCCTTGCCCTCTTCCACTGCTTTCTAGTAACTTAAAAGTCCCCTTGACTTTCCTGAAGTCTCCTGCCTAGATCATTCCTCGTTATTCTTTGTACATTTGGCTATATCCTTGTAGGGAAACTGTTGTTCGGGGCCTGAACTGATGGTTGAGCAGGTGGTGGAGGGCTGTGGCTGCCTGGGGAGCACAGGCACATGGTCTGCACCTGTGCTCCCAGGTGACCAGGAGAGGTGGGCCCATGGGTGGGGTTGCCTGGGGCTCATGTAAGGGCCAGCCAGGGGTTGTGATGCAGTTTGAGCAGAAAGAAGTGGCTCAAGAGAGAGGCAGTACAAGAAAGAGGAAGCTCAACAAAGGGGGAGCTCCAGAGAAAGAACTGAAGCACAGCTCCCAGCTCTGAGTGAGACAATGGCATAGCTGTGTAAGTCTAAACTTTTTTTTGTTACAATCTCATAGAAAATTGCATTTCATCTTTCCAGGTTTCACTTGCTGCTGTTATAGGAAAAACCACATAAGCAAAATATTTGTATTTATTTATGTAATAACTGTATTGCTGTTGTGGATACTACACAAGGAAGAGGTGATAGCAGGTATAGTGTCTGATGTCCTCATGATACAGCATCAGTCCCTCATCTGTGCCAATCTCAACAGAGGAGAACTGTAAGTTCCAGGTGGCTGATCTACTTAAACTACTTTGAGCTGGGCTTTACCATGAGCAGAGCCCCACAACAGTCTGTAAGAACATTATAGCAGAGTCTTCTACATCAACTCTTATGATGCCTGATCCAGATAGCGCCTCAGAACAGAAAGAAAGGCCAGATGATCTCTTCAGTTTCCTTGGTAAGATACACAGAAAAGAATGATCCAGCAGGTGTCTTGTTTCTGTACCTGGAATCTCTACCCTGGAAATAAGCATTTCTATCCATTTCTCCTACCCAGTGATTCAGGACTTTCCTATATATTGTAGAACAACTACTTTTTCTGAACCAGTAGTAGAGATGAAGCCACAACCTTCAAAAGATGCTGAACAGAGTATGGCTAGGCCACTGAGAATGCAGCCAGGATATAGCCAAGAGCAGAACACGTGATAAACAAAGAGAGCTTCACTCAAGGAATAGACAGCAGGTGAGCTTGGACCTGAGGACTGGATCCAGCACAGGATCCTACTGGGCCAGCTAGGCAATGTGTCTAGGTCCCTGCCTACCTGGTAAGCATCACAGGCTAAAGGCAGAGGGGTTCCAGTCAGAAAATCCAAACCCTCTGGAATGCGTTCTGTCCTGGAAAAGCCTGCAAAAAAGGTGCAGCAGCACCCAGCTGACGTGCCCTGAAGGTGCACAGACAGACATTATAATAACTTCACTTCTGTTTAGATCACTGCACTGAGAGTATTTGCAAACCTACCCTTTCTTGCCTATTAATTATTGACTTCTAGAATTACAGAATTGTTAGAGTTGGAAGGGACCTTTAAAGATCATCTAGTCCAACTCCTTTGATTAGTTTAAGATTACACAGAGCCTAACTAACACTCATTACTTTGGCAGGTTTGTTTCTGGTACCATAATTACTATGGAAAATCACTTCACTTGAGTGGAAACTTTAGTTACTAACTTTAACAGTTTCTATTGATCAAGTAGAGCAGATGGGATTTAACAAATACCTCTTCTGGTGCCTGGGAACACCACCATAAAGAAGACAAGAAAGAACCATGCTGATCCCATACTCATTTTCTAAATACTTAAAGTTCCTAACATTGTTAGTTTCTAATCACTGTTAGCACCTCATACCACCAAGTAGTGACATTAATGAACACACTAGACTATAATTCATACCAATTACTCACATCACTTTCATCAGACTCACTTCAGTGTTTACTTGGACATGACCATAGCTAAATTGTAACTCTGTTCCAGATTTTGTTAAATGTTCTAACTTAACACCTTTGTTTTCTTTTCTAACTAAGAAATCAGAGCCCCAGAATTGTGCCGAGCAGATACTAGCTTCCATTCATCCACATGATGGCAATGCAATTCACTTTTCATCAAAATCCTTAGGTCTAAATCTCCCTCTTTTTGATTTCTGAAAAATTAAAACATCCTTTGAAAGGTCATTGCAATGCTTCTTTTTCACTTTAGTCCCAAGTCCAAGTGGACATTAGGATTTATAAATCTTACAGTCTTTATGGCCTAGGAACTGGAGCACCTCTGTGCTTCCCTCTGAGTCACCATGCACCTGATGCCTCCCCAAGACACTGGGTGCACCATGGCACCAAACAGCTATAACATATACAGAGCTATAATATATAAACAGAGCTCTGGAAGCCAGATGTCACTCAAGTGACAAAGGCGTCCACAGAGCCATTTTCCCCCAGCCCATGTCACTGAGCACGTGGACCATTTGAATACAATATTAAATAAAACAAGACATGGGCAATACGTTATTTTAGCAAAGCTGAGCTTGTCACATTTGTAAAACTAATATGGTGTGGCATGAGTTGAAAGGCCACCTTCTCCATACCGCTCCATATATATAGAGTCAGACAGGGTGAGCCCAGGAAATGAAGTGCTTAAGCTTTGTAAAAGTAGGAACTTCTCACACACAAAATGGGCAATGCACAGCACATCACAAGTCCTCTGAGATAAGGACAAGATGAGAAAGTAATGACAGAATGAGCAAAAATAGAGATTTTGCCTTTAAGCAAAGCTTAAGAAGCTTTTTCAGATTTCACTGTTGCACTGCACCAACAGGCCCCTCAGTTTTGTTGAAAGTGCCAAGCCCTAACCAGGGGCACCTGCAGAGCAAACAGCACTGGCAGCCCCTAGGAGATGCTCCTTCTGAGACAGCTGCCCCCTGCTATGTAAATGACTTGTATCTTCCCTCCACGGTGGTCCCTGCGCTCCACAGACAAACGGGAGGACTGTGCACTGGCCCCAAGGAGCACTGCAGCCTAAATCCCAGATAGGTCCCTGTTGCTGTTCAAGTAGGTCACTTTCTGGGCAAATTTCCTTTCCCTTTGAAAGAGATGAAACGGGAGATAAGGTAGATTTATGTGTTCGTATGTTGCTCTGAAAGTAATGCCTCCTATCTATTTCCATGGCAACTACAACAGATGCAAACAGCACAATAACACCAGACAGCAAATTCTCAGCTACAAACCACTCTTCTTCAGCATAGGCACCACCGTTAGCTGTGCATTTTCACCAGCCATGAACAAGAGCCATGCAAATGCCATGCTTGTAAACATCTGCACCAGCAGAGGTGACCCACTGTCGCTGCTGCCACTGCTGAAATGCACCACTACCGCCTCACTGTGCTCACATCCACTGTTGGGTCTCCATAAATGTTCAGCCAGGGTTGATGGGTGCCATTTTTTCTGCATAGAGGAATTCAATGACACACTGTTGCTTTATCCACACTTCCACCTCACACGCCATTGTGTCAGACTGCCCCTCTGCTGCCATCTGCGGCATGGCAACAAATGTAGTGGAATATTGGTGGAAGGGTTCAACCTCTGCTGCTGTACCACTGACATCCACCTCTGATGTCATGGGCCAACATAATAAAATAAATAAGAGGCATTGCTTTTGGGGCAGCCTTCATATATATATATATATATACACACACAAATATATATGCAGTACTGCCCAGGTGCCAGCCTGGGTGTAAGCTTGAACCTCTTGATGGAAAGTCCCCTGGCTGTGTGACACTGCCACACAGCACAGAACTGTCTGCAAGCAACTTCACAAGCCCAGACACACAGCAGCCTTTCCTTTCTTGCCCTCTAAGCATAAGGTGAAGCCAGTGACCTTCTCTTCATCCCACCTGAGACTCCCCTTGGGGCATGAGCAAGGCCATTTTAGGGAAGGGATGTCCTATGCTGGCACTGGGAATCCCACTGAGTAACAAGGAATGGTTCTACAGCAATTACTTTGTTTAAAATGCAAAATGTGGATATGTTTAGAGGACACATCAGCATCAATCACTGTATGCAAATACTGCCTGTGGAGAAGAGCTTCCCTGTAAGTCACTGCTGCCCTAATCGAGTTAACGCTAGTGACTGAGGGCATGTTGAACGCTGATGGGCTGCTGATAACGCTGTCCCAGGAGAAGATTAATAAAAGGCAGCAGGAGTGCTTAGTCCAACCAGGGCACAAAGTGGGAGGGGAAGGTGAGGAGTGGGAAACAGTGGCGTCTTTCTCTCTTGCATGAGAAATGCACACAGATCAGGGGAAAAAAAAAAAAGGACAGTAGTCAACACAGACAACATACGCTGACTTGGAGAGCAGACACTGCTGACTTGCAGTCTGTAACTCCCTTCACAGAGGGCACATGGGTACATAAAAGAAAGGTAAGAAAATAGCTCTGTTGATGTTACGCTTAGATCCACCCAAACAGAATTCTGCACCCAGCCTAGGGAAACAAGTTTTGAAGAGAAACACTGAAAGGATTTGCTTGAAGGAGAAGGCAGACAGATTACACACAGGTCCTGACAGCCATCGAGGAAAAAACCCCACAGTTCCTGTGCCAGCTCTGTGAGGCTGATGGTAGCAGCCCTGCAATGCCTGTAGCCAGTGCCTGGCATGGTGACAACACGAGGCCCAGCGCTGGGCTGCCTGGTTTTCAGGAGCTGGGGATCTCTGATCTCTGTGAGCACTGAAGGCAAGGCCCTAACCTGAGCCAGTAGTTCCAACTACAAGGAATTCCTGTGGCAAATGCAGCCCTTGGTGCTTCCTGACAGATGAACTGTAAGCACTGCTAATGATAGTCATTAGCATAATTCCCTCCCTTTCTAAGCAGCCAGAGAAGTAGGTGAACAGGAGCAGGTAGGGTGCAGATGTTCTCAGTTTTCTCAGTACTGGGAGCAGAAAATCAATGGAGCACTGCAAGTTAAACTGCTTTTCATCCATCCACCAAAAGCAGTTTTACTGCCTACACTTCTCCCTTCTCTTCCCAGTCAACTCTCAAGCCTTGCCACCTTCTCTTAGCTTCTCTCATCATCACCTTGGCCACATCACACACATCTGCTTCCTGCAGATTGTTGCTAATAGGGTTTCCCTCTTCTCACAGTCTCCTGTTACAAAGACCTCCTCAGAACCTGAGTTACTGTCCCATGACTCCTGTACATCTGAGTTACTGTCAGTTCCTTGGAGACTGGAAATCTTCTCTTTTATGTACCTGTGAAGTGCTCAGAACACTTACATCGCTCAATAAATAAGGACAGTAAGAGTCAAATGCTGACAGCTCCAACAGATGCATAGGAAAATGCCTGCTTGTGGAGGGAGATCATTCTGCTTACTGGAAGATATCATACCAAAGCAGGCTTCTACATGGAGTCCAATACCTATCAAAACCCTTCTGAGCCTAGCAAGTGCGAAGACTGTAAGCAGTCTTATCCTTACAGGCTGGCTCTCCAAAGAATCCCATACAGGGTGTACACAGTATTTCTAGAAACACAGTGCAGTGTTTCTAGGCTTCTAGAAATGAGACTCAGCACTACTGCTGAAGTAAATCAAGAGAAAAATCCCTTTGGCACAGTTCATATTTATACCACAGATGGTAGCAGTACACCGCATACCTCCAGCTCCAAACTACAATTTTGGCAACTTCAGGCTGTTGTTATCTGAAATCATTGCCAGAGCAGATAAGGTTAAGTCTCCTTTCCTCATCCCATCATCTCCAAGTCTCAGCAGAAGTTTTTGCTTGTCTCTGAGTTATTTCAACTTGTCCACAGGAACTGATGGACTACTTATCTGCACTTAGAGGCTGCTTGTGGATTGTTTGGGGTCATGGATACAAGACACAGAATAAGGCTGGATACTCTCTCATGTTCCTGCCCCACATATTCCACAGCTCCTACATGTATCCAGGCATGCGACAGCCCAGGCTGTTTTGAGGGACTTACACTGTCTGAGGAGTGGGGAGTTTGCACACTGCATCCCTCTCTCCGTCTCTAGCATTTCAATGCTAAAGATCTTCTGAAGGCACCAGCTACATAAGAGTTTACCAGATTCATGACCAGCTACCATTTCTGAGGGATGATCAGCTATCATAGAATCACAGAATCGGATGAGCTTACTATCAGCTCTTCACTCCATGACTGGAGCTGCTCCTTCAAAGCCCAAGGGCTGAAAACTGGTCAAACCATTACCACCAGTCACAGCAATCTTTTCATGGAGCAGAAAGGATGCTGCTTCTTGTCTAGTACTCAGTGGAAAGAGAGTCTGTTTCTGGAATACAAGCCAGTCCTCTACCAGGACAGAAATCAGGGGGAGCAGAAAACCTGGGATAGATGGAGGGCAGGTGAGCGGCGGGTTCTGGCTTTACAAGAGGATGATAAATGATAACAGCATTAGGAACAAAACCAAACATCCTTCATGCTGTCAGAGCAATGAAGCCAGCACATAACAAGATGTGGGCACGGAGCAATGTGGTTGCTTTCCAGAGAAGCACACAACTATCAAGTTACTTCTGCTCTGAGTCAACAGAGCAATTAATCTTCCCTGGGTTCCTGCAAAAGGGGGCAGAGGACAAAGGGGAAGCCATTTCTCTCCATTTAGCTTCAGCTGCTCCACAGTGTATTGAATTCAAAAGGTAGGGCCAGGTCAGCGCAGAAGAGCTGTAGAGGATGCAGATTGGAGAGCACTAGATGATCATGGGCTGTTGTAGTTATCACAGACTACTGTGGGGACACAGCAAAGGAAGATGAGGGCATTGGGGCCTTAACATGGAAAGGAGAGAGATGTCCAGAAGATGAGGGCCACAGCACCCAATACCCTTCACAATACTCCATCAGATTCAGGCTCCACAGAGAACTTTGCCATTCACAAATGAGAAAAATAACCCCTTCCCAGGGCTCACCTCATCTTCACAGGAGGAGGTCACCAGGGCAATAGCACTAGCTGCTGGAGGCAGGGATGCAAAAGCAATCACCTCTGTCAGGCTTGGTGAGGCTCAATGAATCAGCATTCTGCTCAGTGCAGCTGCCCTCCTACCTCTGTTGTAAACAAAGACCTGGCAGTGACGAAAAGATTAATGAACAGGGCAGAATTAAGAATGGGATGAGGAGAGCTGCCTATGCCTGGTTTTGCTTTTACCAGCTCCCTCTCATCTCCTCCTATGCTCACAGCTGGTCCTCATACTGAATCAGAGAAAATATCACACTTAGAGAACACGTGCATGTGGCCAAGTAGGACTACCAAGCACTTCTGGCCTGACAGACCATTCCACCCCATATTAGGTAGTGCTGGAAAGTCATTGCTGCTAAACTCAGTTTCCTTGAACAGAACAGTAACAACACTTAGTGATTCTTCCCTTGACAACCACATCTCCCTCCACTAATGGCAAGACACACAGCTGTCACTGTTCGTACCTTGCAGCTGGGAACACTGACACACTGTAAGGAAAGTGACCTTCCAAGGTCAAACACTGCAAGAATGCAAACACGAGCTTTCACAACATTCCAATCTGTATTGTTTAGAATCTCTTCATTTTGCAGATGCTCTCACTCAAAGTGAGCTAAATCTACCATCAACCTACACACATGCCACTGGGCTGTCCATGAGCTAGACATCCTCCTCATCTGACTGCAGACAATTCTGTAAGGCCCCATGAAAAGCAAGAAAGCTCTGCAATACCCACTTGTCCTTGTCTTTAGTTTGTGGCTCGGAGGACTACCATCCTTCAGGGGTGGCCAGCGACACAGAAACTTAAGCAAAAATAATTGCTTTGCTGAAGACACTCTATGCTAAAAACATCAGCAAACGGGAAAAGTGTGAGTATTCTGAGGAGAAATTGTTTGGAGTCAGACATGAACCAGATGACAAAAGTGCAACAGAAAACACAAATCCAGTTTGGAAGAAGGCAATAAAAGGGAACATACAAATTAATACACCCAGTAGAACTGAGCGTGGCTGCGGAGTCCTGAAGTCATCCACTGAACTTAAGTGAATGAGTGAAGTTGTGAGCAGTAGGGTGGATGAATCCCACCTTCCAACTGATTTCTGCTGTGTGTTGAATTTACCATGCTGCGTATAAAAATACAGTAACCCCAATGAGAGTTTTTCCCACCCATGCACCCCTTCCCTGAAGGTCTGTCTTTTGCTTGCCTAACAAGGGGTTAGGTTGGAAAATTTAACCTAGTGCAGACACTGAGAAGTCTTCTCTTTCCAGAGAACTTCTTGGGACCTAGCATATTTAAGAATTCTGAATCTCTTTCAGTACATTCATTTGGGATAACAAATTCAAAGACAAATTCCCCCACAATGTGGGGAATGAGTGAAAAACTACAGACAGTCACAGAATGGTAGTGTGATCCTTTAAGCCTTGATTCATTTGGAAATGAAACTTCAAGGAATTAAGATCTTCTTAGATCTGCTGGAAACAGAAAGTTTACCAGCAAACTGGTAATTGGAAATTGGAATTATGAAAAGATTTGCATTATGAGGGGGAAATTAAGGAAGACAACGACACTGAAAAACGGCAGCACTATTCCTCTAGCATCAAGAATTACAAGCAGAGATCCAACTTGGAATTATTCTTTTCAGACGATAAGGGTAAAGTTTGGAAGCAGCAAGATTCACAGTAGGATGAACTGGAAAAACAGTAAATTGAAAAGGAACAGTCTTCCAGGATTTTATGTCATTTGTTTGGGAGCCCTGAAGGAAATCAAGAATAGAGCAGCCTTGTTGCTAATACAACGCCAATTATATCAATAGAATTCACTGCTCTACAGAGTGAATCCCAGCCACCTACCCAGCCCAGAACCATAGAACGGCCTGGGTTGGAAGGGACCCCAAGGATCATCAGGTTCCAATCCCTCTGCCACAGGCAGGGCAACTTCTACAGCACAGTACAATAGCTGAGGTCCCTCAAATTAGTGAGGGCAAAATCAGGCACATCCAAACAGAAGAGCCTCCTTGGCATGCCTATGTGTGTCCTACCGTTGGACACATGACCATTTTTTTAACCACTCCTGACCTTGTTACTTCAAATAAGCATTAAGAACAATGAAGAAATCTCCTCTGCCAGAAACGTGAAGCTTTGAAATGCTTTTTTTCTTGATTGGCTTGGCCCTTTCTTTCTTCACACACCTGTTGTCTTTTCTGCATCCTGCACAGCCTGTTCTGAACACGTTTCCTCCCCAAGTCAGTGGGTCATTTGAGCCCTGTGTCTGATATGGGAAGCCATCAAAGCATCACTGCACTAATGCTGACGTAGCTCACACACTGATGATCTCAGCAAGCCCCTGAACTGGAGAAGGGGATGCAAGAGAAGAGTTGGAGAATTAGAAATACTGGTCCTGCTGGAGGAAGAGGTGACCCACTGGGACCCTTACTGTAAATAAAACAGTAGTTCTGACAGGAGTCAAAGTCGAGGGTGAAACAGTTGTTTGGGGAAGCAATCATTCAACTGTGTCTGAGAAAAATCTAAGATGTACTAAAGCCTAATTATCTCTCAGTCATGTTCTTATGGAAGCATCTTCCGCCCAAGAACCAGTGCTCCCCTCCCAGGTACTGCACTCTGTCCTGGTCCACCTTCTACAGTGCTTTTCTTGTGTCATTCCAGGCTAGATGGCTGTGCAATGCCACATCCTCTCTACAGCCAAGCACTCACATCCTCTGGCACCTGCCTACCTCTCAGTCCAATTCTGGACCTTTCTTGTCATATGAAATGGGTTTTTAAAATGCATATTTAACTTCATAGAATTTATATGCCACTGAGGAGAAATTCACACCCTCCCCCCAAATGAAATAAAATCCTGTCCTTGACTTAACCTTTTACACTGTCTCAGCAAGGATGGAATTCATTCAGCAAGGATTCATTGTAACTTTATTTCTAAGTCAAAAGTTAGCAGCGCCTGACCCACAGGCCAACTGCAGCCTCCAGAACTGTAGGGCAGTATGGGATAGCCTGGTGACCCTTTTATCGCTCAAATGGTTGCCAGTGATTCTTCCTATAGATCCCCATGTACAATGCTCAGCTCAGATCGTTTGTATGAGTTCTGTGGAGCACCACAGAGTTTGTTACGTAGCTTTCCTAGTTTGTACTGTTTTGTTCAGACAAGGAGGACCTTTACTTCGTTGCACTGGACATTACCATCAAGGTTGCCATGAGCAAAGGACTGGGTTGCAGTGGCAGCTACCTGCAAGGCTCACAAACCCAGGCAGCCTGCAGGACCGCACAAGACTCTAGTAAGTGTCGTTCTACAGGAGGTGCTGTGTACCCCACAGGAGCACATACAGGGTTAACATTCTTGAATTCCTGCCCAGAGACAAATGGTTTGTGTTGAGGAACTGCTGCTGGGAAGGAAGAAAAAAAAGTCCCTTTTTTATTATTCCGAGGTGCATTTTAATTTGCACAAGCGACATTGTGTCTGTGATGGATTACACGAAGGGAAACATTACAGCCCAGCAAGCTCGGCAAGGAAAAAAAATAAGGGAGATATGGGGAGGATTAAAAACAACCTATTGCAATGCAGAATTCTGATAAGGGGTCCATGGTGCTTTCAGAGTAGGAGCAGGTGGAGCTCAGAGTACTAAAAAAGAGAAGGGGTTTGGTCTAGGGTGAGGGTAGGGTGGCTGCACAGACTGAGAGACTCTTCCTGGTCATGCAGTCCAGTCTGTTCCAGATACCAGCAGCAGCCCTTTCACAAAAGGCCGCGTTCCATCTTAAAATTCATTTTAGTTCTTTTCCCTTGGTAGGATGTTCCAGAATCTCACTTCTCTGATGCTTAGAAACCTCCATTTAATTTCCAGACTAATTTATTCTCAGACAGTTTATACCCATTTGTTCTTGTGCCAACATTGTCCTTAAGCTTAAATAGCTGTTCTCTCTCTTGAGGGTTTTGTGGTTTGATGTATTTATAGACAGAAATCACAGCCCCTCTTTCCTCATTTTGCCTGACTGAACTAGCAAAGCTCTTAAATCTTGTAAAACAGGCTTCCCACATCACTGGTCACCTTAGTACCTTTCTGTGCCCTGTTCCAGATCCTGTCTGTCCTTTTGGGATATTGGTGACTGGAACTGTGTGTGCCACTCTGAGGAGCAGTTGGAACAGGCTCTTGGGCAGCTGCACAGTAGTTCCTCTTGTCTCCTGGAAGCATCTCAACACTGAAAATGCCTCCCAGCTCCAGAGCTTCCATCAGCATCACTCTGATCATCTGGCCAAGGTCATCAATGGTTAAGCCAAGACCAGTCCTGGAAAAGCCTCCTTTCAGCAAAATACTTTCACTTTCAGTACTACCTGTTGCTGTCCCCACTTCAGTCACCCTTACGATTCCTCTACTAATCACCACGTGGCACCTTATCAAATGATTCTCTGAGCTCATGATAAACAAGCTCTAGCCAGTTATCTTATCAAAGCCAACTATCTCATTGCTTTTTATCCCATTTTCTGGTTTGCTCCTGTACAGGTCCTTTCCCTTTAAGAATACAAAACTACTGTATAAGCTAGAGAGAAATCCCTATTGCCTGCTAATAGTATATGGTTTATACACAGGTAGGTAATTCTGTCCCCTTGTTTGGGGGAGAAATGGTGATATACAGTGGTCTCTTTATTAGTCTTATACTTTCTTACTCATTCTTGGGAGTCTCAGAAGCATAACGAGACTCTCTGTACTCCATCTTTTTTAATCTCATCTCTTCTATTTTTGAACTAATATAAAAAAGTATTTCTCCAAAGATACTGGTGCCTAGAATTAAAGAAGATACATTTCTGGCACTTAGGGATGGAGGCATTTAATAACAATATAAATGCAGCTTGGTGGGTGGCCTGAGAAATGCCCTAGCACAGCAGGAAAGACTCAAGAAAGCAAGTGGAATTAGGCAGCCTGTTGGTAAACCAAAGCATCACATTTTTGTACTGTGAATCACAGAGTATTTTAAGTGACCGCAATAAAGATTTATGAGTTAATTTATAAGGCGCATCTTATTACAAAAACCCAGGCAACATCCATAAAAAGGAATGAAAAAACCCCTCCCAGGACATCCTCATTAATAAGCACATAAATAAAGAGAGCCAGGCTACTCCAAAATCTAAGCTCCAGTTCTTAGTAGTACTGAGCCCCTGGAAACACCAGCAACTTCTCTGCAAGCTACACAGGCTCATTCCTAAGCAGAAGCTGAAAGCCTATTGCCACAAACCCTGGAGGTTCTTCCTGCAGAAGAAAGAGATGACCCCTGCTAGACCCCTTAAGGTCAGTATAACTGGCTCTGATGCACAAAATGAATGGTTTCTGTTGAAAACATTTGGCCATCAATGCATGTATGTATATATGTGCATACTGCAATGTAAACACACATTTATATATTTTTATTGTGCTTCCATAAGTGAAATGATAGCTAAAACTTTCTGGATGGTGGGAGTACTCAAAGTCTAATGACTCCAGTGCCAGTGTGCTTAGGTTTTCTACGGCTATCACTACCTGTTACGAATATAAACTCACCCAGGCCCCAGAATATCATGCCATGTTCTAATTTCTTATGCCTTGTTAGGAAGAAAGGCTCTGCTGTTTAAATCATGTCTGGCCTCGACTAATGCTACAGGCACAACATAACGATTCCCCTCCCTCCATGCATCTTCTGCAAAATCAGCTTTGGTAACAGAGGAACAGCAGAACAGCATCCTGCATCCTTCCTAGTGGCCCTGCTACCTTGATAGAACTATGAAATATAAGATCATGTTTTTGTTTTTTAATTTCAGAGACAGAACGGTTAACATAACAGCTAACAAGAAGTTAACATATTCAAAGAGAGTCTTCAAAAGTGTATTTTTCTCTTTTTTCCCCCACTACCTGAGGCATCCTAGCCCTCTCTATTAATGAAAACTTGACTGATCACTTTTCAGTTCTAAGACTCTAGAAGGGTCAGTGTTAAGCCTGTATCTGTCACGTCACAGAAGTAAGAAATGCCAGAGTCAACTTCCAGAAAATGCTAAGTGAAAAAATTCAATAAAATGAAGAGTATTACCTCTGAAATCCATGAGTCTCCCTGTGCCATGCTGTCCTTCTGGCTAACCTTTTTTCAATCAGACATCTTGCTGTATGCTCCAAGAAACTGTGCCCCTCCTCATAACGTCCATAAACTCCACTTTCTCTTTAGGGGAGTCAAATGTGTTTCTTTAAATAAGTTTACCACAGATAAAGCATACAGTACTACTTGGCAAATTCAATGCCAGCTAACCAGTAATTGGCAAATAGGTGTTGCGGCAGGGAGAGACTGAATGCAATAGATAAGTTGTTCAAACTGCTTTAGGCAGCCCAAGCATTAAGTCCATTTCCTTTCCACTACGGTTAGTGTCGGTGAAAAGAAACACATCTGAAACAGGCACCAGAGACTTCTTGTAGGTAGGAATTCTGAAACACAGCCATTTCTGTCTTTCCCAGAGCACCCTAAATCCTGCCAGCTCCTTTCTCTTCTAAGTGAGGTTTAGGCAAGGAAGCAGCACAGCCTAATCGGTTTCTTGATGTGATAGACACGAGGGGATTGGTTAAATAGCTCCATTATAAACCTTCCTCACAGAGATTTGTTTTTAAGATGCACTGGATGTGGCAGGTAACATTAGTACAGCCTAGAGATCTTTTGATAGAAGAAGGGTCCTTTCTGACAGTGATAGTATTGCAAACATCCAGTCACCCAAGCAAAGCCCACCATCCTTCTGTGGAACGAATAGACAGTTCTGGTGTCACGCAGCTGGGGCAGGAGGGACAAACCTTTTCTCCTGACTCCTGAAAAAAGTGCCTTCACAGGCAAGGTGACATTACTGAGAACAGGCAGCAAGGAAAAGTGTTGACAGCCACAGTTGCTCTGCAGTAAAAGACTCAGGCATATCCTTTCCCCTACAACTAATACAGGTGTCAAAAAAAATTACTCCAAATCCAAAGGTTTTCTACCATTGAAGCTCTCCAATTTGCTCTTGCTCCCAGCTAGCAGAGTCAGTATTGTTTTAAAGTGGAGAGATGGCTGGCATCACATAGAGGATGAGGAGGCAGCACAGAGAATGCATGGACCTTGCCTCTCCTCTGGTATGTGTGAGCCGTGGGCATTTAGCCAAGGGGCAACTATCTAACAGATTCAAAAGAACGCGAGATGGGGTGGAAGGCAAGCCAGGTAAGCACATAAGTCTCTGCTCTGCAGTCTTACGTGACTCTGCCAGGTTTCAGGCTGCTCAACACAATTGTCTGCTTCAGCTTGGAGCCTGCATGTTTACTTATTGCCTTGATACCACATTGGTGCATTCCCTGAAAAACACAAGCTCCCACGTGGAAACAGTGATTTCCAGCAGTCAAGTCTTGAAAATGACAAAAGAGCCCCTTTAAAGTTCTTTCCTTGCCAAATTTCATGTTGCCATGAAATAGTGGAACTGTCAGAGCATCTAAAAACCTAAGTTCAAAAAAGATTCAAGGCAATCTAAGGTCACTGCCTCCTTCTCTAGAATAGAACTGCTGTGAAATAGTAGGGATTTCTAGGGAAAACTCTGAATATTAAATCACTCACACGGGGCTTTTCAGCAATGAGACAGCAGAACAAAGTAGCGGATCTGTCATTTCAGTGTTCAATATATGCCAGGTCCTTGGGAGGAGCCAGCTGGAAGATTAATCTACCACCTAACCACAGTTTTAAAACCATGTTCAAAAAATATAGGTCAAGCTCCAAGGATGTTTATCTAAAAGAGACCGTCAATGCCACCACCCCAATGGTGTATTAGATGCTAACCCAGTGCCCAAATGTCTGGGTTCAGAGTGAATCTCAATTACAAGTCATGAGACAAGTTATGGGCTAATCCCATGTGTAATGGATGACTTTGCCAAGGTTCAGTCAAATTCTTTACATTATTAAAAAACAACGTCAAGTTACAATTACTAAAGAAGTCTCAAGTCACACAAGGCTTTTAGAGATTATACACAAAACTTTGATGGGACAAAGTTTGAGTCCATGGACTACAGTCCTCCTGAAAAAATGAGTTCAAAGATTTTTCTCTCACTAACTCTTCAGGGGCTCCCAGCCTCTCCCTAGCCTCCTAGAGATCTGCATAGCCTCTAATTTTGCTGCACATTTCAGGAAACCTGACGTGGTGGAAACAACTCGCACAAGCACCATTTGCATAGCTTCCCTTCTGATCCTTTGTCAGCAGCTTTCTTCCACAGCTCTAACAAAAGAGGATCACCACTGTCATTTTCATACCTACACAGGCAGTGGGGACTGGAAAACTCCCAAGTCAGGAATGATTAAGTCTAGTTTGGTATGGTTTCCACTATCATGCCAGCCCACTGCAGGACACCTGAAAAGATGGTATCCTCCCTTACGTCACAGGTTCTTGTCTCTTTAGTGAAGATGTATTTATAAATAACAGCATCAACAACACCTTTCTCCGTTATGTTTTTTAATGATAATAACATGATATAAAAACAGAACACACTCCACCTACAAGGACCAGCAGCTTTCCCAGAATGTCAAAAGCTCTGTTTTCATGCGCAAAGCCCATGGCAGGGATTTCAAATATAAGGCACAGTGCACTTTCTGGACACATCTAACAGTGCCTAGCCCTGTTGGCTACAGGAAGCCTGTTGGCCCACACGAAGATGCTGTAGGATGAAGTCAAATTTCCACCATGTCCAAACAATTCTCTCTTAGACATGGATTGCCCAACCCAGAGTACGCTGAGCTCAAAGTAGCATTGCTCTTCAGGGTGATGTGGAACAGTATTATTGATTAGAGAGTTACAGAGTCAGTGCCAGTAACCATTCTTTGCCTAACAGGTCATAGGAGTGTACACGAACCATGCGGAATGGGTGTGTCATGCTCAGTTAGTTTCTCTAACAATTTCTTTATGGAAAGATGCCCATGATTCTCCATGGTCAGAAAATAACACTAAGGACTTTAAAGAATGAGAATAAAGAGAGAGAATGAGAATAAAGAGAGAGAATGAGAATAAAGAGAGAGAATGAGAATAAAGAGAGAGAATGAGAATAAAGAGAGAGAATGAGAATAAAGAGAGAGAATGAGAAGGAAAAGACAAAAGATAAATGGCCAGATAAGCATGAATTGATGCATTCCCTTTCCCACCTGTGTTTTGCTATAAACACTTTATTTCAAGTAGCTCCACTGTAATTAACTCTTGTTTTGTTTTACTGTGAATGTATAATGGCTACTGCTTCTTAGGTGATGGCTGTACCCACTGCAGAGCATGCCAGCTATCGCTTTGCTCATGGGTTCTGGCACCAGCCAATTTCTCTGTGTGATTTATCACTTGATAATCCATCTCCTCCATCCATTATCCTGCACAAAAATCAGTCCCGGACAGCCGTTTTCTCTGTAGCATAGCAGGCAGAGCTGTCACTTTGCCGGTCCTGTTCTCAGCAGAGCAAGGGAATTTTATCTTTTCGGATACACTAAACTTCATGGCAATTTGGTTGAATACCTCAATAGTGAAAATAACAGCTCCATGCATGTTAGGTTAGAGTGATGACCTGCCTAAACATTTCTCTTCAGTTGTGATGGCTTTCAATTTAGGGCTTGCCAGCTTTTCTAAGTTTTATGTAAGTTAATTCTCATGAACCCTTTTTTATTTCTCATATGCTATTTAAGCATCAATTAATAAAGACTCCAAAAACTACCTTCCCAAATCAAACAAATCTGTTGCCTCCACGCCAAACTGATAAATGTGACATACAGTGGTTTCAAATGCTCCAAACGTAGCTGGTACAAACATATAGTTAGCAATAATTTATGTTGTGAAACAATATGTTTAAGCAAAACAATGCTTTACTGCATAACCATTCTTTGATGTTCGAAATTTGTTTCTAGGATTTTTAGGTATGCAGTGCATGTACAGACCCATCCAGCACGTAAACAGTGCACCAGACTTACAGTATACTGTATATAATAGCATACATAAGCAATATCAATATTTTTTGTGTTAGAAAGGTATAACTATAACAATAAATTCAACACATTCTCCTGAAGTTGACATTTGCTTATTAATGCAAGCTTGTTTTAAGCTGATTCCATGTATGGAATCAATGAAGTCAACAAATATTTCTTGTGTGGACCTCATCTAAATTATCAGGTTTGGGGCCCAGGTCAGAGCCTCCATATTTGTAGACATCTAGCTGAGAACTACTGTAACGTAAATATTAGCAACAGTGAAGCATATGCAGAAAAACAACACACTGCAATAGAAATTAAAATTCGCCCGCCTATAGCTGTGCAGCTCACAAAATATTTCTAGCCTGCAAAAAGCTCTATGTACAATAAAAAAAAAAAAAAAAGAAAACAGGAAAAAACACATTTTCCGTCAAAGGCTCAAAACAGAGCAACTCATCCTTTCAAGAGCAAGTCTTTCACCTTTGATACACAGCTGGACTGAATCTAGAATTTGTCATGTGCTTAGGGAGAGGACCCACAAATCCAAAGAGAGTTCAGGTTGGGGGAAATAATTTTTTTCTATTCCTCTCCTTCAGCTCTGTAAACCTCAGTGAGGGAGGTGCCAGAAAACATTACTGCCCTCCCCTTCTTCAAATTAAAAAGAAAAAAAAAAAGTAGATGAGGAGGGAAAGGGGAAACAGAGATACAGAAAGAAACTGGCAAGGGGAGGTGTAGGGACGGGGAGCTGAGAAGCAAGAAGAAAAAAGCATTTGTAAAATTAAAAGGCAGGGCCCCATCAGATTGTGTCGGGCAGGGGAAAGCGTGTCGTAGGCAGAAGTAATTGGTAATCGGAGCAGAAGTGAAGAAGGGGATGATTTATGGGAGCATGGAGACAGGGGTGGAATAATTTTTGGAGCAGAACGGGGAACTTACTGAACGCCTGAAACTCAGCTACTTATCCACTCGTTCTCGTGATAAATTAGCTCTTGTTTAAAGTAACCGGAGCTCCATTTTTCATTCTGATTACTACACTTGATATCTCTCTCTCTCCTTCTGTTTCTCTCTGACCACTGCCCCTTAGCAGGTTTTCTGAGCTGAGGCAATGGGCTTATGGAAACTCTTCACCCCTACATTACCCTGTTCCCCCCCCCGCCTTCCAATTACTGTAGGGTTAACTCTTTAAGTTGCTGGATGCTTCTCTCAGCAGCTTAAACTCTTTCTCAGGGTTGACCTGGGAGCATATGGAACATGGTCCTCAAATTATGTTACAATGGGGGTGCGTGTGTGTGCGTGCGTGCTGGATGCTTGCACGAATACGGATCAGCCACAGTGGTATGCCATGGCTTCCAGCATTTGCGCATGCCTGGCACCTTTGGAAAGCAGCAACGGATCTGGCACATCAGGTTATTACTAGAAATAGGAATGTTACTGGGAATGATTTATTTTATGGTACCACTCAAACCATCCCCACTCTCTCAGGTGAGACACAACAGGTAAGACTGAAACAGAAAGAAGGTTACATACAGCGTCAGACTCACTGTAAGGAAGACTGGATGACTTAAAGACAAACTCATCTGAAACACTTTAAAGAATAAATTGTAAGACAAATAAGTAGTAATGAATATCAAGTTTCTTACTGATGCCAGAATCAGTTGTTCTCCTAAAAGCACCAACATACTGAAGCGGATCACAAGAAGAGATTAGAAGGAGGAAGTGCTTTTGCCAGCCAGTTCAGGGAAGACAAAAGACAGTACAAAGTGTACCAGAGGAGAGAGACCTGCTAGGGTTCTGCTACCCTTCCCCGTGAGTGGGAAAGATATGAAGAGCATATTGCTGAGAACACTGAAGAACAACATACAAGAACAGACAAGCCAGGAGCATGCTTGTTATTGCCATTACTCTAGAGCTAGGACATAAAAAGAAGAAGAGGTTTTTTACTGAAATTAAAAAATGACAGTAATTTTTCCATACACAAATAATTATTTGGTACCTCTACTGCTATCAATGCCAGGAGCTTGCCACAATTCAAAAGGACTGGGCTAGTGTGAGGACAGAGGTATCTAGACCGACAGAGGCTGGTGTGGTTGCTCCTGCACAAGAAGCTGTGCATACAGCTGAGGCCTACGTATGCAGGCTCAGCAGACGCGTCTCCACAGTCCAGATATTCCTTAACTGCCCCCTGCCTGAAGTCCTTGCACCTTCCCAACACATTTTATGCCAGTCAAAGCAAAAGACAAGGTATCAGGCTAGCAAAGGACATCAGCTTTGACACATCACTGCAGCATCTGACTTGCCATATGTGGCAGTGCAGCCATAAAGGCTTGCTGAACAAATACGCTGCCTGCCTCACACGGCTCACACGCAGCAGACACGCCATCACACGACAGGCCACAACATCACTGGTTAAACTGCACATTCAGTTCCAGCTGTTCTCAGGGAGCCCGATTCCGACACGTGTTGTCTATCTGGATCTGTTTCTACTGTCTGCCCCGGGACACATCCTGTGCTGCCAACCTGAATACATTCTCCCAGGTACACTTCAGTTAAACCACACCGAGCACATTCAAAAGTGAGCTAATTCCAGTAAAGCTAGCATTAACTCAACTAAGAATCCTCTTACATTTCCATCGCCAGTTGGTAGCATAACCACACATCATCATCTTTGTGCCAGAAAAGACAAATATTCAGATAAGTACTTTTCCAAATGAGAAAACGCACCTCAGCAAAACGTATTCACGCTACTGTCGCTCAATACAAGTCGTCTTCCTTAACGGGCTTTCAATGCCTGTTCTATAAACATAACAATCTCCACGTTCAATGAGAGCAGTCTCATCTCCACTGTTCTTACTTATACTGCTATAGAATCATGTGTTACATTAACAACCTGATAGCACTGAAATCCTGCTATTACCTATGTTACTATGAGATGCATCTCTAAATAAGTAATTACAGCTTGAGTTATGAGGTGTTTAGGAGGAAAGCCTACGTAAAATCAAAAAAAAAAAAAAAAAAACCAGACTTATAAGCATTGTTATTACCAAAACCAGCAGGTGGAGAGGTTGCTTGGAAACAATGATGGAGACTCTGCCCGACAGTCTAAGAGCCCAGCCCTCCTGAACACACAAGTACACAGCCTGATGTGATTCTCACAAAACTCACCAGAAGGGCATCTTTGGAAGACAAGTGAGACCACCAGGTATTACTAGCATTAGTATTTCACCAGTGATGTCTACACAGCTACATTGTGCAGGCAGAGTGTGCAGACCAAGGCCCAGACTAAAAAGCAGCTGTAAGAGATGCAACAGGCAAGGACAAGCTGTACCATAAAAGGGTAAAGATAATGAACGTCCATTTTCTTTAAGGTGCGTATACTGCACATCCTCTAACCTTGAAGGGATCCCAGGGGGGTTTGGAAAGGGGATAAGGGTGGTTCACAGTTGTTAATACATTTTTATTATATATTTTATTATATTAAGTAAAGGGCAAACTGATCACTATGACCAGACAAGGACAGGGAGATTAGCCTTACTGCAATGATGGGCAGTTTCTTACTTGGAGTTCAGACAGCTAATCTACCCATCACATTACAGACTGCTCACTTTTATCTGCACGTGGAAGCCCAATCCCATCTCTCCCCTTGCCTTTGATAGCAAGCAGCTAGATTTTCAGAGATTTCGGAAAGCCAAAATGTGTGAAGCAAACGAAGACTATGAAAGTTTTGCTTCTGCACATAGCAATTTTGATGCAGGAGCATCTCATACAGTCTCAGACAGGAAGAGCTACAGTAATCATAAAATTACAGAATGGCCTGGGTTGGAAGGGACCCCAAGTATCATCAGGTTCCAACCCCCAAGAAGGATTTCTTGAAGAAATGTCTTGGAAGAGAATCCAAATCCTTTGTTTTGTTAATTGTTTTGTTAATTGCACTTCAACTTCACAAGTTTGAGGCAAAGAAGTAGAAACCTGTATTTTCAAAGAAAGATTCCTCAAAGCTGTGGAAAACAAAATGAAACTGATTTAAACAAATGAAACTGATTTAAATAAATTATTAATAGTAATAATTAAAAAGAGGATTTCTCAGAATTAGCTCAGAACGGGAACTGTCAGATCATACAATAAAAGACAAAAAAAAACGTGAAACAAAATGTCTTTTTCTGAAAGTCCAGCATGGCATTAATCCAAGGGAACAGAATTGGCGGATTTCAAAGAACAGTACTCTGTTTTCCCCTACTTTGCTTGGTACTGATTCACAAGAGCTTATGTTTTACACTGAAGAATTAGAGGTGTATCTCCAGCAGCTCTGACAAGTTTTGGAATGCTTTAAGCTGAAAAGCATAAAGATGGTGTATCAAAAGTCTCTCTGGGAAGGCCAGTTAGTTGCAGAAACACCAGATAGTAACCTTACAACCCTTAAAACAACTCGTATGAGGACAACTAGGAAAATAACCTTTTCCTTTTTCTTTTTTTTTTAAATCTCAGGGGATGCCCATTGTATTTACTTTTGGATTCTGTCTGACAAACTCGGCATTTAAGATATGGCACTTGAAAACACAAGCAGGACAAAAGTAGAAGCTTCATTTTATGGCAAATTTTAAAGGTAAAAGACTACAATCCTAACGTAATAAACCTGTGCTTTTTTCAAGGCAGTGAAGTAGATGGGACCTAAATTAGCCACACAGCTGAAATCCAATCTGCATGAAATTGGGCACACCTGTGGTTTTAAACCTGCATACAGAGCAGCTTGGGTTTTGAAAAACAAGCACACACTTATTTTTACATGCAGTCTTGCTATAGACTGTATGAGGGGAATGACTCCTTTGTTAGACTGTGATGTTTTCACTTGTAATTACTTTCTAAATGACCATTGTCACAGTGACTTACAGCATCTGCTCCTTTCTTCTAGAACTACCTGACCATCACACTAAGCTAGTATATGGACAAATCAGCAGTAGCTCAGAATAAAATGGCGTACTTGTTACCTCTGGCATCTGTCCTATTACTGCCTTAGCTCCACCCAAGTCAAAAAACTGCAGGATTAGGGTCTGAGGGTCTTTTGCACTTCAGCTCTCCTGAGAAGATCACTAGCAGGGAAATTTCACAGTGCAACTCTCAGCCATTTTCTCCGCATCATAACTGTGACATCAGTCCAGCTGGGACAGTAACTTATGGTTCCTGGCCACGAGGTAGCTGCGACTGGCTGCCTTACTGTAAGGTATACACTGCAGAGTGAAGGACTACTCTCTATCCATGGCCAATCAACTGAGCAACTCATCTGTATAATAATACCCCAGTGTATCTGATAATCTAACCCAAAGGTCCACATACAGCGCCTGTCTCCCTCAGTAACCAAGACCATAAGGATGCAAACATGACACAGTCCCTCACATGTTGGAAAACACTACCTGTTTACCCTAGGAGCTCAGATGAGCGAGGAAGCTCTACCTTTGTTGCTATACTCTTCTAGCCTCTGTTCCGCAAGCCAGCTAGACTCCAGTGGAACATCTACTACTCCATGGAAAGGAGCAGCTGATATATTCAGAGTTTGTCAGGATATCCTTACCTTACAAAGAAAAAAACATTCATTTTTTCAACATAATCAAAATTCCATGTCTCTGCTTTCTGGCCCTCTCAAAAGTTAGAGAAGACTTTATTGCTCTGTGGACAGTGAACATTTTTCCCTGTTTACCTTCAGTGCCAAGCCAATGGAGAAAAACTTCTGTGGAAACTTTTTTTGAATAAGATCTAAAGTTCTTAGAGGTTCTTCCATTTCAGTTGGCCTTCTAGACCATACTGGAATTCAAATAACCTATCTGATTAATCTGGGTGTCGTAAAATACCACAGGTAGAAGGGAAAAGAAGGTGGAAAGAAGAATCCTAAGGTACAATGGATATATTTATTTTTTTAACAACTATCATTGCTCTCTTCTATGCCCCCTCCCCTGGCAAAGGTGAACTGCATATCTTTAGTTAATAATTAACTTGTCATGAGTTCCATCAATATCCCATCATCTAAGTGACAGAGGGAAGGGAGGCGATGGGGGAGGTGATCAGCACGACGTGCCAGCTCTGCCCGCAGCCTGCGATCTCGTCTCGGCCATAATAAATAGGATGAAATGCGCTCCTGATAAATGCCCATGTCATGGAGAGATTTTACCTTCACTCAGAAACAATGTAATATCTCAGCTATTACCCAAAATAATTTATCAATGTGTAATAGCTTTGTGCAGAGCTCAGATAGGAGGGGAGCAGCGCTGCCCGAGATGGATGGATCCTACCTTCTGCTTTTAATTTTTAATGCTCGTAGGCAGCTTCACATTAAAGGCCAGGTGTCATATATAGACTTAATGTAAGAATGGAGTTCATGAATTCTAATCAGGAGAGAATCTCCCTCTCTCTTCTCTTGCTTTAGTCACTTCTCTTTTTTTTATTTATCAATTTTCCTCTCTTTCTTTATCTCTCTCTTTAGATCCATTTCCTCCCCTTGTTCTTCACCTATATTTGACTCTGTCTCTGTAACAAAACTATTGAGGTAGCTCTTTGCCACTTTAGGTCCAAAAACTGTCCCATCACTTAAGACAAAAGAACTGATCTATGTCTGCCTTGGTCCTGGTGTCATCATTTGCACCTAGAAGAACCAATTCAACGCACATACCAAGACACAACACTAGCATTTGATATCCAGGCAAAAAAACCATCACAGTAACAATCAAGTGTGGAAAAATCCAACCTGTGGCCTCATAGTGGAATGGTGTTACTGAAAAGATCCTGGCTGTAAGGTGCCAGTGGAGAAGACTCGTCCCATATCCCAAACAAATCCAATACCCCTTCAAAGAAACATGTTCCTTTAATTTGCAAGAACACAGCACTGGGATGTGCGGATCCAAAAAATCACAGAATCACAGAGCCTCCTGTTCCTAAGATTTCTAGTGTCTTTGTAGCCATGTCAGCAACATGAATCTTCTCCTCTTCACTTCCAACATAATGCATGAAAAACCAGCTGGGGCTCGTCTCATCGGGGCTGCATGAGAGGGACCTCTGCAGCTGTACATAAAATCTCCAGTACAGACAACTGGACGATGCCAGGAAGCTTTATCATTAAGAATACACCATTAGGACTCACATTAGAAATACCACTATTGTACCAATACACTACATCAAAGTATGACACACTGTCTGGGTGGGAGATACCCGAAAGCAACAGCAATGAATGACCAATGCACTTGGAACAGAGCAATAGGAAGGAAGGACGGAGCACCACTTACTGGCCAGAATGTGCAAGAGGAGACAACAAGGCAGTTAACACTAGCAGCAGGCAAAGATCAAGAGGCAAAGACTGCAAAAAATGAAACAACAGACTGCTCAGACAACAGGTTTTGTCTGCACTCCTATGTGACGTAGGATATGATGTAAGAGCACCCCAAAGCAACCCTGCCCAAAGGAGGAGCACTACCACTGCTGCAAACCATTTTACACCCCCTTCCATGTTATGAAGACAACAGCACTGGGAGGCTTGGTTTCCTGCTTTCTGTTGAGGTAGGTAGTGTAAACTGCCCCATTTGTTGGCTGACAACGCAGGGACCATGGAAGGAATGACTCTCAAGAGTTCCTTCAGAAGAAAAGAACTCTTTCTTGCCTAAAGAAGAAACAGGCTCTGCTGGTGCTGCTCCCAATGTCCCTTTGAGCAGACAATCAGAGGACACCTGCCTCTAGGGGTTGCACTGTCAGCAAATTATTTCTCTTTTCCCCACCACTTACGTATCTTTCTTTCCAGAACATAAAGAACTTACAAAGACTCTCCTCCATTTATTCCCACGTGGTGCTTAGCATCTTTCTCAGCCTAACAGAAAAAAAAAATCACTAAAAGTCCATAGGAAACTTTCCTTTCTTGTTTCTTACCTTCTGCAATGATTGTTCTAAGAACATTCCTCTGCTTTCATCTTGCTCCTTCCCAGCTCTGCATGCCACGCAGTTCCCGAAGGCAGATCTAGATCAGTAAGAGCAGGCACGTGCACCCCGCGGTCACGGCACAGCCCACCCCCCGCAGCCGCCGGGCCATCATGGCGGCGGCAGTTCCTCGATGGGCCCGGCCCTGGGCACGCACCCGCCGCTCAGCAGCACCCACCATCGGTGTGCGATTGGCGCGGTCTGAGCTGAACCCAGGGCACGGGGAGGGCGCAGTGCAGCGCTAACTCAAGTCATGGCAAATAATTGTATGCATTTTGATACGCTGGCTAAACACAGTCCTATGAACAGGGAAAAACATGCAGCCTTGCTTCCTGTTTTGGTAAAGGAATTTGAGAATGGGTTTCAAGATTGCCAAAAAATCATCAATTTTTTGGTATATTTGTGATGCCATTTTCAGTCAATATAAATGCATTACCTGCAAAGTTTCAAATGGAATGTATGGAGTTGCAGTACTCAACTCAAAAATGTGATCATGTCTCTACTGGACTTCCATAAACCCTATCTTACCAGAGAGAAATATCCCTCCCTTACAATCACATCTTATTCACATCATTGCTTTTTGGCAGATTAGTGATCATCTAATCTCAGGGATGAAGCACAGGAACAGTAAAATACCATCAAAAATCTCTGATGAACACCTTGAGAACTCATTACGAATTGCAACCACTTCCATAGAACCAGACTAATGCAAATCAGGGATATCAAATATCCCCCTAGTTTTATGTTTTTGTTACTCTCTTTGTTTTATGTTTTAATAAAAATGAATACATAAGTTTTGTTAGCGATATACATTAACTATATTGTATATTTTATATGAGGCCCAAGACAGTTCCTCTTCGCTCAGTGCAGCCCAGGCAAGCCCAAAGGTTGCACAGCCATGAGCTAAAGCAAGCAGCATGCCCCAAAACTCATTGGCCTTATATTGTATCTCACTATCAGAGGGCCAGTCTTCCTCAAAGGAAGAGAAAGGTTGGTGTCCCACTCAGAGGAATTCACTCTGTACGCTAAGAAGCCATCTCTACAAAATATGTTAAAAACAAGTTTTAATAACAAGTCGTTATACAATCGAGAAAAGACAAGACTTGCCTTTGTATTCAGCTTTGTGGATGTCAGATTAAGAGACGACAAATCTTTGAACAGCTGAGGAGGGTGAGAAGCCAAAGCTGCATCGGTGAGCCATAGAAGGGTACTTCAGGGTACAGGGAATGCGTGGCTGTTTGGAGGCAGGAGCTCTAGAAACTTTAGGCTCTCCGTGAAGATCTGTAGTTTTCCTAGAACACTTTGCAGAGACTCTCTGCTTGCTCTGGCCTCACCAAGCAGGTTCTGCTCCTCTCTGCCTGTGTGTAACTGTAGCGCTGCAAAGGCAAGATGCCAGCATCCCCTGGTGCAGCGGCTTTAGGATACCCTCTGTGATATATGCACTTAATAAGGAAGAGATCTTGTTCAAAGACAGACTACAAGATAGCCTTACCTTCCTGAATACTACTCACTTAGTGGCTTTGGCCTGGCTCCAAGTCAGGAGCAGCATGCCCTTGTCTGTATTGAATGAAAGCCCGTTGCCAGCTGCCAAATAGCCACAGGCAGACAGAGATTCCACAAACCAAACTAAGAGCTCTCAGCTCATTCACTCATGGTGCAAGATTCTTCCTAACCCTGGGGGGTTCTGGTAGAGAAAAAAGAAAGATGTCCCCCAGGTAACAGTCTCTTGCATCACACAGTCTGAGCCTAATAAGGGTCTATTGCTGTCTCATTCCATTGCTAACACTGTGACTCTAACTGCCGTGTACTACAAATTAATTCATTCCTTCAGGCCTTGCTGTTCAGTAACTGGCTGTCACAGCAATCTCCCGAGGAGCTAATTGAGAGTTGTGATCCGTGCAGTATTTCCATTAGTGCTGTAATGACAGGCAGCCAGACACACACACATGCATGCACGCACACACACTGCACAGGTTCTTCTGTCCCCACAAAGGGAAGCAGATAACCAGACTGAGCCATCTCAAGTGTTAAGTAGGAGATGGGAGAGAGGGAAATCCAGAAGAACAATTACAATAATTCAGACTGAGGAGAGCGATTTGCTGGGTGCTCAAAACAAGCTCTAAATTCCCACAAGTGGAGTAAAACTTCCAACATCTTCCTCTTCTGTACCGTGGTACTATTCCCAGAGACAACAAATCCCAACAAGTCACCTCTAGTTGACAGGACTTCCCCATTGCATGGTGGGACCTGCAGTCTCCATAGAGAGTTCTTTAATGAGAGTGATTACAGTTGTAGTTGCAAGTAGCACCGTAGAAGCATTAAAAAGAATAAGCAGCTAGCACTATTAGAGAGTCTTACAGGTTCTGTTTAGCAGGATGTAGAGGTGTTAACTTGGGAATAAGTTATTTGATCAGATATGATGTGGTTCATTCAGGAATCTGGATAGCTCAGGCATGAAGTGTTTACGATCTTTGTCTCTTTTTGATTTGTTTTTCCTTTTATGCCTAGCTTCCAGAGGATTAGCAGGACAGACATTAAATGCAGCACCTCTTGCAACTGTGCCACCTGCTGGCAAACACCTAGCCACCCTGAAGGACGCATTTCATGTCCTACCTGGATGAACTACATCCTCACAGTTCTCAGATGGTGGGCACCTAGAAAGCAGAGAACATCCAGTTCTGTGCTGCCATTGGTGATTACTTAGCAGAGTCAGTTAGAATGTAAGAAAACTTTGTACTCTTTGGTGTTTGTCCACTTTTCTGAACTAGCTCTAGAATTAACGCAACCGTATCTGAGGCCCTGTCTACATACAGACAAGCAGACATCCATGTAACTTAGAAGTTAGTCAAATTGATGCAGACTAGTTCAGTAGGCACTTATCTCGCTGAGTGCTTTATTAAATCCAAAGTTGTGATCAGTTTTCTTTGCAAGTTAAATGCAGTTTCAAAGCTCAGTGTCAGTGGGAAACCAAATCACAATGATTATTTTAAATGAAAATGAGTGAATCCTTCAAAAATGTAGTTCAGCTATCAGTCTTTTCAGCCTTGAGAAAAAAAAAAAAAAAAACCACCTCTCTTTAAAGTGTCCACAGAATTTTAATAAATTCTGTGACATTTTAAATATTTAAGGAAAGCAGGATGCATTTGCAAGCAAACCCTTTAAAAGTGATCTGTATGATTATTCCAGCACCCAGACAGATCTAAGTAGTCAACAGGTCTATTCACCTTGTATTGAGACTGTTGCACTGGCAGAAGTAACTCAGATGGCTATGTGTAAGGAGGTAGCTCATGCTCACACAGGGGAAAGACATCCTCACTTGGGCATGGACTGCTCTCACATAGTCTCACAGCAGCTTTCTAGCAAGAGAATGAGCTGCAGGTTCTTCCCAGCTTTCCAGAGAGCACAATATGCTGCTCTACCGTTGCAGTCTGGCTTTATAAAAGCACCTAGGGAAGATACCTATTCAAGGGCTACAAACAGCCTTTAGGGCTCAGATAGAAGATTAAGTTACTGAGGCTTAAGAAGTCATGGCATATAATCTTGGCTTGGTAATTGAACACGTGCATGCTCCTGGCATGTGATAAATGCAAGGTCATTTGACTTAACCTAGGAGAAGACAGCATTAAGTGGAATTACCCCATGTCTGCTGCAGGCTAGTTGTGCACACAACTCTGTTAGCACAGCTCAGCAGACACACAGCAATTTGTTCAGCTGTGCTAAAAGTTACCATACATACAAACCCTGATTCTGCCCAACTGTGATAAAATGACAGGAAAAAAGTTCTTTTAAAAGTCAGATTAATTTCATAAGGGAAACAAAAAAAAATTCGAAATCTTTCACAACAGTGAAGTGCCCAGGCAAGGTGGGTTAAAGTAGAATGTTCTGAGATATCCATATAGTCTTGGTTTTCCTGTATATAACTATAATTATATTTGGCTTTCCAGTCTATAATTATGATTTTCCATTGGACGTATCTGCAACAGATAAAAAATTCTCCAAGGGACCCAGCAGAAGGCAAGGGATGAGGTGTATCTGCCTCTCCTGCATACAATCAAACTGAAAGCTCCCAGCACACCAAGTACAGTCCCTGCCAGCACTCCTTACAATCTCCTGGAAAAGGACAAGAGGGTGTCACTGAAGAAAGTTCCAAAAGCCCAGGGGTGGACAAGATCCTGAAGCAGTCCATACAGCCAGTTAGAGCATGGTATATCCTTCAGTTTTGTTTCAGGCATCACTCAGGGTATGCACAAGAAATATGCGTAAGTGGGCATAAAGCTATCTCTGCTATTGATGTTGGGAAAGTTGTGCCATAAATGGAAAAGGTCTTGAGTTATGACCAGTAACTTTATTGTTACAGAAATTATGTGCCACAGTATAGCTTTGGCTTCTGTGCCAAGTGTAAGTCGTGCATTTTCCCCTGAAATGGGATACCAGATGGATTCCAGCAGAGGGTTGGGGGTGGAATATGGACATACAAGTAGTAATTTACTCCAGAATGGTTGCTTGGAAGGAGCCTCCAAAATTCAGTTACTGATCTAGTGAACATGACATGTATTTCAGCACAAACTGATCTCGTCATAGCTTTGTCTTGCTGGCACACTGATATAGTTGCATCACTAATACCATGACAGGATCACCCTAAACAATCTGAATCAAATCCCAGTGACTGTAATACATGAAAGAAACCCTTCTTCATGTCAGCATTGGACATCCTCATGGTCTCCGTGTGCAGCATAATTTTGGGATCTGACTGTTTTGCTGCCTGCAGGGTCTGTGCTTCCTGTACAACAGAATCCTGCCAATATTTCATCAGTTTTTCCTATGTCACCAATGCTTGATTTTTTTTTTTCTTATAGAGGAAGACTTCAAGCCAGTCAAGCTCACTGCACTGTTCAGTTCAATGGTTGCTGACATACCCCTCACACTGACTTCTCTAGCAGTGCCCACGTCTACTGCTGGCTCCATATATATGACACAGAGCTAAGAAACCAGAGACAAGCTGACATGGAGATGCAACTAAGTCATCAGCTTTACAGCAGAAAGCAGATATGGCAGCTAAAGCCTCTTCATACTACATCTGCTCAAGGAAGACTAAGCCACCCCTAAGGTGCAGTATAAAGTACCTTCCTCATCTAATGAGGTCCTTGTAGTTAATATTTGATGGAAGACACCTGTCTACCTTGTGCATGGACCTGCTGTCCCTGCCAGAACAGGGACTGTGAGAGAGGCGAGTCATCCTGAAGCAGTGAGGTCATGAAATCATTTGGAAATAACTTTTTGGAGACATCAAGTCCAGTCATGAAGAGAAACTATTGCTACTGCTGGAGCGCATCAGCTGTGTCTTTGTCTAGCCAAGCCCCGGGAACATCAAGGATGGAAGTTCTACCATATCTCTGGGTAATGTTTCACTGTAGCACAGGTCTCTGCCTATGGTTAATTTGAATATCCAGGCATAGCTGATGGAAGACCAAATCCTATGTGGACTATTCTAAAAATGATAAGCATAAAATGTTAAATGCAACATTTGGAAACTGACTAACAAAAACAGTGTAGAAAATGCATTTCTTATGCTACGTGAAATTCAGTGCTAAATACAGGAACTCCAGGATTTCTATTTTAAAAACCTCTCCCAGTCAGTGGAACAGAATAAAGATTACGGTAGTCTGATACTCCCTCTGATAGAATAAAGCTGTATGAAAACAATCAAGAAGACATTAAGCAATGTTTGACTGCAAGCCCAGCTTCCACAGCATTCTCTATTCAGTAGGGCTGTTTACAGAGCAGGGACTTCAGTCTCAGATTATAGCCCCCATTTATGCTGTTTACTTCTCCAAGGTAGTTATCAAGTGCAAATAAGCTCACAGGGGCACACTTGTCTCCTCTAATCCTAATTAATGCTACTGAAACTCATCACCAGCTAGGTGTATGAGGGCAGCTCATACACATGTAACCATCTATCAGAAAAATGTCTACTGTACACTACCAAACAAATGGCCTGTTGAGTGAAGACAGCCTTTCCTTCAGGAGATGCTTCTGATTTAGTTCAAGAAGCAGTCTAAAGCACCAGAACTCATGCACCTAATTTGGCTCTTTACCCATGTCTCTTCCTAAAGCAAGGAATTAGTTTTATTCTGGTGCATCTGGTCTACCTACCTGCAATCTCTAACCTGTGGACAAAAGAAAGCAAAAATCAAGGTTCTTATTCTGAGTATCTAGGTCAGAGCAGAGGCCAGGAAGTGAAGGTTAGAGGAAAGGTGAGGAGCTGAGCATTCCCCCACATCCTTTTCACTCTGAGTTTGAATGAAGAGTAGGAGAAGAATAAAGAGGACCTGTCTGGTCAAGAGAGTAGCAGAAAACAGTGCTGGTCTCAAAAGAGGAGACCACAACAGTGAGGAGAAAGGTGATTCAGGAGCCCATCAAGTTTTCATCAAACTGAGCTCTTCCACCTGAATGCTCTGAACATCTGACAGCACTGCCCCAGGAACAGATGCACAGCCTTTGTCCTGAATTTAGCTCTACACCTTGTTTATACACACTTCTCCGATGTACGTCATCAGAGTTTATATTGACTCATTTGATTTCTGGCACTATTTACTTTTTACCTCAACAGTACGTTTCTTTCCTTTCAGTGGTTTCGATCAGATTTCACAGTTGTTAGGATTTAAATAAAATATCCGTTCCACTTAGTTTTATTTTGTAATACTGTTGTGGTTTAACCCAGCAGGCAGCTCAGCACCACACAGCCATTTGCTCATACCCCCTGAAGTAGGACTGGGGAGAGAATTGAAAAGGGTAAAAGCGCAAGAATTTGTCAGTTGAGAGGACAGTTAAATAAGGAAGAAAGGATAATAATAATAATAATAATAATAAGTGATGCACAATGCAATTGCTCACCACCAGCCAACCAATGCCCAGCCAGTTCCTGAGCAATGGCAACCCTACTGGCGAGTCCACCTTGGTTTTATTGCTCAGCATGACACCATATGGTATGGAATATCCCTTTGGCCAGTTTGGGTCAGCTGTACTGGCTGTGTCCTCTCCCAGCTTCTTGTGTAACCAGAGCCTCCTTGCTAGCAGGGCAATGTGAGAGGCAGAAGAGTCCTTGACTTAGTGTAAGCACTGCTCTGCAACAACTAAAACATCAGTGCGCTATCAATGTTATTTTCAACCGAAAACCATACCAGCTACTGTGAAGAAAATTAACTCTATCCCAGAGAAAATCAGGACAACTATTCATGCTCTCCAAGTATGCTGCTTTTTCCCCTCTACCCAAGTACTATATCCTCCTAAAATAAGATCCATTTTGGCCAACACTGTAGCTATGTCAGGCAAGGCTACAATTCACATTAGAACATTACCTCTGGCAATGGCCTAGAGCAGATACTGAAAGAGAATTATGAACAGAGCAGGAAGAGAAAGACTGTGTCCTCAGAGCACTGGGCTGATGCATCCAGAGATCTAACCATAGTGACGCAAAACACCTTTCCAAGTCGTAATATAAAACACAGCACAGTTTGGGTCATTTCCTCTTACTCTCTGCCTGTGCCCTGGGTGTTAGTTCACATTTTTTAATACTGTGGAATCCTCTGCCACAGTAGTTCTTCCCTTTTTAATTATTCACATATCAATACACTTTCCTGTGTATTACAGCATCTAATGATCTGCTTGGCCTAAGGATCATCGTTTCCTTGATTTTGGAGTTAGGAAGTACGTTTGTCACCTTCCATCCCTGTGATTTCCGTGAGATGTGATTTTGTGATGAATGCAAATACATGCACAAAACCTCATAATGCAAATTCAGTAATATCATCAGAACCATGCTGAGTGGGAAAAGATGAGGCTGGTACATGCTCTGTCAACTAAGCTGCATTACTGCTGCCATATCAGTTAGCCAGTCAGCCAGTGGTGTTAGGACCGGCACCAGCATATAGTAAAGATTTTCAGATGTGATTTTAGCTGAAGAAAGAAAGAAACCTCTACCAGCTACAGAAATTCACTTGGTAACCTAGTCTTGGTATCTATTTTGTTTGTTCCAACCTTATATATAACTAACCTCCACTCATGCAAACTGAAAGAACCCCACAGTGGATCTAATATTAAAATATTCTGCCGTTTGGTAGGATTTGGCGAATTGGGACAGCATTAAAACAAAAACAATAATTAATAATATCCTATTGCTTAGTACTTAGACCACACTTTACATGCAGAGGTATTGCAAAAAACATTACTTGATTAATCAATTAATCAAGAAGCTACAAAATTAGCTACATTAACTAATTAATTAATCAAGAAGCTATTAAAAGCCTGACTGAAAGGATATCGATTGCTGCTAGAAATAACAATGCAATTGAAATGTTGTGGTGCAAAGATAAGAATTTCAGAGTTGGAAATATCATTTCATAGATCTACATGGATTCACATGCATGGATTTGAGATACATGCTAAAGGTTTGTGGTATGGGAAACCAGAAAAGAACTAGAATATTTTATTGTCAAAGAAAAGTGCCAGGTCAGGCTGGACCAGGTTCTGAGCAATCTGATGTAGCTGTAGATGTCTCTGTTCATTGCAGAGAGCTGGACTAGATGACTTTTAAAGGTCCCTTTCAACTCAAACAATTCTACGATTCCATGAGATCCTGCCTTGCAAGAAATTCCCACTCTGAAGCTAACAAAAATTAAGAGAAAACATACACTTACAATATTTTTCATCTGCAGCATCAGAATCCGCATGCATTGTGGCTTCTCAGAGATGTACTGAGATATGAACTACAATGGGTGTTTACCAATTAACCAACCTTTGATGGGAAAATGCTAATGGCTTGCTCAGTACACACTGCTTACTCTACAATCACGACCCAATTCAGTCTAAGAAGTGTTTGCAAGAGCTTTGCTGTTAGCCTATAACCTTCAGAAGCAGGGGAGACTGCACCTAAATGGGGTAAAATGGAAGGAATGGAGACAGCCTTCCCATTTCCTCGTCCTTGGGGCAGGACTGCAATTTTCCCTGAGGGCAAGTGGGTTAGGGATCCACTTATTCTTTACTTCTTGCTACCATGGCAATTTCTTTATAATTCAAGCTCCTTACCCAGCTCCACACCCTACAAAGCAAGACTGCAGCCAGTTTCAGTAACTTCTCTATCTTTCATATTGCTGATTTTTTTGTCCCACTTTGGCAACAAGGCCAAGCAGTAGCAGAATTTCAACTGCTATTTGTACACGCATCATTCTAAAGCTATGGGAAAGTATGAGTGAGAACAGACACACTGATGACCTCCAAGAAGTTTTGTGCAAAGGTTTTACAAGAACTATGGGCTCATCATTTAGGATTCTCCATCTCCCAATCCTACAGTCAACCTTCTGATGGGATATTGAACTGCAATAGCAGCACCTCTGGCACAGAAAGGATGCCTGAGACACTGGATCAGCTCTACTTAGTGATTTCAGAACACTGAATCGCAGAATCATTAAGGTTGGAAAAGAACTCTAAGATCATCTAGTCCAACTGTCAACCACCATGCCGACTAAACCATGTCTCTAAGAGCCACATCTACACGTTTCTTCCACACCTCCAGGGATATTGACTCCACCACTCCCTGGGCAGCTTGTTCCAGTGTTTGATCACTCTTTCAGAGAAAGAATTTTTCCAAATATCCAACCTGAACCTCCCCTGGCACATCTTGAGGTCATTACCTCTTTGTCCTGTTGTGTTGTATCATCCTCATGTCGTAGCCTGTCAAGCTATGCCTCCATGCTGGAGATTAAGATAGCTGCAGGCTGAGACACTGTCGCTATAGATTGTATGTAATCTGCAGGCTACCACATGGTGATCACAGCGGTAGAAGAGGAGAAGGTTTACCCCTCCTAAACTGACCTGTGATAAAACAGGTTTTATGTAATGGGATTGTTGATCCCCTTCCCCCACTTTCTTATTCCAATGTTCACTTGCTTCCCTTATATTTTATTAAATTTCAATCTCACTTTGGTAATAACGAACAAACAGAAAATGAGAGCAGAATATTATATTCCATAGCATCACAGCACTTGACAGACAGACACACCAGCGCAACTGAAGTGGGGAAGAGAGGAAGTTCACACCAGGTATTGCCCTCTCTCATAAAGCAAATATATAGACAGACAGAGCTCTTGTTCAAGTGAAGAAAGCCCTCAGTTTGAATGACTCTTGAAACTGAGTACTAGAGCAGCCTACATTTCTTTCATCTTAATTGGCATAAAATAGAGCACATTATGGCAGTCAGTCTCTCGAAGGATGAGCAACAGAAATTAGATTATACACCTTGGCATGCATGGCAGTCTGGTCCCAATCCTTGCTTCCTATGAACACTGTGTTTTGGTGCACCCTGTATTGTAGGAGCCATATATGTTACAGGTGACATCCAATGTTAGGTGACAGTGCTAGATGCCTGGGCTACAGCTTAGTGCAAAAAATAAAAAGGAACAGTATTTCTTACTTGATGTAGAACAAAGTCTAACAATTTCTATACAAAAACATTTTTCTATTTCATTTCCCAAATAGGAAAAAAAAAAGGCAATTCTGAAAACCATAGTCACAAAGTATTGTTAGTCTAACTGTAGTGAATATCTATATGGCATACTGCTGGTGAGGAATCTTTCCCTGCTAACACTAGATTAGTAATTCTCTTTCACACTGTATGGCTCTGGCATCAACTCTGCTGTTCAGGAAAAGCCCAGTCTCCCTGACTAAGATCCCTATTTATACTGGATGCCCATTAATTGCATTGCTTGGAATGATTTGCTATGGGTTTTCTTTTTTTTTTTTATTCTAGCTGCATTATGTCGTGATCTGATGATTGATTGGGCCCTGTGAGCAATCATGAGCCCAAGCCTATTGCTGCTAGCTTGATAGAGTGTATATCTCTATTTCATATTCAATAATGATGAATGGTCATGGCTTACATTTATATAGCGCCTTTCATCCAGAAAGATCCCAAAGCGCTTTACAAATTGATTTACTGTGCAAACTATGGGGTTTATTCTCCGCTTCATAAGCTCGTATAAATCCCACTGAGTTACTTGCACTTCATCACAGTTCTTGGTATTGCCCAAACAAAGCACAAGCACTCTTTATAATACACCTAGGAGAGAGCCAGGAAGCACTTACAAAAATATGCAAGTGTTGAGAACCTCAGTTTTATGTCTTATCCAAAAGGCAGAATATTTAGCAGCAAAACATCTGCCTAACCCGTTGAAAGTGCTACTTTCAGGGTTTCCTGAAGCAAAGCATTCCCTGCAGAGATCATCTCCAAGGCCTGAGCCTACCTGCTCATGACTGCGCCCTGAGGCACTAGCTGCCTAAAAGACAGTTCCTTCTTGCTAAATAAATAAATAAAACAAAAAACCAAGCACACGCTATCAAGCAATTGACCAGTAGGAGCCATCAAGATAAGTCACGTGTTTCTTCTGGATTCAGAAGAATGGTGATAATTACGAGCAGATATTTACCCTTAGCGTGATGCTCTGCACTAACATTTTGAAGAAAATTACCCAGTTTCCTTCTCTGTTCAGCTTGGGGTGAGAAGGATGACAAAGTGTGGCCCCCTACTGCAAGAAGAGAGGTTCTAACCAAATACATGGGAAAACATTTTCACCATAATGAAGCTGTGGAACATGTTATCCAGAGAGAATGAAATCTTCATCCCTGGAGGTTTTTAAGGCCCAGCTCAATCCTCCCTGCACACACTCCTCTGCCCATCTAGCAATCCTCCCAAGCTCCTTCCTCACTTAATTCCTCTTGTATCTTATGTTCTGCATGCCATCATGTCTCATTCTCCTCCTTCTGGCTTTGATGTCAGTAGGAGTGGAGTGAGAATAAGGGTGAGACTCCCAGTTCTGGCCTGTAAGATGGCAGTGGCCTTTACCTGTTTGGAGAAACAGTGACACAGAGTACCAGATCAAGGCCCAGGGACCTGAGGTAAAGCATGCAACAGTATCGGCAGAGGAGCAAATAAGTAGTTCCACAATGAGGACAGGTACTTCCTTGTTGCAGACAGCAATATCAGAATTTAGGTGTCAAACACTAAAACGTAGCTCATGTGAGCTACTGAAAAAAAAAATCTCAATAACTTCCCTATTTTTGACAATGCAGTGACATTGGGAAAAATATAATAATGTCTCTTCACCATATTTTAAATCCTTATCTCACTCCCTCCATCCCATGGAGATATAAGAGTTCCTTAGCCAATAATGTCAATGCTTCATTACAGACAAAACATGTGTTGCTGGCAGTCCAGTGGCAAGAGTTGTTTTAAGTTAAAACCAGATTCCACTCTTGTTACCAACCAGATGTTTAGAAAACGTAGACTTCCGTAACTGTCCTATCTAGTGGGTTTTGTGATCAACAAAGCATGACTAACTCATGAGACCAAAGCCAACTTAACTGCTTCTAAGGAAGAACAGACATACTGGTAGAATAGCAAGAAATTCTTACAATCTGCTATTTGGAAGCTTTAGAGAAGCCACAGAATCATCCTACTGTTACTGTTTGAGGCTGGGATGCAGTTTCTCCTAGCGGTGGATTCCACAACCTGACTAAGCTCTTCTAGCTGGGTGACCCCAGATTGACACAATCAGAGCAGAGTAGCAAAGAGCAACACAATGCCAACCAACATAGGTTAACTGAGGGCATGCATGAAAACAGACACAGGAAGAGGAGTCACCTCGTGAAGAAACACTGTCTGATCTAACTGTTCAGCAAGTAGTTGAAAAGATTTTATGATTTTGTGTTCTTAAACAACTTGCTAACAAACACAGGACACCTCATCAACATTGAAGAATAAGTGATAAGAAAGCCATGAAGTAATTCTGAATTAAGGAAATCACATCAAATTACTCGTAGTTAAGGCAACAGGATCAGAGTCCAATTCTCAGAAAAACTGCCTTTTACTTCACATGGCCAGCATAAATGACATAACTTGAACTTTTACTGGCACTAAGCGGAAAAGTCAAGGGCCAAACAAATGCTGGAGACTGAGATCCTCCTGATCTAGAAGAATCCCTTCCTTCCATAGCAGAAGTCACATTCTGTGCAGCAGGGATGCCAAGGAAGCCTAACATCACCTCCTACAGCTTTATTTATCCCATGGATAAAGAGAAAATTCTGACAGCCCTCCACAAGCATCAGCCTACCCTTGTTCACCAGCACTGACCTCACATCATATCACTGCTGTAAAAAATGAAGATCTAGCCAATAGTATGCAAACGAAAGCATAAACTTTTAAAAGCTTTGCAAGAAGAGACTGTTACAGGTAGTGCTCAAAGACCTTAACTTTTGTACACAAAAATAAGCATAATAAAGCAACGTGGCATAAAATTTTCAAGTTTCTTGGCCTTTCCAAACACATCAGTTTGGATAAAATATAACAGGGCTTAGCATAGTGTGATCCAAAGATCTCAGTGTTCAGCTTCACAAGCTGAAAAACAAGCTAAAACATCATTCTGTCTCCCTGTACATAATGCCTTCCATTTAGCCAACAAACGTTCCATGCTGCAGCTCCCCAGAGATGGTGCAACAGGAGCCCACAGCAGCCAGAGCTACATGTAAGACATGACAGTACCTAGGATCATCACTAAAGCATGAAGGGAGTCCGAAAACACGTGAATCAGGGCCTGGGGAAACAGTGTTTTACAGGAATTTGTTACAAAAGCAAGTGGAAAACTGCTGTGTTCCTGGGTTTTTTTCCTTTCCAAAGCAAGAGTCAGAAAGCATGAATCCTATTTGTATAAGAAAACATACGATCCTCTTCAGCCTCCCAGTGTGGAGGAGCATGTTGCACTACACCATCCCCCTGCAGCCCTCCCTCCCTCTCATCCACTGTAGATATACAAGGCTAAGTTGATGAGCTGTTCAGCTTAGTGTGAAATGTGTTACATTTTCCCCCCAGCTGCTTCCTGATTGCAGTATTTACTTTTAATCTCCTCTGCCTCAATGCCCGATAAAAACTTTGTCACATTAGATGGTGACAGATGGGAAAGAGAAGGGGGGGATCACTGCAAGGGAACGTCCTGGCTTCCCAATAATTTTTCACAACGCCAATTATGTCCTTCAGTGCTTCCCGGCATGTGCACCCATGTCAGCAGAGAAGGAAATAGAAAGGCATAAATAAAGACAAAACCAGGCCCTGCGTGGCTTTAATCTGCAGAATAACATTTCTCATTTGGGTGAAATATTGTTGGATTTTCTCCCTGTGCTGGAAATGGAGACGCACACATATATACACAGAGACACATGCAGAGTTCACAACTGCCTGCCTTATGCACGGATACTGTCCATCCTCAGAAGCAACTCCATGGCATTGGAAATGGAAAAGTACAGGTGTTTCCTGCTTTCTGAAAGATACCCATGTCCAGCAAGCCAAGTGTTGGGCTCGTTAATCCAACTGCCATTAACTAAATGGGGGTAATGTGAAGATCCCCGGGATCCCTTCCAAACCAGGCCATTCTATGATTCTATGATTTAGGGTATCAAAAGAGTTCTTGGATAGTTAAAGATCATAAAATGTCATGCTGTCCTGGAGGCTGCTGATAAACATCTGTTTACAAACCCAATCCTGGACACTGCTGCATTCGTCACCTTTAGATGTTCCATCCAAGACAATGTTCAACAAAAGAAAACCTTTTGAATCTGAGTTACTTCTTGCTTTGATCTCCAAAAGAAATGAAACACAGCAGTAACAACATGAATTGGTGGAGATGTCTGTAGGAGAAGCTGAAAGTAACCATGGAAGCAAAATGAGAGAGCTTCAGGATGAACGTGAGAGACAGATTTGATCTGAGTTGAGCTTTAGCCAGTCTTATCAGGACAAAAAAATCCTACATTTTGTTTGCCCTTGCTATATTTAAGAAATAAGGCTTTATGGACCTTCTTTGTAAACAAGAAAAAAGTTCTTTGAACTAACAGAACCACATGCCCTTTGGACCACAGCTACTACTTTCTTCCTGAAAACTGTGGCTCAGTCCCAAACAGATGTCTTCCATACCAAGCAGAAGAGGAATTCTGCCCAGAGGAATGCATGATGAAACAACAGCAGATGCCTCAGTGTATGATGGAAGTGCAACAGAGATGAGGAGAGGAGAGGAACCTCAACTGGAAGGGAAACGTAACCTTAGAAGTAGATGTTATGCTGTGATAAAATACATGAATATTCACAAGTTGAGTGCATTCAGGCATCTTCCATCAGGATAGAACTTGGACTGCAGGCATCTTGATTTAAAGTCATGACAGTATCCCTGTACACATTAGATATGAAGTAAGATACATTAGATATGTACTCTATTGCCTCTCAAATCAGGAGGCTTCTGGGTAGCTACTAACTAAGCATTAGCAAAGGAGATACTCATTCAGCCTCTGGAAAGAAAAATAAATGTGAATGAAAGATCTCTGGGCTTAAGGCTAGAAGACTTAGCAGACAACAGGCAAAGGGCTGTAAGACACAGAAACAATGAAGAAGCCACTGACAAAATGAACTATGCTTTGTAAGCAGTCAGAGCACAAATGGCTGGAGCCAGCACAGAAAAGATAAGGCAACGGGTTGTTAGTAATAAGTTCTTTAACTCTGGAGTTGCTCTGGTGAAAATAGCTAACTAGTAACAGAAACCTTATGGTCTCAGACAGAGTCTCCTTGTGGTTGTGGATGAGCAGGTATCAGCAGTCACATCTGTATTGACATGCCTGTCAGTATGGACTCAGTAGAGGCAGGCTTACAGAACTCCCAGAAGCTCAACTACAATGGGCAGAGAAAAATGCCCTCTTCCTTACAGGCAGTGAGGAAACACAGGTCACTGAAAAACTTGCTGACTGAAAAGAGCTGAAAGGGGCACAAGTTAGCATCATCATGCCAGCTAGAGCTCAACAGATGTATGAGCAAGTTGTAGGAGCCACTTACAAGAGAAAATTAGTATGAAGAGAAAAGGAATGTCAAAGCAAATAGATTTAAGGAGAAGGCCAGAAGTGAAAAACTCACATCTGAACCATTTCTAAAACCCAATTGCCTTTCCAAAGGATGAGCTCTGAAGACTAGGAGCTGTATATCAGATGTACCTGGCAGGAATCTCTGGAAGGAACCTGTGATAGAGCTGCTAAAAATAGCATCATATTTGCAAACAGATGAAATAGACAGTTGCTATAGAGCGTACCATATCCCAGGGTAATGTTCTTCACTCCTTCTCCTTTTTATAAATATATCAACCTCAATCACATTACTAATAAAGATTCTAAATAATAAAATGTATACACAGCCAGATTATTTGTTTTCATCTAGCCTCCAGAATGAGTTCCTCAGCAAAGTAACAGTTTCAACAAGCAGTATTTCGGCAAACTAAATGAAGATGTTTCCACAGAGAAAGAAAAAAAAATACGGAGAGGTAATACCCAAATGTCATTTGATCTAGAAGCATACTTTTTCCAGGCAGAAGAGCTGAATCACATGCTATTTCTCTGATTCTCTCTGGAGATGGTCAATTACTTTTACTTGAATTTATTCTCATTTGCAAATTATGTTAAAGGAGTGGGACTGTCCTAAGAATCAGAGACAGAAGAAACATTTTACTCCTTATACTTTTGTTTCCTTCTACCTTAGGAGGATAAGCTCATATGCGAAAGACTCTTCCTTCAGCCAGAGTTTATCACACAATAATCATGCCAAGGTTTCTCCTCATGGTTCAACTGCCTTGTCTTGCATACTATGGCATAACACAATCAAAGGGGTTTTTGCCCACCAATCTCAGAGCTTACATTTAGACTGATACTAAAGTACAGTGACCAAGAGCTAGGGAATTCTTCTGGTTTTCCTGTTAAGAAGTATGTACTTTTTCATGTATATTCACCCTCCCAATCAGACTTTCCTTCATTTAGGCACAATAAACTTCCTAATGATGGGAGAAAAACAACTGTCAGATATTCAGTGACCATGTAGCTGTGCACCAGGAGGATTCCACATGCTACCCCATTAACTTTAGTCTCTAGAGGGAAGATAGGAACTCAGCCTCACTATGCACTCAACTTTGCTCTGCCCTGACTTTCCTTAGAGAACAACATCAGTTCCTCAGGGGAAAACTCCAGCTCCTGAAAATAGCAGAAAATTCACTTGGTTTCCCCTAACCACATGGCTCAGCACAGTAATGCAAGGAAGCAGGTAAGCCATCCATTCAAGTCAAAAATCTGTTTATCTGTTCAACACAAAGCATTGTAGATAATATGAGCAAGATCATCACTGCATTACAGAATGTAAACATGTGGGAAGGTCTCGCTTGTTTTGCCAGCAAACTCCAAACTGCTCCTAAAAGAACAGAATACAGAGCGCACCACCAGCAGCCCAACTGGATGTCCAAGAAATGCCTATGTTATATTTAAGAGGTGATCAGGAATTAATGAGTACGTTCTTCTTTTGCCACTTGCAAGAATATGTGCAGCACTTATTTCTGCAGCTTATCAAAGGCTTGTGCTTGTACCTGGCAACATGCTTGTCAAAGTACTTGTCAAAAATGGTACAAGAATAGAGCCTATACTGGTTTAAAAAGTTCAGTGAGTCCAAGCAGCTTTCTACAAAAGGCGTCAAAACAGTTTCCCTTCAGTCTTTTTGAACAGTCCACTCCCAGTTTACATAGTTCAGACCAATGACAGAAAAAAAAAAAATAATAATGTGCAAGTGGAGTTTGCCTGACCCTTGCAATCTCAATCACAGGATGCTTATCGTGTTCCTGTGGGAGATCTCATATTTGTCAGCACTCATCCAGCCCCAAGACGCTCACTGCTGTGCAGTTCCAGCCACAGCAGTGACCGGCAGTGCATAGCCAAGAGGGCAGCTGGGTGGACAGCCCACTGACTCTTGTTGAGTGGGTCTCATTAAAAACTCCAGACACTCAGTGAAAAAACAGGTAGTGGTTCAGAGGCTTAACACGAGTATTAATATCAGCACTTTTAGTCACCCCTTCATTTGCACAGTTATCCCCACACTGGCAACTTTATACCTGCACGTCCAATAGAATAATATACAGGTTAAAAGGATTAGTGATAACTTTACTTAGCTGATCATTTCTAGTTATTCAATACAGAAGATAACAATTCCTGACATGGAACAAAAAGCAACAGACAAGTACTGCATGCCTGCACCATCCACACTAACTAGTTTGCAGCTTATAGTGCATACATCTCTGGGGTTCCTCAAAATACTTAATATAAGAAGCAAAACCAGTAACTCCTCTTTATTCAACATTAGTAAGAAGGTTTAGGGTTGTCCCTTCCATGCAGAACACAGGAAAACTGGAGAGAATTAAAACAAGGTCTTTGAATCTGCTGAAGGGATGAGCGAGCATAGTTCAACCCATGTGGCATGGAGCAGAGACATCATGGAGCACTTAGAAATAGACATAACTGTTACCAGGAAAAAAAAAGAAAAAGAAAAAGAAAAAGAAAAAAAGAAAGAAAGAAAGAAAGAAAAAGAAAAAAGAAGAAAGGAAATGCAAAAATGAGTTGTTAATAGTTCTGGTGGAACGGTACCAACTCCCAACAGCAAGGTCACTGTACCCAGTGGTCTCCAGACCATATCAGCAGACAGGAGCATCAGAACTACACACACCTGTGTACAACTCATCACCTCCTACAGAACAGGAGGAAACAGCACAGGAAACTACTGGATATGCTTTGTGGATCTTAAGCAACCAGTGAACCACAGCTGAACAGGAGGGGCAGCTAAGACAGAGGCTTAGCTCAAAGACTGCACCCTGCTCTTGCAGAACCAGTGAGCAGCAAAACCACAGGCTTCAGCAGTATGCAGCAGCAAGACCACTCAAATAGGCCTGAAATATTAATGTTAGCATCTAGGACCTCCACTCTTCACCTTCAAGTAAGGAAAACAAACAAACAAACAAAAATCCCCAACTCTACAAAGAAAGTAAGTTTCAAAAGTAAGTTTCAACCACGCGCTTTTTGTCCACAACTAGTTAAGGAGTGTATTTGAGGCCTCTGGAAGCAGAACAGTGGCCCTTCGAGCTTCTCAGGGTTTGTGAAGGGGAGGGTAGTGGGTTTCAGAAAGATTATCTCACAGTTCGAACTCGTTAATGAAAGAAATAAATTAACCAAGCTCATTTTTCAGGGAATTCTTGTGTAAACTGGAAATTTTCCAGTCTGTGAGCCCCGCACTGTGCTAACCCATAAATCACAGCAAGCAGGTTGTCTGTATAGTGAGAGCAGCACGTTTGGAGATGGAGGCGGGGGGAGAAACCAGCATATGTTCATGGAGAAAAAAAAAAACCATAAAAGCAAAACAGAAGAGAATCATACCTCCTTGCCCATGACTGGAACAAAATAAAAGGCTTGGCCTCAGGCACTGGAACATACGCTGTCTCCAAAGAGCCCCCCAAACCAGGGGAAGGCACCTGAAACAGGTCAGCTTTTAATTGAATACAATATTAATTACCGTGTGCACCATTAACGATTTGTGGGATTTGACTAATTAATGTAATAGTTTCTGAGTCACGCTCATTAAATATGAAAATTACGCTGGTGAAAGGTATTGGTTTCATTATCAATCTTGTATGGACAGGAATGGGAGGGGGGAGTGAGGGTGCAGGGAAAAGATTCCCACCCCAAGTTACTGTGTTAGCTCTGTCCTCTCAGAATTGTTTCAGGTGGGCAGAAGGAAGGACTAAAGTGAAGAAGAAAGATGCAAGGAGAAAAGGAAGCATCGCCTAGTGGCATGAGCCGGTGGTTGCAAGTCAGGACCCAAAAGCTACCCAGCTCTGAGCAAACTGCACTTTTGCTTAGTGGACAGAGCTGCCTGGTCTGCATGTAGCTCTAACCAGTTGCTGTCACTTCCCACCACAATGCTTAGCTTCCTTCATCCCCTTAGAACAAGCATAATGAGAGAGACCAATGTCACATGGAGCACATAATTCATTAACCCATATAAAGCACATGTTTGTTCCTTAGTGGAAAACTACAGGAAAGGTAATTATCACTGCTACAAGTCCGCTCCAGTGCATGATTATGCACTAAGGATATGTTGAGTAGTACTGTCATGGGACACACCCCTCACATGGAGCAAAACTGTTACAGAAGGAGAACCAGAGATGTTACACCTCTCATTTCTATCCAGTGATCCACAGCAGGGGCAGCAGTGATGTGCTCTGGAGAGAACTGCCATCCCATCTATGCAGGGTCTCTAGGGAAAGAAGGGAAAGAGCTGGATGAAGGTATTTTGGTTTCACTTTTGCGCACATTTCAGGGGCCAAACACTGCTGTTCCTCTCAGAAGCATGCAGTAGGGCCATTACCAAACAGGACACCACTTTACGCAACTTTTTGTTCAAACTTCTACAGTTGCTTCAGACTGCTCCAGCTCCCACGGATTCTGTCAGTGAAGAAAGAGAGGATGAGGACTGCAAGTTTCACCAGCCAAGAGCAGAGGTGAGATACTCTCCACCAGGAAGAGGAGGAACCATGAGGAACTATGCTCAGGCTTTTTGCCAGTTCACTGTGATGGACAGCAAAACTCCGTCACAGTACTCTCTCCCTCCTCCTCCTCAAAGGAAGAAGAGGAAAAAATACAATAAGGACGAGGAGATCGCTCACCATTTACTGTCATGAGCAAAACAGACTCAGTGTAGGGAGATTAACATAATTTATTCCCTAGTGCTAGCAGACCAGAGCAGTGAGAACTAAAAGCAGACTAAAAACGTCTTCCCCTTCTCCCATCCACTCTCTTCCACTTCTTCCCCCAGCACAGAGGAAGGGGGGCGCAGTCAGTCCGTAACACTTTGGAAAGAAAAGCCTTTGCAGCTATGAAAATATCCACGTTGCAGCTGCTTAATAAATACAGCTCACAGTCTTTTGTATCTCCTGAAACTCCACTAATTTGAGTTCACAGTGTTTAATGAATTTAGCACCATATACTGTTGAGATATGCTGTCACTGCCGGTTATCTATTTCTATCGCATATTAAATGCTCCTTTAGTTCAAATGCATGAAAATAAGTGTCCCCAAATGAACATGATATTAGACACTTCCTGTTTCATTTACAAGAGGACAAAGTAAGAACATGAAAGGTACTGCTGAGTTAAACTTTAAAGCAAGTAAACACAGTTATACTGAAACTGCAGAAAATTAAGTTATTAATTAATTACCAGTCAGAAAAATGCAACAGTAGTGTGCTTCACATCACAAATGTTCCATCAGAAAGTGATTCACCAAAGAACAGGAAAGTTTCTCTGTTTTGTTATGTTTTTCTTGTTCTTTTTTTTTTTTTTGTGTGTGTATGTGTTTTTGTTTGTTTTTCTCCATTATAGATATGTGTCAGCACCTGCCAACAGATATATTTAGGAGATAGCATCTAATTGCTGCACCTACCTACCTACCTTTAATGTTACAACTGCACACACTTTATTTATGATACCATGATAAAGTACCATTTAAGCACTAAGCAAAGTTAGAAGCGCCTCCTCTTCTCAGTAGCAGACATTCGCAGATAAATGCAGACTGCCTTACATTCCCCTTCAAAATGTGCTCTTGTGTTCCTTTAGATTAAATGAAGACAAGAACAGGTCAATGTAATAGATAAAGAAAGTATGGTAAAGCTACAGTAATAAAAACTTTTTCTTACTGCAAGGACTTCCAGGTTTAAAATAAGTGTCAAAGATTCCGCTTTTGTAAGCTTTATAAGGACAATTTAATTTTTCCAAATAAAAGTGTTAAGAAATCAGGAAGTGATTTTTAAATTTCTCCTTTATCACTAAGACTAGAAGTTTTTTTCTCACAAAATGTTGTTTATGTGCCTGAAGACTTTGGAATACTTTGAGCAGAAGGCATTATTGCCCCATCAAAAACTACGGCACAGAGACCAATAGTGACTTCTCCAGGTCACAGTAACAGAACCAGGCATACAAACCCACAGCTGTGACATTAAAGCTAAAGCAGGCACATAATTCTGAACACAGGGATTAAAATAACGTCCTATTGTTGAATGATGCTTCACAAGCAGAAACACATGAAAATTACTGCTCTAGAGAATTTATAGTGCCAGCATCTGTGACAAAACGCCTAAAAACAAAGCGTTGATAGACATAGCAGAATGTGCAGTGCATATATGCACTCAGTTCAGCCTCCTGATTGCTTGGGCAAGCTGATTATTGAAATTTCAATATAGAAGGGTTGTATTGATCACATCATGCACTTATGATTTATGAACTTTTATAAGGAACTGTCTGTCCTAGCAAGACCAGGCATCAATGAGCAGAGTAGCACGTTCTGAGCTAGATCTCTGGCAAGAAGCCTTCTCAATTCACAAACATGAGATGTGGAATGAAATTTAAGGCAGGAAAGCAAGCCAAAGCCAGTGGATCTGCAGTCAGAACAGTTTGTTGTCCCATGGAAGCCAGACAAAGCATCATTTGCCTTTTAGTTGTTTGCAGCATAAAAAAAAATGAGTTTGCTTGTATCCAATAGCTTCTTCTGCGGGTGTGGAAACCAAACGTAACAGCCATCACTGGAGCTAACACATTAGAGGAAATTGATACTTCTTTATAATATTTTAGTTTTCGCAGTATTGTTACGAATTACCCAGCTCATGCTTAACTCTCTCCATAACAGCACTCAGTCTCTGAGAAGCTAATTAAGAAAGTATTTCTTTCCAAGATGAAAGTCCTTGCACAGGGTTGACTGGCAGCACTCCCTGAACTTATCAACCAGCAGGAGTTACGAGTTCTCAGAGATTTGGGACATATGTTTTCTACCAAGCTGAAAAGACATATTTAGGGCAAGACTCCAAGAATTAGAGGATAGTCTGCCTTACCAGGCACTAGGCAGTACTTTAGAAAACGGAAAGAAGAGCAAAAAGACAGCTTACAACGAAGTCTATTCCCACTCCTGGCAGTAGCTATGTGATGGACCTCGCTCACACTGAGCATTCACTCAAGTCAGCTCTGTATCCTGTAGACTCACAAATAAACACTTTTGGTGGACATTTTCAGATAGGAAAAGTTGGGTTTCAGATGGGAAAAGTTGGGTGAGAGGACATTAAACTCTATACTAGACCTTGGTGCATGTCCCATATTTTTTTCTCCTACAAAATATCTCTAGACGATGATACTATCTTTATTCTTTCATACCAAAATGGAAAAAATGCACAATGGATAGAACTGACCTGCACTACAGCACTCTTGCCTGCACTTTGCTTCCTTAGCCACTCCCACTGGATTTCTTTTAACTTCTCCATCTCCAGGTAGCTTCAGACAACAAAAAAGAACATGGTACATCACTACAGATACCTGCAGAAACAGCTTTTCACATGTAGACTTCAAAAAAGATCTCTTGACAAGTAGTTTGTGGATGGCACTTAGTTCACCACTTCTACCAGCTGCATAGCTTCTAGAGATTTGTCCTGTCTAGTTTTAAATTTACACCAAGCAGCAGAGTTGGTACTGCTTGTCTTGGGAAACTGTTTTTCTGTCTTTGGTCCAAGACTTTTCTTCAGCTCCAGTTTCCCTCCAAAGACTTGGCAAAAGGATCAAACACTAGTGAGAACCTAAAACACTCAGCTTGTTTGCAAGTTTGCAACATACTTGGCCATCTCTCCAGGCAATGATCAGTTCTGAAGCTTTTCACTTGGACATACTCAATTCTTGATCTAGAAGAGTAAGTTCTACATCTATACAGAGACAAGAGGAAGAGCCATTCACAGCTATTCACGAAAACAGTGATATAAGCCACTCTTGGTCAGAAAGAGGTCTAAGGAACAGTCATTTCCCCTGCTTATACAACAGTATTACTGTTACAGTAACATATAATAACACTTCTGCATCCAGTCAGGTGTGCTCTGCTAAGATTCAGCAATCCTGGTCTTTTATGCTACTTAGACTTTGAGGAGTAACACTACACAGCAACACTTCTCCTGGAGTAATACCCAGGAATGCTCCTCTAATTTGGCCCTCATTTACTTACTTACATATACCACACTCAAAATGGCAGATTCTACCCATTGGGATCCTTTCTGAAAAGAAACAAGAGGCTTTTCTGACTGCGTGCTGCAATCCAAAGACATGTGGATCATTAACAAAAGTGAGTCTCCAGCCACACCATTAATCACTGGCTGGCTCAACACCTGCGTTCTGCAGACAGCCCTCACCAAAGAAAGTTTGCAGCTGGCCCAGCTCTGGCTGAGTTTCCTCATACCCACCAACTATCTCCACTCTCCATTTGTCAATTGTAAGTGATAATTTCTATTCAATCTGATACATATTATAAGAATATAAACAAATGCCTCTGACTGTATCACAGCTGCGATCACTTCCCTTTATAGCCATCATTTATTACAGGCAGACAGGTGGCCGTTCGGTGGAATGCCGAAGAGGCTATCACCTGGACAATCACCAGGAAACACACTCACATTTACATTCTCTCCAAGCAGATGAGCAAAAGAGGCTTGTGGTTTCTGCAAAAACTTCATAATGCTCCAAAATTTCTTCCTTTCCCATCCATGCAAGTCACAGAAGTAAGTCTAAATACTTGCTAGCCTAGTTCATCAGTGAACACCAGATTTCAAATTTTAATTTATTCAGAATTTTTGAAAATATTGGGGGTGTAGTGGTGAAGCTTCCCTCATAGTTACTTCCCTTCATGCCTCACAATGTTGATACAGGATACTGGCTTTTTCTAAATACTGACTGTTTGAGTTCACTAGCATATTCAAAACTTTGGGATGACAGCAATTTTTTGCTCAAATGGAGTTTGAAGGAAGGCTTAATATCTACTGCTGCCAGGGACATGTAGTGTTTCATTTCAAAAAGACCTCAGAATTCATATATAGGAATAACTTCACCTCCCCTTAAAATACTGTCGCCTCTAAACCAAAAAAGTAAAATAATAATTCACAAGTCAGGCAGCAACATTCAGGACAGAAAGAGAATAATATTTCAGTACCAGCACCTACAGACCACAGAATGTAATAAGCTCATTTGCCAAATTCTAGAGCAAGAATCTTGCATTTACACAAAAGGATCTCAGCCTTAAGCTGTCTCTGCAAACTGCAATCTCATGAGTATGGCATAGTCAGACTTCAGTGCAGGATATTAGTTCAGAACAGACTTGCATAACCACAGGATTCCCAAGTTCCCTCCAGCAACACTGAGAGGAGGACATGGGTTCCCCATGCACGTCCTGATACTTGTTAGTATTAGGAATCCAGACTTTTGTGGAGGGCTGCAAGGACAGAGCAAGGAAGACTGGAGCAGAAGAGTTGCTGCGTGACCTTGACATACTCTTAACATTACTAAGTATCCATAATTTACATCTATTTTCACAACAAAATGTGCATTATCAAATTTATAGGAACAGACAGACCAACAGTCCATCACACACATCTCACCAGCTGGTAGCACCAGGTGCTTGGGAAAGAGTCCATCTTCTCCAGTTATATTCTTCTAGTACCTAGTCCTTTCAAGAATCTGCACAGCCAAAGGCAGCATTCTGACCATTCTGCTTATTAGCCATCAATGGACTTGAATACCTAATCCCATTTATACTCCTGGCCACCCACAACACTCAGTGAGAATAAATCCTTCTGTTAATTCAACTAGATACTTGATTGCTCTTCTTTCTTCTGGTTTTCAGAAGAGACTTACCCACTAGTTTCTACAACTCTGTAGGTGTCTATCACAATTCACCAACCATTTTCCATTCTGCACACACCTCTCTACAATGCTGTCCTCCCAATGGCCACAGATGAGTTACCTTATTACTGCAGAGCATAGCAAAGTTACTATTCCTTGATCCCCCAGTCTATCAACAACACAGACACATTTTTAGAGCAAAAAGGAGGGCACCAGGCTTAAGATGTCAATCCTTGATGGCTCTATCTGCATACTTGGGCAAATCTGTTTTCCTCCTTTTGCCTTTACTTTGCTACCTTCAAACTAGATATAACACTTTCTTACTTTAGGAATACGATCTGAAGTTACATTATATATGTCTGCAAAGCATTTTATGAACATGGATAAAGGTAATCATAAATACATCAAATGTAAAGATCATTCTGATATGAGACGGGTACAACTGAAAGACACTATGGAAAGAGAAAAGAAATACAATAAGCACCTTTACCACTTCAGCATATGACCCAGAGATGGAATCAAGTCAGCTTAGAGCAGAGCTTCACACAAGCAGATGGCATATGATGCCTACAAAATGCACTGTAATAACTCTCCTGCCTATAACAACATAGATGTTCTCAGTACCTTGGGATGATCCTGTGAAATAAGCTTCCAGGTCAAGCATGCAGCATGAGTAGGTGCAATCTGACCATGTCACAGCTGGGAATCACTGCTGCCAGCAGGCACAGCAGAGCCTACTGCACATCAATGCTCATTGCTCAAGGGATTTTTTTTTAAAGCAATAGAGGTTGAAAGCACAAGATTTGTCCTTAACTTCCTGAGCCACAGAAAAAGCTCATACAGCACTGCTGACGTTATTTTTCCACTGGGGTATGCTATTGCTGTCTGTCCAGTTTCATCTAGTTCAACCTAAGTCTAGTTCTAGTTCTTACCTATTATCTTCTTCTGCAAAGGAAATTTTGAAAGCACTTCTACAGAGTTTTTTCCAGAGCCTGCCACAAATTTGCCACCTTCTCTGTGAGAGATCCCTTCTTCCTATTTGGGGACACTTTTTATTACAGGGGTCTTAAATAACATCATGAGCAGATGGGAGTGAGAAACGGCCTCCTCCATTTCTTCCTTCTCTGCCAGTCCATCAGTCCATTACAAAAGGCTGCACAATTCTTCCTTCCAGAAGAAGAAGCTGAGACAATGATGTTAAGTGGCTTGACTACACTACAAGGTTTGTCTAAACACACAGGTTCTGGTCTTTAAATTTAATGCTTAGCCCAATAGATGAGGCTGTCTTTTGTGCACGTAGCCATGTTAATAACAAACGGACACACGAGCTCCTTCCCAGAGGATTCAGCTTGCAAAGCAGTGACTTGGGACTGAGGATGTAGACTGTTGCATACCAGAGATAAAGGCCCTACTTTTATAATGGTAGCTTGCTGAGGCTGTCATAGTGTGAAGAACTGGAGTCCAAAGGCAGGCAATCAGTCAATAAGTGAGCTGATACTGCCCCAACAGTATGAAATGAAAGGGTGGGACTCCTTTTTCTGCAGAAGTTCGCTCTGAAGGCAGCCAGCCATGGCTCTGTAGGAGAGTTCCATATGGAGCCCAGAGGTAAAGCAAGAGCTAAGCCTGCTCTGCCTGTTGTGTAAAGCACATGTAGGGACACATGGGCAGGGATGCCCCCAAACTAGATTCCTTTGGTTAAAAGTCTTAGACAATAAAAGTATGTGCAACAAGGCTGCTGCTACATTGGCTTTTTAATAAAGCACAGATTCACATTTCCTTCGTCTCAATGTGAATTTGGATCTTGCAGGAAGTGAACAGGGCCAGTATCAGACTCCTCTTCTGAGGGCAGTGACAACAGAGAATACCCAACAGTAATTAACCTAACTATTGAAAGGAACCTTACTGTAATTAACTCAAACCTAACGCTGAATAGAAATTACTCCTAGTAACTGATAAACAGTGAGTGAAGTTACAAGGCTGTGATGTGTGGTCTCTTTCAATACCTCTGCCTCTCTCTGGGATACCCCTGCATGAGCAGTAATGATGCAGTTTCTCACCTCCTCACTCCCACAAGACAGTCTTTCAAAACAGCTGGACTGTGCACATGGCTATATGCTGCCTGTCTGCACGGCTCTGTCCAACCCACGGAAAGAGGTAAAGAGGGATCCAGAGGCAGCAGGACTGTATACCAGAGGAGAAAGCCCCACCAGTGGAGTCTCCCTCCTTGGAGACATTCAAAAGCTGTCTGGACATGGTCCTGGGCAGCCTGCCCTAGCTGGCCCTATTTGAGCAGAGGTGTTTGACCAGATGGCCTCCAGAAGTCCCTTCCAATGACAACCATTCTGTGATACCAAAATTATCCCATCCAAATGATCACAGAGAAGGCAAGTTCACAAAAGCATCTTGGAGAGGTCTTTGGTTTGTTTGGCTGGTTCACCATCAAATTCATTCTTTACCCATTCAAGCTGTTTTTCCTGTGCACTGCCTGTGAGACGTATTTCTAACACAGTATTTCAATACCTGACAAAGCAGTCTAGCTGTGACTGAGAACGGCTTTGCCAAAAAAATAGCAAATGGTAGAAGCCATCTATTATAGCTAAGAACCCCATTTTGCTGTTTAATTTCCTTTCCAAGGGTTTTGTGCCTGATACTTTCCAAATTTAGTGTTTCCTTACTCTGGTATTTCAAAACACAGTAAGAATTCATGTCCCATGACAATTATTTTGTTACATACTGACAACTGAAAGTTCTTGCCACTCTTCCTCCAAGTTAGTTACCTTTTACATAACTACAATGCTGGGGAACATACCTGCTTCCTGTGCAAACTTCATAGTTTTCATTTAAAAAGAGCCTCCATGGTGCTTTGTGGGAGTGGCCTAAGTCCTCACCAAGGCTTCCCAGCTGGGCCAGGCAAAATGCATCAAAGAAGATTTAATTCACCAGGAGAGTCAGGCCTATTGAGAAAAACAGGGAGAGAAGCATGTGAGCTGTAATTCCCAGAAAGAAGCATTTGACAATTCAAATCTACCTAGCAATTATTTTGGATTTCATTTTGCACAGAAAATTAAACCTACTCCTCACAGTTCCACACTCTTCTCCAAAGATTTTCCCTCAGTTGAATCTTAGCTAGTTACCTAGTTCTGAAATGCTTCTATTTCTGCAGCCATTTGTGATAGACCAGATGAGATTTTGTATTCTATAGGCTATCAATATTTGACTCTGTTTTTAAACACTGGCTCCTAAAGCTATATAGTTATGTACAAACTCTCATAGAAACATCAAAAAAAGAAGTTAGTCTCTCTGCATTTCTAGTTGAAAAACTGAGACTGAGAGATAAACATTTTAAAGCACAAACTAAAAAGACAAAGAAGCGGAACTCCAAGACATTGTTTTGTTTTGTTTTGTTTTGTTTTGTCTGAAGATAAGGTTTACAGCAATGAAAAATTTAGAGGCACAATGCCCAGATCTGTAAAACTTAGGGTCTCTAAAACTGCAAAGCAAAAGTGAGAAAAGCTTGAGCTCCTCCCATAACAAGCTCCTTTTGATACAGTCCTAGAACTGAAGGTCAAAAACTATAAGCTCCAACAGCAGCTGACATCACACTGCAGGTTCATCTGCAAGTCCACAAACTCTCTCTTATTTCCAACCATTTTTCCCCTTAAGGAAGATACGTTGGATGGCAATGAACATATACACAAAGACCTTCACCTAATTTCACATACCTAAAAGCAACATGTTTCACTTTGAACAGGCTGCCTGGATTAGACAGAAGTTAATTAAAACAATCCCTCATTTTTTGCTGTTTAAAACTTAAGACATGGTAAAGGAGGGGTAAGATAGGACTTTTTATTACTCTTAGATGGTGCTAAGAGGGCCTATAAATACATCTCTTCTTCCTGTGATCCCATTCATCTTGCTGCCTTCCCTACTCCTCTTTGCCAACAATCAGATCCCAGTAAACAACCTCAAGTGAAATTTGCAACTGTCAGATAAACATTAAAAATGCTTCTCTTGTCCTTTCCCATTGATAGTACCATTAATATTGTAATAGAACAAAAAGTTATGAAAATGAATGCATGCTGGTTTTGGAAGTGAATGATGCAGACAGCAGCTGTGAAATATATGCACTTGAATATGCATAGACAAAGAGATACAGTGCACCCACAAAGAAGTGTGTATATAAGTTACATGCAACGTTTTACCATACTGGACTCAGTCCTAATCTCATGCACTGGGAAGCAACCTCACTGACTTTTGTCTGGTATAAATTCAACATGGGTAATATCAGAATTAAACTACAGTGGCCTTTTTTTTTTTTTTTTTTGGGAAAAATCTCAATTCTACATATTTTTCTGTTATTTCCTTTTCGTCTTCATTTTTAGCCAGAAGGTACAATTACAATCTGATTTTGTTTATTTAGTACTTCCTATATGTCTACTGTTAATTTTAAAAATCTGCACTGCAAACTTAATTGGAGTAATATGCAAAGCAAAACCCCACAAACAGAACAAAAAAGGAGCAGTCTAACCCTCCCAATTCTGCCATAAAAATAATGTTTGGTGTCTTCTGTCCATTTGAACCCTCACTGAAATCAAGAGATTTTCAAAATGTAAGATTTCAAAATTAAGTCAGGTTTCAACAGAATCCCCAAACTATCTTAACATATCATGTGGTATTGTTGTCTTCTAAATAAACACATATATGTATGTATATGTGTTTTCCTATCTGGCTTTTACATTTTCTGAGCTTTTACATTCTACTGTTTCAAAGTTTTTGGTACAGGTAAAAGCTTTGCATGCTTTTAACCAAATAAGTCAAGGATACTTCATGGGAAAGCAGGATTTCAGAGGCTGGAGTTTTAGGTAGAGAGGCAGCTGTGTAGAGAGGTTCCTGTGCAGGGAGATTCCACAAAGTCTGCCTGAGAAGCTTTTTCCACTTGATCAAGACCTTAGCTCCCTGAACAAAAACACACTGCCCGTCATATTGTTCTAATTCAGAATGTAGTGAGATTTCATTGGGTCGTCTTACAATCTCAGGCTTAATTTTGTTGCTTCTAGTCATCTATTTCTGAAGTATCCTAACATTAAGTTCCTAGAATTCTCTCTCTTCTGAACCTTGTACTTTTCCTACATGCTTTTACTTCTATGCACAAGCCAAAAGATACCAGAGAAAACCAACTGGATCCTTCAAACTCATGGTTCTCCATTGTTCAGGTCAACTGTGATTTTGTTCAGAAACCATTGCCTAGGTGACTTATGCTCACATTAAGAAAAGGTAAAGAAAGCAAACAAAAAGGGATGTTAATTTTGTAGAGTCTTTTAACATGTCAGAAGCAGACTGTGAACATTCTAAAGATGCCAGCAATCTTGAAACATGGTATATTTTTTCCTGCTATGAAACATCATTTCAAAAGCAAATTTGTTTTTTGATGTTCTCATCAAAGTCATGAAGAGGTCAGCCAGTCTTATCAGATTTCAACTGCTCTAGCGTCTCTTAAGCTGAAATTTGTTTCATTCACTCACTCTGAAATACTGATTATGGAAAAAATCCACTTTAGACTTCTGCTATTTTAATCACAGATCACCAAAAAGTAATCAACTTCTGGAATTCATATTAAAATTTCATTTGAATGGCAGTCAAGTTAGGTGTAAGACTCTAGCTGGATGAAATTAAAAACTCACATTAGACTGTAGTAAACTTTAGCTTAAGGTAGCTAAAAGCAAGTAAGTGTACTGCAGTTGAGAAATCTGGATAGTCGAGAAATATAATGCATACAAGACAACATGCATGGCTTCACCAAGGGCAAGTCCTGACTGACCAACCTAGTGGCTTTCCATGATGGCATAACTGCATCAGAGGACAAGGAAAGAGTCACTGATGTCATCTATCTGGACTTCAGCTAAGCCTTTGACACGGTCCCCCACAACATTCTTCCCTCCAAGTTGGAAAGATATGGATTTGATGGGTGGACTGTTTGATGGTTGCAAGATTGTACCCAGAGAGTAGTGATCAATGGATAAATGTCTGGATGGAAATCAATGATGAGTGTTGTCCCTCAGGAGTCAGTACCGGGACCGATGCTCTTTAATATCAGTGACATCAAGATTGAGTGCAACCTCAGCAAGTTTGCAGGTGACTCCAAGCTGTGTGGTAAAGTCAACACGCCTGAGGGATGGGATGCCATCCAGAGAGACCTAAACAGGCTTGATCATTGTGCCCAGAAGAACCTCAGGAGATTCAACAAACCCAAGTGCAAGGTCTTGCACCTGGGTCGCTGCAACCCCCACTATCAATACAAGCTGGAGGATGAAAGGATAGAGCACAACCTTGCTGAAAAGGACTTGGGGTACTGGTGGAAAGCAAGCTGGACATGAGCCAGCAACATGCCCTTAAAAGGCCAACTGTATCATGGGCTGCATCGAAAGAAGCATGGCCAGCAGGTCGAGGGAGGGGATCCTGCCCCTCTACTCTGCGCTGGTGAGAACTCACCCGGAGTGTTCAGATGGGGAGTCCCCAGTACAGGACAGACATGGACCTGTTGGAACACATCCAGAGGAGGGCCACAAAAATGATCCAAGGGATGGAACACCTCCCCTACAAGGACAGGCTGAGAGAGCTGGGGCTGTTCAGCCTGGAGAAGAAAAGGCTCCAGAGAGACCTTTCAGTATCTAAAGGAGGGCTATAAGAAAGAAGGGGACAGATTCTTTAGCAGGGTCTGTAGTGATACGACAGGGAAATGGTTTCAAACTAAAAGAGGGGAGATAGACATCGGGTATAAGAAAAACATTTTTTCCAATACGGGTGGTGAAGCACTGGAACAGGTTGCCCAGAGAGGTGGTGGATACCCCATGCCTGGAGACATCCAAGGTCAGGCTGGACCAGGCTCTGAGCAACCTGATCTAGCTGTAGGTGTCCCTGTTCATTGCAGGGGGGCTGGACTAGATGACCATTAAAGGTCCCTTCCAACTCTTAGGATTCTATGATTCTATGATCCTTTCACAAACAATTTATTCTACTGAGTTAATATAAATATGACTACAGTTGTTCATGCTTAAAGATTATTTCCCAAAATACCTCACAGGAAATGTTCACCATGTTCTTTGATGCTTTTCCCTGTAATTTATAGACAAATGGTTTTAGGGCTGATAGTACACTACACTTCAAGCTACACCATGATCTTACAAATTTACTGGCTACCTTTCACAAAGCACCTATGGATACTACATTTCATCAGCAACATTTACTGGAATAGTATATACAAAGACATCAAGTTGCCTCACAAGTTACTTTTTAACAGTTTGTTCATGAAACAACTTTGTTGTTTGAATTTCTTTTTTATTTAGATTCAATATAGTTTATATAAACTCTTTGCTTATATTGGGTTTGTATACCCATTTTTCTTCCTGTATGGTTACCTCCCTTTATTTTGTATACAGGAATGTTACCATTATCACTAAAATCTTATTTTCTGGTAAGAAGAAAAACTAACTGCTTACTCTGGGATCTTACACACTTATCCCACAATTCACTACCTTCAGACACAAAATATTTTTCTATTCAAATATTCATTCAAGAAGGTCAGTTAAACTGCCATGGAGCAGAGGATAAAAGAGCTTTCCACTGACCTGCCCCTATGCTGTCATTTGCATGAGGGCAGTGGGGTTATAAGGATTTCCCTTTCTCAGATGGCATTTTATGCTTATATAGCACTGGTACAAGTAAGGAAAAAGAGACAAATTAGGAGCAGTCTGCTGATGGACATGCCCAGGAGTGATAACCATGAGACCCTGTCACAGAGGAACTTCAATGAGCAAAGGATTTACCACACCTTTGTTGAGATGGAAATGCAGCCCACAGCACCAACACAAAGTTCAGTCTGAATCTGACACTGTTTGCAGTTCAGTTTTCTTGAGCCTCAGGGAAACAAGTATGATAGAGCAGAGACAGAGCATAGGGCAGAGCTGGAATCCTTCTTTCACTTATCAAAGCATCATCAGGAAGCAAACATCAAGGAAAATAAGCACTATGATGATTCACGTATTAACTTCCTGCCCTCTGAGGTCAACATTTCTCAAACCATTCAGGACATTACATTCGCTGCACAGTCTCCAGCCATTTAGAAATGGATGGCAAAGGAAGCTGAAGCTCTAATGGGATGAAGTGTCAAAGAGAGCTTTTTATTTAAAGAAGTAGAGAAAAGAAAAGAAAATGGATATTTTACCTTTTATCTCAGAGTTAGTTAATATTCACACTTAACTGCTGAACTGGCTAAATTCTTTTCTTTTCTTAAGGACCTTTATAAATTTCATCATTAATAAAATCAGACATTCAATTAGCAAGGAATTTCTGATTGCTAACTGAGATTTCCCCCCCAATAGTTTCTCTTTTTTTCTCCACCTACTCTCTTTTTATTTTCTGCTCTTACCCCTGTGTCCCCCCTCCCCTGAAAAACCAGGGGAAAGTGAAAACTGACTCCATTAACCTCTGTCATTACCTAAATCCATCTCTTAATTAATATGAGTTAATATGATTAATCAAAATAATGAGACAAACCTATTAAATTAGGGTGTTTAAATTACAAATGGAAGTGGTAAAGGCAAAGGGGCTGATAAGGAATAACTGCAGTCAGAGATGGGGTTGGCTCTTGAAATGATATGTGACAATCAGCAGCGAGAATCGAGAATGAGGGGAAATCAGCAAGATCCATGTGAGAAAAAAAAATCTCCGTGCACAAAGAATGATGTTGCTCAAATGCTTGGTAGTACTTCTGAGGATCAGGTGTGTTAAGATGATATTTTAATCCTCATCATGGTGACTATAACATAGATAACAATACAATCATCAAATCTGTCAGCTTGCAGCTAGCTTCCATAGGGCTGGATGATACTAGCTAAAGGCTCCCCCTAGCACTTTGCTGGGAACTCTGAGCCATTTGCTAGTGGTATTAACACTGCCCCACGGAGACGAGGCTGAGCAGATCACACAGTTCCACACTGGAGGCACAAAGCCCGAGCAAAAGCCTGCAATTGCAATACTCCTTCATCTCTGATACTGACTTTCTTCGTGACCTCAGACCACCTCTATGAACTCCTCTGTCTTGCCTGGTTGATTTAGATACACCACTTCTAAATGCAGTTCCATCTTTTCTTTAAGCTGGAAACCTGAGATCTGGCAAGCTCTGGCACTGTGGTCCTGTAAGTGCTGAAAGCAAGTTATACCAACAGTGACTTTTCCCCAGGAGCTCATCAAAGGTCAGAGTTTCCCACTGGATTTCTATTGTTCAAGTACCCCTTCCCAGGTTTAATCTGTTTAACTCCCTTGTTATAGATCACCAATTAAAGTACAAATAATGTTTCATAGGTCACTGTAACAAAAGTAATATTCATTCTGGGAGGTGATGTAGAGTGTGAAGTCTTCCCTTTGGAGAAATCCATTAACAGTTTCTATTTCAGTCAAAATCATCAGCAAAGGAAATAAATGTAGCACAGAACTGATGGAGGAAGAAAACTACTGCCAAAACAGACAACAAACACGAAGTGATGGTATTAATAGATATTTTTCAGGCACAAGGAACCCTTTAACAGGAAGTGGGGAGAAAACAACCGCACAGAACATTAAAGACCAACTCCATCCTTAGTATCTTTAGTATACCATTTGCGGTCTCTGTATAAAGCTGAGAGCACACTAGAGACTATGGGTGTTAACAAAACATACAATTGATGAAGATTCCATGCAATATATGACTTATAGACCATTTTAACTGCCTTTAAAAGGCTGCAACAGGGCAGGAAGTGCTTCAAATAGGAAAAGAAACTTCTCTTCTCAGGGCACTGCACTGAAGCGGCAGCACAAGGACAGTGAGATAGGAAAAAAAAGGTCCATTGGGAACTCAGCAAAAGGGTAAAAAGCTCAGAAATGACAGTTTAAAACTGGTTAGTCAGAGGAGAAGAGAGTGACAGGAGGAGGAACTGCAGGAAGCTTGTATTTATAGACCCAAAGCACCCACTCTCAGCTGACTTTAGGCTGAGTTTTAAAAGAAGATGGTGAGGTGATGGTTGGCAGCATTATTTTGTGAGCACTAGTGCTTGATATTTGGCATCTCAGGAATCCAAGGAAAAGAATGCTGAAGTTGCTAAGAAGGAATTTCATTTTTAATTATAATCTCATATTGGACATTATGCTTTATTTACTGTACTCAGCTTTCTAGCTTTATCACTGAAGTAGGCAGAAGTGCAATCCTCCTCTAGGAGGAAACACAATTTCTCAAGTCAGCAATACCCAACTAGTGAGGTCATGAACACATAAAATGGTGAGAAGGAAAAAAGGAAACAGGGAGAAGACGCAGAGAATAGTAACTGAATACAGTCGAGGCATTATTCCCATTTCCTTTTAGAACTTCAACATCCTACATTATTGGCTTCATTGGAAGACCTAAGTGTTGAGAGTGATTACAAACATTCAAAGGAACTTCATAAAGAAGATTGGAAAGAGCATTCCCAGCATGCTGTGTGGAAAGGCACAAGTATTTGGAGGTTGAAGAGAGGCCGAAAGAGAACAGCACAATGAAGTCTGCAGAGGACAGAGTCTTAAGGACACAAAGCCGAAAAGATAATCAGAGATAATTCATATTTGGAGGAATGATCAGGAGCTACCAAAAAGTATAGTACAACTGGTGTCACCAACCGCAAAGAGCTTTTCAATTGTTGAAGTGAGCATATAAGTAATGTTTTGAAACACCCCCTTCGAGAGAATTGATGTGATACTCATGTGTCACCAGATAATTGCCACCTTCTTCTCAACCCCCTTGGTGGGCAGCACAGCTATAGTGACAAGGTGCTACTCCATTTCTATGGCCAATGCTTAGCTTAACAGACATGTAGTCAAAGACTATAGACATGCAAATTCATAATAGCAAACAAAAATGCTTTTCATCGCCATATTTTGCTTTTCTGAACAAAAATGCCCTAGGACTATACTTGGGTCAGTACTATTTCTCATATTTTTAAGTAAATTTCTCTTCCATTGAACACAAGGAGGTTACAATATAGTCTTCTCACAAGGTCAGCCTTCCAGACAGCAGGATCTAAGCAGCATAGATGGCATCTGATGGCCAGGCCATGGGATGCCTCATTCTGGGTGATGGACGTAGCATGAGAATAAGAGTTTTTAGAACAAAAGCATGACATGGAATTTAGTATCTCTGGGAAGAAAATGTACTAGTGTAGCTCCTCTTTTCCGGAGGGACGCAGGAGTCAATTTATTAAAGTTTAGTTTGGGATTTGACTCCCTGATGAAATTAGAATACTGACTGTCCTCCCATCTCAGCCAAATGAAGAAGCTGGGAAAAGAAACTTATCCACAGGTTATGAAGCTGAGTAATAGCCATGTTCCTCCCAGTCCCCTACAGTGCCAGTGCCTGCTGCTTGTACAAGAATCTCCTCAAAGGGCAGCCACCAGACAGCCTCATCTGCACTACTACTAGTAAATGCCTATTGCCCGCCTTGATGGAGAAAGGCTTTTGTTCTCAGCATTTATCAATTCACTATTCACACAAGTGTCCTGACCTTTGATTCCCACTAAATTGTGAGTTTGAGGTCTCACTTTGGATTAGGATTTTTGCGTGTTACTAGAATAGAAACAAGCTGCTTATTAAAACTGATTCTGGACTGTTAAGCAGTGCTAGCACAGCACAGGCAGAACTGTTCTGATTTCAAAGATGAAGGCTTAAAACACTCCATACCCAAAGCCTCATTCAGGGCCATTCAGACTAGGGCTATTACTGACTACTGACTTTATTTTTCACAATTTATCAGATGAGCAGCAAGCAAAAGACAAACTCTGCTTTATGAAGATCTTCACTAAGGTCTTCAGAAGTCTTCACTAAGAGGAAATATTTAAAGAAAATACAGCTTCACTTTGCAGTGTTGGTTTCAAAATGCTCTAAGTCTACAGGCACAGCTGTGCATCTTCACTTTCACAGAAGAGCAATAGAGAAGAGGGAATAGAAAAAATTGTAACTCACCAAAAGAAATTGACACAATTGAAAAGTAGAATACAAATGATCAATTTCCATCCCTCTTTCTTTCCTAAGAATAACTTCAACGTCAGATTTTCAGACTAAAAAAAAGTCCACTCTTTTTTGCTCAATATGGAGAACAGAGAGACCTTAAATTTCAGCCTAAATTTTGGAGTTATATTTCCCTTCCTGAGGAGGGAAAATGAAGGGGGAGGTGCTGATCTCTTCGCCTTGGGAACTGATGACAGGACACATGGGAAAGGCACAAAGCTGTGCTGGGAGAGTTCAAAAAGGATATTAGAAGAAATTTATTTACCACGAGAGTGGACAAACACTGGCACAGGCTTCCTAGAGAGGTGGTTGATACCCCATGTCTGTCAGTGTTCTAGAGGCATTTGGATAACACCCTCAGTAATGTGCTTTAACTTTTGGTCAGCCCTAAAATGCTCAGACAGTTGGACTTGATGATCTGTGAAAGTTCCTCCCAACTGAACTATTCCACTCCACTCTACTCTACTCTATCCTATATGATAAAGCAGGAGTCAGGAAATAGGATTACACTTCTCTTCCTGGTATGCTCAAAAATTTTCCAATAATTCTGCAGGGCTGCTTTGCAAAAACTGCACCACGTCACTGACACTGTCTGATCACTTATCTGAAAGTCACAAAGAGCAATCTGGAGAAAGAGAAGTTACATCTAGCTGTCACTCCTGCCACCTTGTCTATATTCTGGGATTCTGGCTATATTGCCGCTGTTTCCTCAACCGGAAATGGAAGGTTGTGCAGAGGAAACATGCAACCATTATGTGGATGGTGAACAAATAACAGGAAGACCTAGGCCTCTCTCCTGTAGGGTTCCTGGCTTTGCAAGCAGTACAAAGCAGTTGGTCAGGAACCTTACCAAAATCCTGCAATACACCCAGGGTGTTTCTCAGGGAGAAGGAAATTTTTTCTAAGTCAGTCTTACTCCTTTGGAGTTAGTATTTCCAGGAGTGCAAGAGGACTCCTTGCATCCATTTCTTTAGACTCTTCAGGTATACGTCACTACAGTAGTTTCTAATTATCTAATGGTCTGATCAAGCCCTGGCTTCTTTGCCAACACAGCTGTCAAGGGGACCAATTGATGCCAGCTGTGATTCTGATCCAGATGTCAATTGGCAATAGACAAGGTCAAACTCACTCCAAAGGCCAAACAGCTATTTGAGAATGCTTTCCAAGCAGTAGTGGAGTAGTGGAATAGTAGATGAAAATCAGTTCTGTAGAAGTGGTCTTGTACTTACATGAAGCAATATCAAACGTCAGTTACAAACAAGCGCCACAATAATTCTAGGAAGTGAAAGGTGGTCAATCAACAGTCTAGTCAGATTTCTCTTGATAGCACTGATTATCTGCCCTGGTTCAAGTGAGCAAAGAGGGAAAGTGGCCACGTATCTGAAACAAACAGCTCTAGGAGCTGCTCCGAAACAACAGCACTGAAAACAGGAAAAGCAGAGCAAATGTTAATAGCAGGACTCGCTTGCTTCCATACAGGCCAAAATCCCAAAGCTCACGTCTACGTAAGAAAGCACTATACATCAATCCACATTCCTCCTCCACACAGAAAGGAAACAGCCAAAAGAAGGGTGTGTGGCCTTTTGCAGGCACACACTGCATTCAGGAGAGAATAATGCAAACCTGCCAATCCCCTCTATGACCCTAAGTAAAATTCCTTGATTTGCCACACACTGCAGCCCAAGTAAGGAAGACGCTTGTAAGAACTCAAAACAGAGGCATGTCTTAAGCAGTTGTCATCAGTCTGCCCATGCTTGGCAACTAGCTAATTATCTCCCTAACATCTCCCTCCCTACCTTCTTGTCAGCACCTTAACCATAGAACCACTCATGGATTTTTTTTTTCCCTCTCTCTTTGGCATAACCAGCTTTGTTGGGAAATACTCCTTTTGTTGAAATTTAAATGTTTTGCAGGACCACACTGTCCTGGGAAAACCTTTGCTAGAAAAGGCTCCCTAATTCACAATTGGCAATACAGAAGCCAGCACATAGAAGGAGACCTACACGGCTGTGAGAGATTTGGGTTAAAGTTTCTGGTCTATCTTTCTGGACCCAAGACTTGAACTTGGCTCTCCCCCAGCAGAGCTTAATGCTTTGGTTGGTGTAATTTCTTCTGGGAACAGTCTCTCCTGTTGGAACGCTTTCACTCTGTGCAAATTAATAAGTGCCTCTTTGGCAAGGACTCAGTCCTATAGCTGCTACAGCACTAGTCTGTGGAAGATCCCAGATAAATCTCTGCCCCAGTCAATATTTGCAGTATCCCACAGAAGAATCACTTGGATACTGGCTATCCTACAAGCCAGAGATTTTTCTTTCCCTCTGACAAGGTTTCACAGAGTCCTGGTTTAACCACGTGTGGAACAGAAAAAAACAAGAATCACAAAATAATTAATTGGATTTGAGAAAATAAAACATATCCAAGAAAAAGTAACAATTCACAGAGAACTTGGTAGACTTTGCTTTCTGTCACAGACACATTACTGTCATAGCCAGCTGTAAAGTTGCTCTAGTCAGGTACTGGTCTGAACTGAGCTTACAGAAGTCTTTATGAGGCAATTCTTCCTGCTTGCCCCAGGTTCATTAGCAAACAGCAAGAAAGAGCTGGCATTTCTTCCAGCCAAATTAAGATGAAAAAAGAGGGCCAATGGGAGTAGAATGATTTGGTAAAGGCTTAAAACATTAATGATATTAAATCAGCGGTGGGGCCATTACAGCAGAATGAAGGCAAGGGTAAAGGGCACAAAGTGGCTGCAAGGGTCACTGACCCCAGTCATAACCACTGTGGGAATTCAGGGCTACTGCCAGGAAAGTAGCACTAGTATATACAATAGGATCGGCTGTGGCCTCAGCTCTGTGTGAAGGCAAATCCACTGGAAGAACAAAAATAGAGTAAGGGACATAAACATGTCCATAACAAGAAAAAGACAGGATGGTGCTGCAGTTCTTTGATGAGAGCCACACACAAGTTTTTGGCTGTTCAATCAGCAGCTTTCGTTGCAAAAGGGTTTTTCTTAGTCACCTGACATTTTCTAATGGGAAATTTTACTATAAAGACCTTCCCTCAGCCCCCCCGCTACTGTTCATTCTCCTCCATGTATCTCATGTCTTCTTGTGCTTGTTTGTCTGTTCCTCATCTTTATTCTTTTTCATCCAAAGCTTCCGAGTATTTCCAGTCTTTTCCCTCCCTTGGATCTGCAAACCCGTGGGAACAAAGAGGGACAAAACAGCAGATCTTTTTACTACTTGGACCTACTGAGACTTCCTAAGCACTGTTTTCATTTCCCCCATCTCCTCATAGAGATTTCTATCAAGTAGTCATCAGAGAAGGCCAGAAATAGCTTATTTGCATTCCAAGTTGAGGAAGAGATCTAGAGCAGTGCAGACCAAGCAAATTCTTAAGAACAGTCAAACAGAACTCTTGGTGTAGGTTGAGGGGCCTGAAAAGGAGCTTGAAATACAGTAGGTTGGCTAGAGCTGTCAAGCTGACTGAAGATTTCAGGCTGGAAATAAAGCCTAAGCTGCCAACAGAAGCCTTCTTCTCATGACTAGAAACACACTTATGGCTAGGGAGCACAAGAGGGAAGAACTATGGGTTCTTGCATGTTATATGCAAGGCATCACTTGGTCACCAGGTTTGCTCTTTTTGACTACTGGCACAGACAGACACTGCAGGGCTGTGTACAAGCTCAGTATGACACAAGGATGAAAGCAACAGGAGTCTCCCCACCATGTTTTTCACATCATAGAGTTACATTCAAGGGCAACAAGACCTTGTTCCTTGCTTTATATTTCAGGCCACAGAATCACACTTTGAGCTCAATGGTAATGAATTAAAATGACTCTTTCATTTAGTCACTGGATGGACACCACATCCTTGCTAATCTTTCCAATAATTAACCATTCTTACTACTGAAGGAAAGGTACTGCACTATAAGTTTTAATATAAACTGCTCTAGCATCTAGATGTTGGTTCTCTGAGTCCTCTGATCATGCTGTTGAAAAAAGTACCCAATATTTTTTGTTCATGAAAATATGTCTGTATTAAGAAAGACACTTCTCAGAGTTTTGAGAAATTAAACATATTGTATTCTACTTGCTCATTCCAAGACATCATTCCAAGCTATGTTGGTGCTTCTGCTGTGTTCTCTTCAGTTTTTCTACCTCCTTTTAAAAAATCTAATTATCAGAGCTATATGCTTTATGCTACTAGAAGTATGTCAATGCCATTCATGGAGGTTAAAAGTCACTCCCGTTTCCTGCCCTTATGGTCAGCTCTAAGGAATGCAATAGCCTTCTCTCAATATATAGCTACAGAATGAAGGACTGCAAGATACAATATCTGCTCCCAAGTGTACTGCTTTGTATATGACTGCTAGAATTAGACTTTCCTTGTGATACCAATTGCTTCATATAACATCTTTCTCATTATTTATCACCATATCAGTCTTGTGACATTGCAAAATGTAAAACTCAGATGTGGTTTAGTTACTTCTCAGTTATGGAAAAACCTGTTGAATAACACTGAACTTGATATCAGTTCTTGCTGAATCCCCTGGACATTCTCTCACTCAGTGATACCTCCCACAAATGATGCCTTTGAGCTCTCTTAGCTAACCTGTTCTCAATCCATTTAATAGACACTTCAGTGATACTGTGTAATACTAATTTTTTAGCCAGACCGTCATGCTGTACTAAGTCAAATGCTTTATGAAAGTGTAAGTACATTACATTCACACAATTGCCTTTAACAATCCATTTGTTTGAGATTACATTCTTAAGATCAAGTTTGTTTGACAAGACCTAGGCTCCACCTGTCACCACTAGCGTGCAGGGATGTGTTTTTTTTTCCCAGGTCCCTCCAGACTCTCTCAAGAAGAGCAGAGCAGCTCGGACCTGAGAAGCCAAAGAGTACACAGGGTCAAAGAGGCTCTGTGCATAGCTGTATTCAAGGCTCTTCTTTGCTACCTTGCTTAACATGACCCCCTCCTTGGCCTCGCCATGAAGCTACCTGCTGTAGGCTAAATGCACGGCAGCAGGCACAACAGGGCTTCGCTACACCTCTGTTTAGTGAAATGAAGGCAAATGGCAAGACAGTGATTTTCAGATATCTCCATTGCACTTTTCAGCATACACAGGTCCCCAGTCAACATTCATTTGCTCTGTCAAATTCAGACATGGTGCAGTATCAAGCTCTCCCTACTGTGTTCTTCTAGAGCTCCTAGAGTGACATGATAGCTGGGCCAGACTTGTATCAGCAGCTGGCACATGTCCTTCTGTGAGCCTGCACAGTGACCCACGTGGAACAGGTGTGTAGTTGCTTCACTCCCTTCAGAACCTAGACTGCTCTTCTCAGAGGAAGATTGTTTAAACATATGACTTTGAAAGGCTCCTCTAGATTTCTGATGAGTTTTTGAATGTGGCATTGAAACAAGGATGCACAAAAGAAACGGGCAGGAGCTTGTGGTACCCTGAGGGATTGTGGTGACAGAGGGCAGTGCCCAACTACCATGTGGGGTGACATGAGGAACTCTCCATGGAAGACCCACCATCTCATTCTGCTTCTCTCTTCCACATCCCCAGGGAAGTACCCTAAGACCCAAAGACAAGTGCAAGGCTGCAACTGGATCTTCCAGCTTCCTGGGTTCGATGGCTATGACACGAAGCTTCTGAGAGCAGGGCAGCAATGAGCAGACATGGAACCAACCTCCGAGGAGTCGGCCATCAGCAGCTGCCGGTGCCCACTGCCCCCAGCTCCATCCCCTGTCAGCAGGCTGAGCGCAGCTGCCCGGGGCACAGAGCCCCCGCCCTGCCTGGGGGAGCTGCAGGCCCCGGCGGCGCGGCGCGGCGCGGCTCGAAGCGTGAGGGTTTGGTGCCTCTCTGTGGCCGCGGCCCCGAATAGCAGGGCTCAGCCTCCCCTGCCAGGCGGGGCGAGCTCTCGCTGCCCCATGCCTTGGAGATTCAAGCAGCCCATCGCTGTGGGCCCTCTGTAGCTGCTTCGGAGAATGGGAGACCTCGCTTTTCTCCGCAGGAGGAGAAGTACAGAGCTGAAAATTTGATCTGTTTCAAGAAACAAGTGAGAGTAAAAATGGCGATAAAGATGACTTGTTATTTAGGAGAAAATATTTCAAAAGCTCTGCCTCATATTAAGCGTAAGGGAAGCTCCCAGGCTCTGCTGGGCTGGCCCAGAGCCCTCCCCTGGCTGCACAGCAGGGGAAGCACAGGGGTGGGCAGAGGCAGAAAGCGGGTTTCTGTGAATGAGGGGCATTCATCAGATGAACAGCCACAGCCACCAGGCTATAAGCCCCTTTTAAACTGATGTTAGGAAAAAAGGCAAAACAGCCTGTAGTCCTAAATTTTGCTGACTGAGAACAGCTGACTGGAAAGAGCTCCAGGCATTAACTGACACCATTCAAAGAGTGCTGGGACAATACAAGTCACCGGGGGTACCCACCTGCAAGGAGCAAGACACTGTCTGGACAAAAGCTGAGAAAAAAAAAAAAAAAAGCTGAGGAGGCTCGAGTACAATGCAGGCACCCAGTATTTGGAGGTGCAGACATTTTAGTGTGAAACAGAGGGGTAACCATCCATCTCGTGGCATTACTCCATGCACATTTGTTGCTGGGACTGGGTACCAGCTGGAGACTGGCAACAGCTTGGCAGTGCACATTCATAAAGACAGGGAAATCAAACTAAAATCAGGTAGTTGTGTTGTGACAACACAAGGAGGTGACNAACCAGCTCATCTCATAGAGCAACCACATACGCACCCCTCAGAGGAACAAGCAGCTGTGATAACTTTGCTTCCACAGTTGAAGACACTTGGGTACCTTCTCCTTTCATCAGCCAACAGCCACTGGTGCTGTCACAGGACATGTAGAATAGGATGTGTTGAGTGTACACCACCAGTATCAGCAGTTTAAGTTTATGTGTGACTGTAAACTACAGCAGCTGAAGTACAGAACCATATTCCCTATTGATTTTCTACAAAATAGTCTGTTTACAATTCAACTTGAATAGGGCAAGAAGTACAGGTGTCCTCTGCTGGCACTTTCCATTAAACCACTGAATTCATATAACTGACTGTCCAAACATCGGGATCCATGGCTTGTTACAACAACTTGTTTTGATAATAGGAGCCTTTTTTCCTTAGAACAGGGAGGTGTTTCGGTTTATTCAGCTAGTTCAGTTCAAAGACTTGTTCACCGAA
>WBMW01004417.1:234189-268837 GCA_013396635.1 Penelope pileata
GAGGCTCGAGTACAATGCAGGCACCCAGTATTTGGAGGTGCAGACATTTTAGTGTGAAACAGAGGGGTAACCATCCATCTCGTGGCATTACTCCATGCACATTTGTTGCTGGGACTGGGTACCAGCTGGAGACTGGCAACAGCTTGGCAGTGCACATTCATAAAGACAGGGAAATCAAACTAAAATCAGGTAGTTGTGTTGTGACAACACAAGGAGGTGACCTGGCAAGGACAAGGGATGGTGACACAGAGCAAAGGAGAACGCAGGCTGCATGGTAAGAAAGCCTGAGCAGGCCATCTCCCTTGGTATGAACTCATTTAATCTCTATGAATGGCTGAAGAGACACTGCAGAAACAGTCCCGGGCTGGTGTTACAAGCTGGGGTTTTGCAGCATTTTTAATATCTATCACCCGAATCCCTGTACCCTAATTTTAACCTAATTTTCAGCCAAAAGATTTCTAACATGAAATAGGCTTCCTAAGTCTTACTCTCATGCTCTGCAGGAAGGAGAGGGAGAGGGAGAGGGAGNCAGCAGCTGAAGTACAGAACCATATTCCCTATTGATTTTCTACAAAATAGTCTGTTTACAATTCAACTTGAATAGGGCAAGAAGTACAGGTGTCCTCTGCTGGCACTTTCCATTAAACCACTGAATTCATATAACTGACTGTCCAAACATCGGGATCCATGGCTTGTTACAACAACTTGTTTTGATAATAGGAGCCTTTTTTCCTTAGAACAGGGAGGTGTTTCGGTTTATTCAGCTAGTTCAGTTCAAAGACTTGTTCACCGAAAGCTGATAAAACAGGAAAGCTTCCTTTTCTTTTACAAAATACTACGAAAAATAAGTTAGGAGACAGTACATCAAGTTAGTTTAAAATACTGAAAGACAAACAAACAAACGAAAGTGAACAAACAGAAACAATTTGTTCAATTCCCTAAGTATAGGCAGGTGGTTTTTTTCTAGATTCAGATTTAAGCAAAAAATATTTTCTTAAGCTTTAAGTAAAACTAGCCTCAACAGTTTGGACAGATAACTGATACAGAAATGTTTAAGCTGTCTGCGCATTGTAACTGAATTCTGATTCCAGTTCAATTAGATCTTGACACAAATTAATCTTCTGATAAAAATGATCCCATGATTTTTTAGTATAACAAAAAGTAAAAATTATGAACATGAATGTGTGCATAGGAAACTACATCATTGCTTGACTCAAACTGGTATATATATAGTATATATCCCTGATCAGGAGTAGCATTACACTTAGCATACCAGCCTGTATGTATTTGCTAAAACAGACGGTCATGGTGATCACCAAAACAAAATTAGTATTTCCTTAGCAATTTCAAATGTAACATTGTATGAGAAGATTAAAATACATCAAAAACAGCATTTCCTGCTTCTCATTTAAATATTTGATCTAAATTCAAATTCCTTTGTAAATTCCTGGAATGAAAATAAAATTGGACAAAGAAACTGGATTTTAGGTGAATTTGTTAATCCAAAGGACAAGATAACAAATCTGATGGATTACATTAATCTTCCTGGAGGTACATGGTGCTCAACAGAGAGAAAATTCTCAATTTGCAAGTGAATTTCCTTTAACTTAAATTCCTCCTTAGGACAATAGAAGTTTAATTAGTAAAGCTAATACTGAAGCCTTCCTCTTTCCTTACTCCAGGCAATTGATAAACCTTACTAAGAACCACCATTCTGTCTGATCTCTGGTATGTACAAGAGACAAGGGAATACTTTGTGGCCTTAGCTCTATGCACCTGAACATGTAGGAAAAGGCCTCCCACCTGGCAGACTGATCTCCTAAACTGCTACTGCTAGAAAGGATTCCTTGAAATCCTTCAAAGGCAGTTTTCAAATAGATGATATTTAAAAAGAAACCACGTTGTTGCTAAAATTAAAAATAGCCTCATACAAATTAAAAAGATTAAACAAAAGGAAAAGGTACTGTGTTTTTCAAATCACATTGAAAAATTATGAATTATACACTTGTAAGACTAGAAAAGGGTAGAAAACAGAACTTTCAGCTTCCAAAAATTTCTCAGTTCTGAAACCTAAACTGTCAAACTGTTTACCAGCCAACAGGCTGAGTGCAGCTATTTAAGCCCAGTTCAAGATTTAATATTTCAGATCAAAGACAAGGCTCCACTGAAAGGTTCAATATCTCACCTACAACCAGATGTAAATACTACTTTCAATGAGTTACTTCTATTTTATGTGTCCAGATTGTTATTAGAAATCAGTGTTATTTCTCCATAGACTTCAACAACAGGGAAAAGACTTCCTAGCAAACATCTGCTCTAAGGAACACAGGGGACACTGAGAATCAATTCAAGTCGTAGCATCAAAAGTTTGATTTTGTCTGAAGACATCAATCTCACTGGTTTACTCATCTCATTCCCTAGTGTGTTTTATCTAACTTGTCTTTAGACAAAAAGCTGCACGTGGAATCTGTGGAAATCAGCAGAAAGTCCCACTACCTTCTTCAGGGCCTGCTGCCTATACACTGTAAGTTAGAGCACACACCACTGCCTGGTACAATGCCATGCACCCTGTCAGCACTGGAAGTAACAGAAATCTCTCCGTGAGGTAGTTCTAAGACAAGAGCATCAGTGTGTTAGGAAAACAATAGCATACAGTAATTCTTCCTCAGACATACTGGATTTTCTTCCATTCTTTGTCCGAGTTCATGACAATGAAGTGTTTAGTTGCACTGTCTTGTGCCAGGCGTTATGGGATCTCCAGCAGAGACTCCATCCTGGAATTCATTCCAGCTGAATCTGATGGGAACAATGTTTCTTTCCCTTTTAACCCTCTTACAGCATAAGAGTATTTTTTTCCTTCAGCTCTTTACTATACATTTCTATATGTTCACAAGCCTCATCTTTTCACTATGTTTCAGCTGTTTTTTTTTCAATTTTAAGCTTAAAGTCTGGGAGCAAATTTCTGTCAGGCATTTTGTGCTCCTTTGCACTCTCCTGTCTCAGGGGTGACTGATCCATCCAGTCTTAATTCTACAGGTCTGTAGCATTCTCTTGATTCGTTTACAGATCAGCTAGTGCTTCCACCCACACTGCCATCACTAAATTTTTTTCAATCTACATATTTTGATTTTGGTAAACCAGATCCATTGGATTGATGACAGGAACATGAATCTGCCATGGAAAGTACCCAGAGATAGTTTAAGAACAGTTAACCGTTAGCAGTTTAAGAACAGTAGGGTTTGTCCTGCTGAACAAACTGGAAGAGGTACATCTACCCTAGAGAAGTTTGTCAGTTATAATGAGTTGGAAATTCAAGAGCTGACTTTGCATAATACAGTTATATTTTTTGCAAGGCCAGAAAGCTTCAGGTGTGATCAGTTCTACCAACATTTTATGGGCTGTCTTTTGCATCTGTTCTGATTGATATGCATTTGCTGTTTCCAAGAAAGAATAGATGCTCTCATGGGGTGGTGGTTCTGGCTGTACTCCATTTCAGACACCTGCCAGCTGCTGTACTGGAAGAATTTTCTCTCTTAGGGTTCACGTAAGTGAACAGAACCTGTATGACAACAAGAAATCTCTTTTCTCCCTTACTACAATGCAGGAATCATCAAAGAGAGGGGAGCCATTGCAAGAAGAGTGCCTGGGACAGAGTCAGGCAATAATTCTGGACTAGCAGGGTCTTTTCTCAAGTTCTGGGAGGAGAATGGAAAGTATAGCCTGCCTGTCATTTCACTGACCATACTTTTCTCTCCTCTCTGAAACCAAATCAATAATTACAGATTGATTAAATGCATTTGCAAACCCCTATTTCAGAATCCAACTTGGGACATGACAGTATTCTCAGATGGCAACATTTCATGAAAAAAAAATAAAAATCAATGACTATGACCTTTCTGACCTCTGCTAAGGACAATGCCTGGCTGTAGTCTGCATTTCAAATTTCATTTCCCATTGAAGTTAATTTTTTAATGGCATTCCTTCTGTGACTCTGGGGAATTATGGAACTGTTTTGCTTATTCTCCCTTGGGAATTTCAAGTTGAGCTGCCGTGTTCTAAATCATTTCTCACAGTCAGGCCCAATTACCAACCAGGGCTTTGCACATCTGGGCATCACATACTCCATTGATAGTTCCATATATTTTTACAGGACTGGAAGGATCCTCAAGTAATTTAAAATTATGTGACAAATAATCCTTTTCATATAGAAATCAACTCAGTTACATAATAACTGTAACAGCTTTCAGGTTAGGGTCTTTCAGTGGTTTTGCAGTTACTGGAACCATGGTGTCCTGGCTCATCCCTGTAGTTTCACCTCCTCTGCAGGTGGATGTAAATTAAGAGAATAATACACACACACACACACACTTTGACTGTGTGTGTATAATTCTACTGAAGGAAGAATGAGGAAATAGCTTTCTCTTCTGAAAACAAGCAGGAAACACAGCTTTAAAAATGTTTAAGACACCGAGAAAGTTGATAGGAACAGCAGCTCCACAGATCCTTTTCAGGATGCTGAGACATCCCAGCATCCTTCACATCCTGCCATGAAAAACTCAGCACCATGCTCCGTCTGCCTTTTTCCCGCTTGGCAACAACCCTCCTTGGAAGGCCTAGTGCCATGACACACAAAGGATCCTTCCATATGTTCTCTGCTTCTGGCCTCAGAAGGCACAGACATGGCTGAGCCTCAGGAATCAGCTCACCCAGCGATAGCAGCAGGTGAGATGTGGTGTGTACTGAACAGCCGCGCAACAGCCATACACAGCCATGTTAAGACAGCTGTAGCTACAGCAGCACTGCTAGAGAAGTGGAACGATTTCACATGACAACATGCAAGGATGCATCCTGCACATCAGACAGCAGGTACAAATCTCTCTGGCCTCTTTGACTCAGAAAGGAGGATGTAAAGTTCATTTCTCATCAAAAGTGCTCAGTGCTTCTGTGCTGGAAATAGGCGAGGGATGCAACACTGGAGGAACCACATACATGTGAGACATGGAATGAAGGAAACTCCCTCTCTCAGCAGGCTGACACCTCTGGATACAAGCATATCACAGTGAATACACATTTGGAAAGAAGACAAACAAGAAAGAGCACAAGTAAACAAAACAATGCAAATTCTGTAGACATCTTCTGACTGTCTGGAAATCAGGAGGGCCAACAACAGCCTGACTGAAGGCATAAACTTACCTGCCAGCAACATCTCAACAACTGCTGAGAGTCATCTCTACATACAACGAATAAGCAAAGTTCAGCACAGAATCAGGAAGGGAGGCAAAGGAAGTCCAAATACACAAAGCAGTTAGCAGACTTTGCCAAGAGCCTGGTGGATCATGCCAACTCCATCCCTCTGTCACTGCAGATGGTACTTCTCCCACTTAGGGAAGAAATAAAATGGCTGTGTAGTATGTGTGTGTGCAGGGGTCCTACTTCTCTGTTCCTGTACCAAGAGTGTTTGCAAGGTGGGTTTCAAGGCTGTTTGCTCCAGTTTCCTCCACTCGTCTACTTTATTTTAAGAGGAGAAATGCTATGCCCTGAAAAATGATGCAGCATGGAAAATTTGCTAAATGATAGCATTCAACTCTAAAATAGAGTAAGAGTCTTCTCCCTGTTTGAGATTCAATATCATTCCCATTGCCCTGTGTATGGAAGTCACCTCCTTGTTATCAGTTCCCACTAATTAAAAGATTAGGAGATCAGGAAGGTCACCCTGAGGAATCAGTTATTACTAGCAGTAACAACAGCTGGCAAAGAGGCAGAGACACGTGACCAAATGTCCTAGCTCCTTTCCATCTACACAGCCTTCAAGTTCATCAAAAACTGCAAGGGACCGGACCCAGTCCTTAACATGATCCTTTTTCATTCTCTAGCCTATTAAACTCATTTCCACTGTGCTGGTGAATTTGGTGCTAATGATGTTTCATCACTAATTGTTTTCAGAATGGCTGGTGTATGCAAGCCCATGTTGCCAGCAGCAACCTTTATCCTCACTATAAAATTTACAGTCTCAGTTCAGTCTTCAGAGGCACATACACATGCAGTGTCAACAGTGGGTCACTGTTATAATAACATGTTAACCCATAACACATTTTTTCTCTGCTTTTTCAAGGCAGCACCAGGTACTTTATGTTTAGACTGGATGGCTTCAGTATCATGATGGCAGCGTGGTCTGTTCCAAGTATCATAAATTAGACCTTGTGAGCCTCCAGTTGTTTTAACACTTAGATAGCACTGGAGAGGTTCAGGATGTCTTCTGCTGATGTTATTGCTCCCTCAAACTGAACAATATCTCCACTATCTAGCCTTGCCATTGTTTCATTGATGTTATGTCAAGGAGCAGCATCCAGGGTTTAGACATGAATTAAGAGTTAGCATTCCTGAGGCAAAGGTCAAACACCTTGTTGGGAGCAATGAGTCCCCCTTACATTTATAGGCTGTTCTGAGGGGGAGCAATGAGTCCCCCTTACATTTATAGGCTGTTCCGAGGGGGAGCAATGAGTCCCCCTTACATTTATAGGCTGTTCTGAGGGGGAGCAATGAGTCCCCCTTACATTTATAGGCTGTTCTGAGGGGGAGCAATAAGTCCCCCTTACATTTATAGGCTGTTCTGGGGACCCATCTCCTCTTTTTCCTGACAAGCTTTCCTCTCTGGATTTCCCAGTCACCTTGCCCAATACAACATCCTACTCTGTGATTTTGTGACCTTATTCCATGCAAAACACTAGCTTCCATTTTAAAGGCTTCTCACAACATAACCTTTCTTGAAAGTGCTGTGAGAGTCATGGATAGTAAGTACCAGGAATTGCAAAATACATTAAGTGTTTTGGAATCATTTTCACATGACTCAGTTGACAGTGGGCGTTCTCTCTCACAGTAGGGCCAGACACCTAACACAAAAAGATGCTCTCATAGCAATAGAAAAATAATAAACAGTCTAGATCAGGTAAGTGTGCTCCTGTCTATACACTCATGAAGTGAAAACAGAAAGGCTTCCACAGGAATTTAAAAGATAATTAATAATTAGAGTTCATCAATCCAAAGACAACTAACCCTCGCTCCCCACTTTGCTATAAAATATCAGAATCATAAACAGCTCAGCACAGCTATTTCTATCACTATCCAGGATTTACTTTATTGTTCTCAGCGTAAAGTTCTTTGAGACAACCTGGCCTAAGGCAGACAGATAGTTCATCTTCCCCAGACTTTCTGAGAGGACTGAATGACAGCCTTCTTGGCAGAAAGACTAGCAGTCTTCCATGATAAAGACTTTATGTCTGTGTCCCCAAATTAATAGCTGCAGTCACTGAACCAATAGAATTTTGTTCTAGTAAAATCTGTCAAGCTGATAACTCTGGAAACTGAAGTGTCTCATTTCTTCACAGAATAATTAAATTATAGAAGGTACTGGGCACATTCTTCCCAACGATGCCTTTCAAATGTTACACCAATAAAATCTTTGTTCAGAGGTATTTCTACTGGGATGGAGGTGGGTTTCTTCATGGCTATGGGTGATGCTGTCAATGGAAAGGAGCAATTAGTACAAATCCCTGACTGTAGATGTGCATTGGGAACATCTGTCTCAGCAGGAAAGACTGACATCCAAGACATTTTGCAAAAGCAAGAGAACAGGCAACAGATGGCAGAAATTTTCAGTCTCCAGTGACTGGCTTAGACTCTTTTCTGGCAAACAAGTGTGAACAGCTCAATTATCTGGCCACTTCCCTTAGACTTCTGTGTCTATCTAAAGATGGGAGAAGTGCACATTTGGTGGCAGTTGTTTTTAAAATTACATAATAGAAACAACATAGCTAACAACAGCACTCATTCCCCATCAAGTTCAACGGGAGAGCAAGGATGCCAAGCTCCTCACAGGCTCCAACACTGCATCTTGTCCAGTGGCCAGAATAGTGGACCTTTCAACCTGCTCACTTGAAAGACCAGGGTTTTTCAGTAGGGTTCTGGCTTTCTACCAAGCGTCTGACAGAGATATAAAGAGATCAAATAGCCCAATAAATAAATGAAAAAAAAAAAATACAGAGCATTTTTTATTCCTCATTTTGTGCACCCATAATTAATACTTCCTGCACATGGAAACATACAAAAGCACATAAGCATATGAGTACTCCATCTATCCAATGATAAAACTGATCTACTGCCTGAAGACCTCCCCTCTCATGAAACTGCAGAACAAAATAAAGACAAAGAAACATTTAGGATTCCTGGCAAACTACTCCTCTCCCAGCACGTGCTAAACAAAACCCCGCTATCTAACACGGAGAGAGGATGAATTAACATAACCACCACTCCACACAGCAATTAGCAAATGAAATCAAAACAAAGGAAATGTCCTCCATTAATCTTTCCCTGCCAAAGAGCACCCGACTGCCATATAATCCACAGCAATTAGCCAAATAATGGGAGCGCAAGAGATTTATCTTGAAGCAGGAATTAGGGAGGGCACGATTAATGTACTGTACATCAAGAACGCAGGCAAAAGCTAGTGATCCCCATGCAGGCTTGTTTCAAGAAGCTGCAAAGCTTAGTAGCCTGGAACCAGGTTGTAGCACATACACCCCAATATTCCACTTTAATTCAGTAGAAATATTGATGGTATGTCTCAGCTCACAGGCAGGACCCAACCCGCTCCATTGGGCATGGTACTATTTGCCAGGGAAGTTACAAGCCAAAATTCAGGACATGTGGTCCCTTTTTAACAGACAAAATTGAGTAACACTAAATACCTTTTATTATTCATACCGACATTGTCTCTTCAAAATCATTCTGCTGCTTAACAGGATGGTGTGAAATATTTTGCACACCTTATTTTCTAACTGTTGCATGGTCTTGCTTTGGGCTACAGAATAGCTTCCAAGTTCCAGCCAGAAATGACTGCAGGTTGTATGTGACTGTTCAGGTTGTATGTGATAGTTGGGGTTTTTTGTAAGTTCATTGTATGGCAAGATTCCAAGATGCCAAAGAGTTTATCTGGTATGGCCCATCAGGATGGGAAGAAAATTTCCACAAAATACTGAGAGAGGAAGTATCACTGTTCTTCACTATGTCGCTTCAGCTCTGCATACTGTGGAAACTGAAGCCAAGAAAGCTCCAGAACAGCCTCTCTATATGATATTGTTTTATGAATTAAGCTTGATGAAAAAGTGAAACCTCTCACATTCTGACTATTTTCTTTCTATCTGTTTAAACCTTCCGAGATTGCAATGCTCCACTATTTTTCACTTTTGGTTCTCATCTGTTGTTCTTCCTGTTCATCTATGTGGTTACTTTATTTGGGATCTATCAAACAAACCTGCAAAGCAACTGGAAATTGGAGAAGACTGAGCAGTACAAAATGGGAAAATACACAAAGCCTCAGGCAAGCAGATCTTCCCTCTAGGAGGGCAGTTAGAAGATGAGGTAAGAGAAGCCTCAACATGCAAAACACATATATCTTGCCTTGGCATTAGCTGGATATTTTGTACCTTAGAAGATGCATTTTCTTTTTTTCAGTTTCTTTTCCCCAGAATCACAAAAAAACTGAATACCAAACATGGAAGAGCTTACAGGGAGACATCTTACTCTCACACTTGCATCATAAATAAGAAGGAGATGAAGAGGCAAAATCAACCATTTAGAAAGAAACTATCTTTGTTCTAAGCAGCATTATTAGGCAACCTGAGTGTAAAGGCCTGTGGCTACTTTAACAAAATTAACAGAAAGTCAGCAAAAGAGCAACACTTAAACAGTACAAAGCCATTCATATTATGATAAACATAAAGGTCTTCTGTCAACCAACAGTGTGGCACAGGAGAAGGCATTTAAGGAGATTTGCAAAGACAAAGACCTCTGCCAGAAATATCTGTGCCAAAATGTTTCTATGGGACAGTAAGCAATTTATAATCCTGTAACATTAAATGTAACAGAAGGCAGACTAGGAGCTGGGCTCATCCAAAGACTTATTTCCAGAATATTTCAGTGTTAAAGAAAATAAGACTTCATCCAAAAGGAACAGGAAAAATTCATACTCTGCATACTGCTAGAATCGATGCTGAAGTGGTGTGCAAAGACAATTCTGTCATCAACATAGATATCAACTTACTAGCCAAGCCAACAGGGAACTTGCTTTGGGCAACTGGTCTCACATAAATGTTGCTGGTTTTGAAGCTTTTAGATATTCAGACAGCTCAAGAGAAATTCTGAGGGCTCTGTAGTGTGATACATTTCAAAATGATCAGATTTAGCCGTAGATGAGAACTTCACAGAAAGCCTACAACAGATTTAGCCTTTCTCTACTGAGAATACATGGCTTCACAGATTCCATCAGCTGCCACATCACTGTATCTTGTCGGTACTCTAGACCAGCGTTCAATGTCTTTTCACACAGCAAATATAATAGAAATAATGAAGTTGAGACAGGGTGGACCCATGAGGCATTCCTGAAAAGCCTTGGTGGACTCACATTTCTAAACGTATAATCTTGCAGTTGACTTGTCTCAATACAGCAGAAAACTTGCTTTCAAAATGCAGTCTCTCCCTTAGTTCCAGTGTATCATACTTCTAATCAGGAAAAATTATGTACCTTGCTGTTAAAGAATACTACGCATAAGTGGTAAAATATTTAATCAATGCTCATCTAGAGGAGTTAATGAAATTTCACGCCACAGTTGAGACTTTACTCAGTAACAGTGTTTCTGTTTTCTTTCCTCTCTACCTCATCCTTCTATCTTAAATCTTTTATTTCTCCTCTCCAGAAAATCTGAAAATCTTTTCTCTGTTATCCTGCCCTGTAAGCTACAAAAGGAGGACATGTTCACTCCTGGAGCATACTGTATAGATCTCCTGTATGTGCTTAGCATACTCAAGAGTAGGGGTGTGGGGCAGCACAAGAAAGGCAAGTAAGAAGCTACATGAAGCTCCAACTGTCTTGACATTCTCACAGCTGTAATCCTTCCCATTTCCCTGGAGCTTCATCAGCTGACCCAGCAGGGTCACATTGCCCTGGTTGTGGCTTTCTGATATGCTTTCCCACAAAACCCTAATATATATTTTTAATGCCTGCCTAATCATCTACATCAGCTTTTGTTCTAAGTTCCAGCATAGCTGGCTGAAACACTTTCAAGACGAGCACTCCCACTGTCATTCAAATACAAGGATGAATTTCCAAACTTCCTTGTTCACAAAATATAAGCAACAAACCCAGTGGAGCACTGGCAGCCAGAAGAGCACAGCCTGGTGGCATTCAGTCTGGCCTAGGCTGAACTAAACTACAACAACATGAGGCATTCTTGATTGTCTGTGCTGTGCCCCTTACTGGGTCACTGATGTATATTAATTTGACAGTAAGAAAATAGAGATCAGTTTTAAAAGGAAGCTACATGTCAAGATTTTCATCATAACAGGCAGATTTGGAAAGAACAAAGTTCTCATAACACTGATTGTTGAGATTCTCCTTTGTGAAACTGTGACAAATCTTATGGCGTGGGGGGGAGTGGGAGGAATATTTTTTAATAGAGTCAAGAGACAGATGGATGGGTTTTTCGAGAGATAGAGACAGAAGTGTATAAACTTCAGCCAAACACAAAGGAGAAACTGCCTGGGAAAACGTAACTGAGAGTAACTCAGCAAGGCTTGGTATTGGGAGCTGAACTTGCAGCTTTGACAAGGCTGACTTTAAGGCGACCTTCAGTGGAGCTCCTTAGCAGTGTATGCTGGGCAATCGCTGGTAAATCTTTATTAATTTTAATTGGCGGCACCCATTTATAAGAACCATTAAAAAGGATAAATTGAGCCCATCCGGCGTAATGTCTTTTGTTAATTAGTTTGTCAGCACTGTTTTAATATCCCCTAATGACTTCATATTTCAGGCCTGACATTAAAGGAGACGCTGTGAGAAAGGAAATGGTCTTATCACCGTGTGCATTTTTTTCTTTTTTTGAACAAAAAGTGTCCTTCCACGCCTGACCAAGGTTAGGTGTCATTTAATTCAGACAGACAGGTACCACAAGACTTGGAAGAGCCCTATCACCCTATCCAAACTTCACCTTGTGACTTACCAGCATGCTCTGCTGAGATTTTTTCTCTTTAGAGACCTACATAAGAGCAGATGGAATTTAAAGTCATCAGTCACCAAATTCCCACTCTCCATAGCTCATCACGGACTTGTCTACAGTCTCCCAGCATGTGGGAAAAATATGGGAGAAACCTGAGATACAACTGCAACAATGTCTGCCTTAAGTACAAGAAGGCTAAACCCCACAAAGCTGAAGAAGGTTTTTTGATTCACCAGGACGCGCATAGCACCAATGACCCAGTCTGTCTTGGGAAACAGTCTTATAGGTGAGAAGCTGATAAGACCAAGTTCATCAGCAAAGAATACTTCATATATAAATCTGATTTGCGAAGGAAGATGAAGGAGAAATTATTTCTCCAAGTATTATGCTTGGGACACAATAAAGGGAAGTGAGCAAATCTACAATTTTGGTTTCAACAGTTCTCGCCTTCCTCCCATGTTGATCTTCTGTGATGAGTAACTCATCTCCTGAATGTGTGCACACTTGATAAGTTTTATTCATGGAGAAAGTATATAAAGTAAGGGTCAAAAGAAGGATCAACAGGAGCCATCTACTACTTGCAACCTATTATTGTCCTAGAGCTTCCTTTATGTGGTTGACCTGCTTTTCTTAGATGCCACTGTCTCTGTCCTCACAGTTCGATCCCATGTTAACGTCTCTGAGCTGACAGAACACTGGAATCATTCACCCAGGGAAGCATTTTCTCATTGTGGGGTCTGCAGCAATTCAAGTTTTATCCCCTACTCGGTCTCCTATACTGTCTTGACCAACCAGCGTGGAAGATCCTGAAATGATGTTCACATTTTGTCAGTGGCTTTGTTTTGAGGGCTGGACTCTATTAGTTTGTTTTTATTGAAGATTTCAGGTGGTGAGCAACATGAAAAAAGTACCATCCTCCACCAGTTAACATCGCATTTGAAGCTTTGATGTCTGGTATTAGACCACATGAGGGTGAAGTGAATAAGACAGAAACAGATGATAAGAAAATTAGCTTTTCCTCTGTCTTACATAATTTATTGCAACAATTTAAAAGGAGATTATAAACAGGAGGGGAACCAACTTTTCAAAAGGGTAGACAGCGATAGGACAAGGGGGAATGGTTTTAAGCTGAAGGAGGGAAGGTTTAGATTAGACATCAGGGGGAAGTTCTTACTGAGAGAGTGGTGAGATGCTGGAACAGGCTGCCCAGAGAGGTTGTGGATACCCCATCCCTGGACGTGTTCAAGACCAGGTTGGATGAGGTCCGGGGCAACCTGATCTAATACCTAACGTGGAGGTTGGTGGCCCTGCCTGTGGCAGGGAGGTTGGAACCTGATGACCCTTGGGGTCCCTTCCAACCCAGGCCATTCTATGATTCTATGAACAGTAATAATTCCAATAATTGTAAAGTGTTTCCATTTACACTTGTAATACTAAAATGAAAATTAAACCTTTAGCTAACAAAATAGCATTATCTTTTCTCTGAAATTTCAGGGTAACCCACAAACAGCTCTCTATAAGCATCATACTGAGAGTTGTGCAGACATGTTCCACTTTGCTAGATCACCTTTCAGCAAAACATAAACAAGTAATAACTGTAAAGTCTGAATCAGTTATCAGTTTTATTACTGAGCAAAATCCTTGCCTCAAAGTCAATGGAAATATTGCTGTAAAAGTTTGGAGAACTAACAGTGTTTACTTTTTTCATTAAAATTTAGAACTAATGATTTCACTTTTTTTTTTTTTGACAGATACACAGCCACAGCACTTGAATATTAAAAGCTGCTTTGCGATCTCACAAAAGCCATTCTACTGTCATTGTAAGACTGTGCCTTATTTCATGTTTCATGCAAATTTAATTTTTTTCAGGGGACTGCTAAAACTATGCCCTATGTGAAGCACAGGGTAAAAGCACGCCTAGGGTAAAATAGATATTCCCAGCAGGATGAACACCTCTTTGAATGAACTGCCTTTGCAGCTAACAGAAGTCTTAAGTTTTTCTTCCAATCAGTGTGTCTCTTGTGCACTGATGTGCTCTACAGAATTCAGCCTTTTATAATCAAAGCTCTGTACAACACTGCCAGAATAGTCGGTAGCTACTCTCCATTTTGCAGCTCTGACAAATACAAATTTACATAATAGTCTTTTGTTTCTATAAAACATCATCCTTCATGACAAGTATGGTTTCAGTCTTCAAAATAGAGAAAAAACTTGTATTCCTACTGCCCTGGCATTTCCAACTTTTGTTGTACAAAAAATCATACTTTCATAAGTTTCTTTCCTGCTAGCTAGAGAGTAAAGAGAGATTTTCTTCATATGCATTAATTACATGATGAGGAAATACACATTCCTATTTTTGGTAAGCGTCATGGAATGGTGTCTTAACATTGCCAAAATGTAGCAAACTTGGGCCTATTCCCCTACATGTTTCAATATTATTTTCACCTGTTGGTACCTTTCCTCTTTTCATATAAAACCTTGTGTCCTTCTGTACCTCACTCTTACTTCTGGTCTTCAAAATTTAGGTAGCCATATATCAAATTTCCAAGTACTAATTTTCCGTATGGTCATAAAATAAAGTTTGAAAAAGCAGAGCTCTTGACCTTAATAAACCCCGCACCTAGCACATTTCAGGTACTTTAATGAATGTTTAATACTTTACAATAAATTTTTAATAAATCATATTTTTATTAAAATGCAGCTTGTCAAATGCAATCCACACACACACACACAACTTAGTACCTAAGAAATGTGGCACCCACTACAATAACCTGACTAGTCCAAATAAGTCTATATACTTCATTTTATAAATGTGTCTGAAGAGAACTGCAGGCAGGCAGGTACAGTCCGTGATATACAGACCCTGCATGTTTCAGCACAAGTTCCCTGACCTCCAGGCTGGTTCTGGCTTCCTTATCTACCAGGAATCCTTCAGGAACTCACATGGCTTTATCCATGTGTCTTGATTATTTAGTGCATGTGTTGAAATCTTTTTCTTTCCCTGACAGGATCATATTAACAAGAACACCTTTTTCTTAATAAAGCTGTTATTAATAGAATTAATCTGTTATTTCTGATAGCAGCTAACATACGCAATACATTCACTTCACACAACTCACTCATACGCATGACAACGCAGGAACTTGTAGCTACCAGGCTGCAAGGACAGCTGGGAGGCCAGCTCCAGCTGTTTACTCACAAGTGGAGGTTTGTACTGACACACTGATGGCTTCTAGGCAGGTGCTCAGAGTGCTTCAAGGGGTCCCTTGTTTCCACTAGTGTGTATGTATATGCCTGTAGTTCCTGTCTGCAGATAGTTGCCACCACCATCTGAGATGTGGTATGAGTCATGCAATTCACTGATGATCCCGGTATTTGTTGGTGGTCTTCACAGATTTGGCTGACTCTGATGTTAATTTATCAATGTTTGTGGATTCAACAGCATTGCTAGCCTCTGACGATTACCTGTTTGGGGAGACTTTCAGATACGACCTCTCAGCACACACTTTTCCCTTCTTTGACTTGCTGTCTTCTGGTGCCTATTTCCACATCCACATCCATAAATACCTCCAGAATACACTCACTCACAGAAAAGGAGTTTTTACAGCACTCACACAGAGATCTGACACTTCAGGGAAAAAACAGAGCTATGAGGCAGGACCTTGCGAGCTGTAGTGCAGAAGCTACATGCAGTAGCTCAAGGAGAGCCAACCAAAAAGAGATCTACCAAAATTAGAGTAAAAACTACAAATTGAATTGTTTACAGTGAATACAAATCTTTTTTTTTAGGGAAACAACTAAGAACTATAAAGGTAAAACAAAGATAAAGTCAGTCAAGTGCTTCTTTCATTCAGCATACTGTTTAAATAAAAACAAGTTCAAAATCAGGCATTTTAAAAACACTCCACGAAAATATCTTCAAAAATAATTTGAGTTATGGTTTTTGTTTGATCTTTCATCAGGAGATCACTAGCTAATTTTTCATTGGAATCAGCTTTGTAGCTTCTGCCTCAGCACTGGAAAAAGTAACTGCCTGATTCTTCCCCATGGGAAAAAACACAGAAGGAAACAGAACAAATCACATTAATGTGTGTAAAATCACAAATGTCACTACTTGTGACTTTCACATGGTCCTAAATCTTACCATCATTTAGCCAGCAACTTGTTAGCCCTGCATCATGCTCAGCATTCAGTATCACAGGGGAGTACTGCTAAGTTCACTTGCATTTACAGTAATAGCTCTCAAAGAACCTTACAGAAACTGCCCAATGTCCTTATCCTCATTTTGCAGAGAAGAAACTGAAACACAAAGATAAATTGTTTGATCTTGGTGGCAGAATGGGGATATGTCTGCTTGTATTTTTCTTGGAAAAATACAGATTACTATTTTTTTAATGGAGGACAAGAAAGTTGAAGCGGCATATTTCTGAGCTCTGATCTGACAAGAAAATCATTAATTCTTCCAAAGTTTCCTTATTTTCTTCAGTATCTCATGTCTCTAACTTTTTCCCTAGCCAACTCTTGGTCACAAAGTTAGAAACTTTTAGCACAATTTTTTCCAATGACAAGTTCCCTCTCTGGCTTCTGACCTGTCACTAGCAGTTTCACAATTTTCTCTTAGTTCCCTGCTTTCCGCAATGAAAACAGGTACTACTGTAATAAAAATAATTTCAAAAACAAAATGTTTTTATAATGAAGTTCAGAAATGAATGAAAACATAGAGAAGCCAATTAACAGTATTCCTAGGGTCCCTATTCATAGGGCTACAATAAAATTTTCTCACAGAAGAGAAACTAAGCAAAGTCAAGCAAATACAAACTTCACTGTAGTGAATTGTCTCCCAATATCTGACAGCTCATCCTCTTCCCTTGTCACCAACTTTTACTCAGGTGAAATCATCCATTGAATAATTTGTGCAAATATTCTTATCTGGAGCCTAGGTATAGCTAGTTTCTTAAGTGTGTTTTGTATATGAAATAACACTACTTCCACTCTCTAGCTGAAAATAATGTAATTTTGAGGGGAAAGAAATTTGTCAAGAAGCGGGTAATGAATTTCTACTAGATGACAGAGGGAGTCCCCACCTTCAAACCTATCTCCTGGAAAAGAAGCAGAAGTTCTTTGAAAGCATCAAAAAGGTCTCTCTCTTCCTTCTCCCACAACATGATGAATGAGGCTCTCTCAATACACAGATGGAAACTGGGCCAGGGCTAAGGGAAGTGCCTGTAGACAGGTTTTCTGGGCACAGTTTAACATAGATTGAGCACTATGTTTGGGAGAGGTGAGGTGAGGTTTTGGGAGAGGTGAGAGACTCTTTCAGTCCAATCTGTGAAAAACAAATGGTGACGCCAAAATCAGACTGTAGCAAAGTGAGTGCAAACATCTGCTTCACTAGCCACACAGTGAGACCAGTGTTAACAGAAAGTGCCTCCTGCTTTCTTTTCCAGCTGCTCAGTTTCCCAAGGAGGAGAAAATCTGCTTTCTGCAACATTTCAGGAGTTGTGAGGCTTCCAATGGCCCACCACTGCATCAGTTCTTTGGCCAGGGGTACAACCTGCTGTGCTGAGGCTCCCTGCTTTCCTGAACACTTACACTGGCCTAGATGCAAACTAACTTAACATATGATGCAGGCTGCAGAAGAAACGTTGTGCTTAAAATGGCTGTTTCCATGAAACATTCAGCATACAGCCACACAGCTTGCATAAATAGCCAAAGATTGAGATAATTCCTGTGTAAATCTAGCACTCCAGGCTCCACCTCTTGTATTTAAAGAATTTCTGCATTTAAATGCAGGAGCTTGATATTCTGCCAGCTGGCCCTAATTATTTCACTTTAATGGAATCAGAAAGACATGAAGCAACTTTACAACCTTAGAGTAAGCCATGACTAGCAACCCCATCTTACAGTATCTAATGTTCCGCCTATCGCTGCCCTTCCTAACTTTGCACAAAGTGTTCTGTCATCACAACTGAGCTGAGCTTGTAGCCAGGACAATTATCTTATGTTTAAATTCAAAATGTTTTCTGTCCTGCTCAGTTCTGATCTGGGAACGCAGATGAACCCATTCAGCTGTAAAAGCTTTCTGCCAAGTGAAACTTCAATCCATGCTTTTCTACCTGACCCAGCCCTGCAAAGGTCCCACCGGCTCCTTGCTAGCATTCCCCCAGAGCATCTCAATAGGCCCACTCCCAATGCTGCATCTCTTTTCAATAAGCAGAGAATTAACTTCTTGCTTCCCAAACTGAAGCAGAAGATTATGTAAGAGATTTCCTCTGAGAAATGACCTTTCTACCTCTGTTTCTGATGCTGGGACAACATCACTCATGTATTTTATCTTCCAACAAAAGCATAAATTCTGAATGGCTAAGAAGAGTCACAACTTCTGATGATCCTCCCCGCTGCACATAAACAAAAGGAGAAATGAATGACAGAGAGCCTACTTCAGAAGATTTTTTAGAAGTAAAGAAAGGTTAATTAAAACAAAGATAAATGTGCTGATGTTTTCTAGAGCTGAGGGGAGATTTGCATCCCAGAGACTTTTGGAAATGCAGCGCATCCTCAGGATAATATTGGCATGTAGAAAGGAATCAAGGGCTTAGAGACAAAGAAATGTGCATTAAGGCAAAAAGAAGATGTTCTTCCTTGTTCTGGCATTTGTTTTCTTGAGCACCAATTATCAAAGGAAGGAAGATACTCGCTGATTATGTAGAAGGATTTAGTGGGTCTGAGGTGTTCTTTCCTCAAGCACAGACACTTAACATGCTCAGGCCAGGGAAAGCAAGGAGAAGCTCCAGGTCAGTGTACTTAACCCTACAAATATTTTAACAAACAGCAGTTACATGCTTCAGAAAGACAGCTTGCACCATCTCATCAAGCAGACCAAGAGAGGCAATGAAAAATTTACTGGAAAGCATCAAAATGTGTGGATGGTCCCCACATATTTTAGAGGAGCTAGTTCTTTGAGAATGAACTGTTGCTTAGTTAGATGGATCACAGAAACAGCTCTGAACTTTGTGCAGAAAGTTAGGATACCAAGCCAGAGCTTTCAGAAAGATACAGGACATTGCACTTTTTGCTGTTTATTCTGCACAGAGATCTCATGCAAAACTCTCTGCCCTCAGGGTGATGCAGCAATATGAGTTAACTCACATGAACTCACTCATGATCTGAGCTGGCAAAAAGGGCAATTAAATTATTCAAAAACAAAGTTTAAAAAAGTTGGAAAAAGAATCATCATGTAATTGATTTTACTACTGTTTGTAAACAGTTTCCTAGGGATGGGCTTGCTACATGAAGTACAAATAAGCAAATAATTCATATGACAGTAGAACTCCCACATTCACTGAATCAGCTATGTAGTGAATATTCATCACATGACAAAAGTAAAACTGATACTGCCCTCATCCACACAGAAATAGCAAAGCAAGAATAGTGGATTTCTCTGTAAACTGCAAATCAAACTAATTCAGAGGGGATTTTAATAACGCGTACAAATACTTGATGGGAGAAGGTAAAGAAGACAAAGCCAGATTCTTGCATCCAGTGGCATGAAAAGATGCAGTGGGTACAAACTGAAACCCAGAAAATTAAATTTAAATATAAGAATAAAGGTTTTTGGTGTGTGTGTGTCCAAACATAGAATGTCCAGAGAGGTTATGGAGCCTCCACCCTTGGATACAATTCAAAAATGTGACTGGGCATGACATTGAATAATATGCTCTAGGTTTGAGCAAGGAGCTTGGACTAAATGATCTCCAGAGGTCCCTTCCAACCTCAACATTTCTGTGACTCTGTAAGCCTCCTCTGGACTTCAGACTTCTAGCTCCAGATTTATTACTTTTAGTAGGTAGTGATCTCCACTAGGAGAAGAGACACGAGGCACTTCCTAGAGCACACTATTTCATCATAACTTTATTCAATGACCATGTATTGTTCCATATATTTGTCTATTCTGGCTGGTGCCTCCCTATGTATTTGTATATGCACGTAAACATTCAGCTGTGTCCCAGATTCAACCTTCTGAGAAATCACAATGTCATACTTCCCAAGTAGGAGGACATGAAATATCCATACAATGTTGACATCTAACATTGTTCATGCTATTTCTGAACTCATTGCACTGCTGAAGGTTACTCAGAATGTTCAGGACACACTGAAGCACTTGCAGTAGCAAGACATTGTTTCAGACTTTTGCGGCTCTTTGTGGGCTGGCTGCATCTCAAGAGTACCTGGAACCACAGCCTTTGGCTCCATTTTTTTTCCAAAGGATTTCATGTGTGGTTCACACACATACCACTTTCACCCTGTAAGTGGAATGAGTGTGCAGTAAACAAGATCACCCAGATCTGCTTTAAAAGCACGCAACTGCTCAGACAGAAAGTCCTAAAGCAGTTGCAGCCAATGTCTCCATTTTTACTGTGGAGTTTGCAGATCAAGTCTCAACTAGACTGAAGCCCAAATATCTATCTTTGAAGCATGCTGAAGTTGTACTCCCCAAGACAATCCAGTTCACAAACAGCAGAATTTGTGAGACAGTGCTCTTCCTAGGGAATTTGCCTGGAGAACAGGTTTCAAGGGATCAGGCAGTTGCTGCGTGACCTTCCAGGAAACACTACTTCTTCTTTGAAATGTCTTGTCTACCACAGGGATCCCATTAACAATAATGACATACTTGACTGCCCTTGTAAAAAAAAGTTTTCCCATAAGAAAGACAATAAAATAAAACGAGCAAATTTTTTTTTTTTTTTACAAAGGTATTATTCACACTATGTTACATGGATTCCAATGAGGAACTTTATGAACACTATGCTTCATGGAAGCTGCTTAAGTATCAGTGCATATGAAAAATTGCAGAAAGCATGTTATTTATTTCATCTCAACAAAAACTTTACCCTGCGTACCGCTGCTTTATAAAACCAAAATCCTAGAAAGACTGTATTTAAAAGATGCATAAGTGTGAGACCTCATGGAATTTGAAATATTTTGGTTGTTTTATTGATATGAAATTTTATTTTCCTACTAATATTTATAAACAAAAACAAGATTCAGTTTCAGCAGCATGACTCAGAAATTGGTGGTGTTGTGAGATCAGGGATAGAGAATTTCTCAAAATTTCTACTCTGCACAAGGAATCAACAACAACACCCAACAACGTAACTGTGTCACAGGAAAAACAAAGCTATACGAAAACTTCAAGCACAGAGCTTCTGGCAGGAGGATGACACAGCAGAGGGAGCAGCTGCCCTGAGTTGCTTTTACTCCTTCCAGCACTAGCATTGCTGTAGCTGCAAATTATTCTAAGATGAGTTTGAAGACAGATATGGTAGTTTTTCTTATGACAAACATGATAGCTAAAAATCAGGAAAAAGTCTTCAGGAACAGAAATCCTTCCCCGAGTACAGTTCTGTACATATTGAGAACAAGTATCCTGCTTTTCCTTAGACAGCCATTGGCTATACATCCTAGAGAAAAAGCAGCTGGTACCTGTGACAGAGGGATTTATTCAGTTGGAGAACACCATGTAATTCTGTTAAGGAAAAAGAGATGGGTGATTTCTAGTGCGGAATAGTGAGAGTTTCTGGGAAGAAAGATTATAATTTGCTATAAAAACAGTATCTCCACTAAGTTCACAGTTTATGGTAACATGTAGAAGCATGAATTTTAGTTCCTCAGCTTGTTTGTAGAAAGTGTTTTGAAGGATTCTCTTAAGAACAAGACATGAGAGATAATGGGTGAACAAATTGTGTATGTTTCTGTTCTTTACCAGTTATCTGTGCGAGAGTATTCTGATACGTAGTCATTGCTCTGCAAAATTTACAAGATACCACTTGGTGTAAAGGAGGAACAAGGTTACTTTCTTGACAGCAGAAATATAGCAGCGAGAGATGCAGAAGATTCTACTGTGGAGAGTGTTATTCCATTTAAGAGGAAGGAAAACACTCTGATTCCAAATGTATCCAGAAAGGTGTTGCAGGTTTCAGAGCACTGTGGGTATAGAACTTGCAAGAGAAAATATGTTTCATGCTCTAAAACAGTTAGTGTGACTACAAAACAAAACTGTTGCAGCTCATGCTATTCCCACACGAATGGGAAGAAATCAGCAATGACATTAAAGTGAACATATTTAGTGATTTTTCTTAATATTCGAAAGCTATACTTACTCTCATTACACTTTTTGAAAAATGTCAAATTTCCTAGAAATGAAAAAAATACATAGCAAAAGTTCTGTTTGCAGTCCTCTGCTTACCAGACTACATAGCCATACATATTTAGTTAGATGTAGCACTTTACTTCATTATACTTCATTACACCCTTTACACCTTTAAATTCTTGCTGATATAATACAATTAAACATTTCACCCTTCCTTTCACTATCCAGAAATTCAGGTTGGTTACAGGACTTAAAACTGAGTGAAGATTCTTTGCTCAACATGGGTCTCAGTAAGAGCTGCTCAGTCATCTGCGAAAGAAATAACTCCTCAATATACAATTAAAATCAATGTCTGGATTATTTTCAACAAAAAAAGACAGCTTAACCTGTAATAAATTGCCAGAAGTCAAGAACAGCAACATATTAGAATCAGTTTTATAATAATCCCACCACTTGAAGATAACCTCCACTCATTTTAGGGACCATAGAGTTGATAGATGCTGCCTGCAGCATCAACTTCCTTTAAAGATCCACTTTTTAAGACAGAGGGCATCAGTGTCCTGGACAAAATGAGTGAGAATGCCTCCAAGCGTGGCTGCTGCCTGTACCTGCCCTGCAGCTGAGACGTACTCTTGGTGGGTATCCTGGCACATACAGCAAAGTTACTTACTACCAAGAAGTAAAACAGGTCTCCACACATTCAGCACTAAGAGAAGCAAGAGCCACCCATTTGAACAAAAGTACAAACTGGACATCACCATAACCTGAATGATCAGAAACTTCACATACAATCAGTGAGGCCCTCTGTAACAGCTGGTTTCAGTCCAAGAATAAGCCAGACATCCACAGGGATGGCTGTGAATTGGCTGGTTTCCATCCACAAACACAGAAAGCTCCTGCAGTTTAACCCACAAGCGTTCTTGGAATCTGCTTGCTACAGCTTTACAAAAGGTCAAATAGAAGGTGCTCAAAAAATAGTCATGCTGTGATCACTCCGGCTGCTTTAATTGGGCAGCTAACTCAGTTGTGACAGACAGCTGGGACATACAGACAGTGAGAGTCTGATCTGTATCCACATTTAAGCACTTGTGTTTCATGCAAGCACATAAACAGAACAACAGGAATTTAGGAGATGGAGCAGCTGCGTTACAAGGAGAGACTCCTCTCCTTAATCTGGAGACGTGTAGGCTGAGGGGGATGAAAGTGAGAATTACAAAATCATGAAGGTGGTGGAGGAACTAAGAGCAGAACTGTTACTCATTAAACTTTGGAATACTGAATGTAGGGGCATTCACTCAAAGTATAGGCAAAATACGTTTAAAACAAACAAAAGAAATAACTTTCCTTTACAAATAGAGTAAGTAGTGAATCTGTGGAATTTACTGTCACATGAGATTGAGGAGACCAATATATCAGCAGGCTAGACAAAAAGAGCAGGCTGTACAAAGAGGATTAATTTATGGACAACAGTTCCAAAACAGGTACAGTAATAGGCACGTGTACTTCCTTGTGATCCTAAATCCAGTGGCTATGGATGCAGGAAAAGAATGAGGGGAACGCACTACAGGAAATGGTCAGGATCACGATGTAGCCTTATTGCCTGCTGTCACCACTAGAGGTAAATACACTAGTCTCGATGGGCCATAGGTTTGGCACAGTAAGGCATTTATAATGCTTTTATGCTTGAAGATATGGCTGGGGAAAAGTCCTTGACACCACAGGCCTAAAAGGCCCACCTCCCTGTAGAAAAAGCAGCCGGTGTAGTTCTACCTGTAATTGCTGTCATGCCTGAAAATATGTGTGGAAGTTAAAAAGCGATAGCACAGATTCTGGAGTTCTGCTGCCTGCTAGAGCACAGAAGCTAAATTCAGAATGGTTTCTGTTTTGGAAAAAAACTCCTTTGCTCTTGTCTCCTGTGCGGTTCCTGTCCATACTACTCCCTGTGGCTGAGAAACTGGACCTTGTCCCTGTTGTAGTAGGGACTTCTCCACAAAACTTCCATCCCCATAAGCTTGCCTTACGGCATCACAAAGGAGGTATCGAACAATGACCTAGCAATGAAAAGCCTGTTCCATTTCTCACAGTATGAGAACACAGTTTTAAGAGCAAAATCTGCCATTTGCTAGCATTCAAACACATGCTGACTTCCTCTTAGCACAACAGACTTCACCTGCTTCCTTCCTTCTCCTTCAGACCCCACAGCTGTGACAGATATGTTACTAAAACAAACCACACATGTGCCATACATCCTTTCATTTTTCTCTCTCCTTTTCTGCACCCCTGAAGAATTGAAAGGAAACAAAGTTGGGCAGCAACCATCTGGGTGCATTCGAGGCCCTACAAAGACCCATGAGACCTGACAGAGTTGACACAGTCACTGCTCCTCCAAGGTACTAAATGCCACCTCTTTTCCCAGAATTCTCCACAGCTGTACGTGCATTTATGTGCTCCTCCTGGAGCACTGGATCTGCTGTACTATTTTAACTGCTGGGGCAACTGCAGCCAACTGATCTCCATATAGAAGAAAACCTAACACAATAAACTAACCCAACCTCATACTGTAATGGATGGACAGGGGGATTTCTGAATATGCTTGTGACCCCCTGGAAAGACAGAAAAGAGAGAGAGTGACTCTGTCTAATCACAGTGGAGTCCACTCCTTTCTCAAGTCTAAGGAAATGTCTGTTTCCATCCTTTCTGAAGGCAGCCAAGCCAGTGAGAACACAAAACACTCTTTGTTGCAGAGATCCAGAAAATATGTCCATACAAGACCTCATTTCTTGGCATTCCAAATGTAACTTGAAATCATAGTGTTGTATAACACAAGAAGCTAAACACTGCCCTGGAGCAATAGAGACTTTAGCTAGCTCATGCTTCAATGGGAACTGGATAGCTGGAATTTGTCCATAAGTATTTGATAGCAGGATTGGTTTCATTGGTCCAATAGCCTACAAATTGAGTCCTTGGAAATTATAACAGGAAAGAACCTATTAAACCCATCTGTTTCCTCCACCTGGAATGATAAAGGCATAATCTGTTCTGTACCATGAGGCAGAAACCATTTGACAAGGTTACTGGGATAGCAGAGCTAGCAGGGCTAGGTGACAGAAGTCCAATGCTTCTGAAAGAAGAATAGCTAGAATACTTCCTGGCAGAAGATACTAGAGCAATGTCAACTCTTCCAACAGTGAGAGCAATAAATGAAAAAGTTCTCAATAGAAGATAGATATCTTTGCCAAGATAGGTTTCTTTTCACACAATCTTTCCACACAACTTAGCAATTCATAAAACGACCTTCTTACAACACCTAAGTAAAATCATACAACCATGTGATCCTAAAGTCGTTCTGGGAAAGAGACAGCCGCATAAAAGTATTCCTACAAAGAAACAAACAGTGAAATGGAAACCAGAAACTGGAAGTGATTAGAACATGTCGAGTAGCCAGGCATCAGACATCAAACCGGCTTCTTGACATCAGTCATCGAACTGATGTCTAAACTGATGTCTACATTTCAAGTTTTATAAATTCTAAGTGAATCCCAGACCAATTTATTAGGAATTGTTCTACTTTTCATTGCCCTGAGGGGGAAAAAAATCATGCACATTTTCATTAGTAACCGCTAGATGTCACTCTTCCCATTTGTTCTCATGCCCATGACGTTGGAACATTTTTACTCCCCAAAAATTGCTAAATAATCACTCTACAGAGAAGTAGACAAATAATAAATATGGCAAAAAGCCTACCCAAACACAGCCTCTTTGTAAATGTGAGGAAAAAAAAATCTAGTGTTCAAACATTCACAGGTCAAGGTGTTTTGGAGCTGAAGTTTAGATTCAGCACCACCTCCAGCTGGAGAGGGTGAAAAGTATAATGTTCACAGTTACAGGTACAGACTTATTAAGTGTTCTATCAATTTCCATTTCCAACTCTAACAAATTAGCAACTTGGATGGAAATGAACACCTCTTGAGTCTCTGCAGAGCCTATTATACACCCAGCATGTAGGCATTAGGCCCTCCAATACACTGCTTAAACAATATTCCCTTGGTAAACTTGTCTTTTTAGCCTACAGCCAGAAAGTTACAGCCTGAACTGACAACATTAATGAGGAATCAGTGCTGTTTGTGCTACACCTTAACTCCAATGTAAACCCAATCCTACGTTCAAAATCTGCAGTAACAATTTCTCTCTTCTGCATGAATATAGCAGGCACTGTGTAGCATCAAGCACTTTCAACACAATAACTACGAAAGATGCAATGCATTCATGAGTGTGTAAGTATCGTTGCCAGGAGAGTAGCAGTTTTCATCAAACCAGGGTAATAATGAGGAACTTGCAGTTTGGCTGAGATTCTCTTCAAGATACTTCCTGTACATTGTCTTCTGGTCCCAACTTGGCATCCTAATGTGCCAGCTTTCCTCTAAGCAAGGACACATATAATGAAAAGAAGAAAATCCAAGGCATTGGTAAAATAAAAGCAGAAGCTGTATTGCAAGTGGCTTTCACACTGGAAAGTGAATTTTCTTTCCTTAAGGGCCTATATGTTATATTTCTGGGAAGTCAACTGGAGAAAGAAGCCAAGTCCCAGTTATAAATCACCACTTCTTGGCACCTGCAGCTTGAACAATTAATTCTGCTGCTCTGCTTGAACCTGGTTCATTTCAGGTCTTCAAAACTCAGTTTTTTTTACCAAGCAGGAAGTACACACACACTCTGAACTCAAGTGCAAACTAAGACACCAGTGCAGCCCCTCTGGCCCTTTTCTTATGCCACACCAGAAGAGTTTGCAGTTTGGAGAAGGAAATGCTACCGCTCCTACAACACTTTTCAAAGAGTTTTGAACTCTTTGAATCAGGATCACGAGACACACACTGCAGCTGCCTCCACTCACATTCCAGTTTCCTCACATTTCTCATGCTTGTCAAGATGGGAGAGAATGCTGCTCACTTACTCTACAGTGAACGTCTAACACATTGCGCAAGTAAGTGCTCCCACACTGCAGACAGCATCAAAAATCAACACCATCTTTGCATTCTTTTCAGTTAATAAGTTTGGCATAATAGGACTATAAATAAATTAGTAAGAGTGTGGGAATAAAACACACCAAGAGCCAGCAGATTAACAGTGACAAACGGAATGTACCATTTCTTAACAAACTCAGCTTGCAAATGAAACATTTTGCTAATATTCCTCTAATAAATTCCTCAGTGTATAACAACTTCTTTTGGTTTATGATATAGTAGAGCAGATCAATGCATCCCTGCTGAAACTTCAGTAAAGAAAAGCAAGATGGAAGTCTGATCCATCAAAATTTAATTAGCATTTCCAACAGTAAAAAAGAAACTAAGCATTTCCTTAGCACAACTAATCCCATTCCAAGTAATTCTTTCTAGTCCTCAAGATTCATCTTGTTTATAGGAATTAACACACTTTCCAAACATATCACAAAGAAGTCTTTCCAGATGCACAGAATTTTCATTCACTTACAATTTACGTAGCCTAGAAACAAAAGAAGGCTGGCTTGTGGCTTAGGAGAAATCTCCTACCAAGTCCCTGCTCTGCTAAAGTCTTCCTGTATGATCTTGAGCAAGTCACTCAGGACAAGTCTACACCTCACAGCAGAGAAAGATGCAGAACTCATTCCCAAGCCAGGAATGCACACAGCATGGCACTGCTGTACCAGCATGGGCCAGAGGCAGCACTGGTACCTTCAGATGTCGTTGCAGGGAGGTGGCTGGCTCACTCCACTGTGCAAATTGTTTGAGGTCAGCAATCAGCCAGCTCAGTTGTCTTTTCATCTCTGGTAAAAGCACATGCTTAGGTTCTCTGTTTCATTTCTCCATTTGCAAAATGGGAAGAATAGCACTTTTACATTTGTGAAGGATACCAGAAAACAAGTGAAACATGGACACAGCACAATATCAAAAAGGAGGGAACACAACCCAGATCTCTGAAGCATCTGGAGCACTTGAAAGCTTTTTTTTTTTTATCCCAGGCTTCAGGAAAAGGCTAAAGCATCTATTACCACTGAACCACACAGTTAAAATGGGAAACATCGAGGATCAAGCTGTGAACAGAAAAATGCTGAGGACTGATTTGACCAAAGACAATTTGACTGAGAAAATAATTAGAATTAATAAAAAAATCTGGAGGAAACATCTCCATTCTTGGGAAATTCCAGTTTATTGAAACTTGCTGAAGAAAACCAAATCTGTGTTAAGAAAGATTACTCTGGTTCAGGGTGCATTTTCTGACCAAATCAAAAGGGAGAAGCATCAATTCCAGAACATCCTGTGTAAGGGACACACTAAGTCACAGACTGAATCAGTGATTGAGCACCTGGTGAAGGGCAGTGGCTGGCCTAGGGAGCACCTATGTTCCCCTCCCACGTGACCGGGAGGGGTGAACCCAGGGTGGGGCTACCCTGGGCTCATTTAAGAGCCAGCCACTGAAGGGAAAATGTTTCTCTCGTGGGACCTGGCTGCTTCTGGGAGAAGTGTTGTCATCTTGCTGGCAGATCACCATTATGTAAGTCTGAAACCTTTGTTACCCTTGTTTATGACCATTAAACTATCCAATCACTTACAAGGGCTTGCTAGAAATCTATTTGAAACAATCTTGCTTCTTCATTTGCACAACATCCTGATGATCTGCAGAGACAAATGTACGATAGACTTAAATTCAAATTGCCTGTATAATGAGACTTTGCTCAGAGAATTGAACTGTAAGGCTTCATGTAAGCTCCTGACCTACTGCACTGCTGGCTAGTGTGGGAGAAGTGACTTTTGTGCATACAATTGCATGCTCCCTCTGACCCATACAAGAAAGATACACATTGCAGTCCAAGGTCACTACACCTACTTCAAATTGAGAAATGTATGCTTAAATTTCTATTTCATATGAAACATTAGTGAGATCTGAATGCTGTTGTTACAACAAGCCAAACAAATACCCTGAGTGTCAGTGTGGTTGTTATTCTGGTTCCAGTTTAATCTTCCAGAGGTGTCTGTTTTGTACCAATGCAGAACAGGAAAAAGGGTTTATGGGAGTAGCCAGTTTCTTCTCCACCTCTAGAGAAAATATCAGATAGACAGAAAGAAAACTAAGAATTTTGTGATAAAAGAACCTTCTAACTTTATCCAAAAGCTCAGTAGAGAAGGTAATGAACTTTAAAATCAGGTACAGTTATTTAACTTCAGGTTCTAACTGAGCTATGCCTGTTTAGCACTCATAGAAAAAAGCTCTATCAACCTTCTTGGGACTCCTAAAACTGGAGTTTGCCACTCTATTCAGAAAACACAGCCTTTTTCCTTCCCACCTACATAGAATATTTTATACCTGAAGGAAATAGTTGAACTTCAGAAAGTATCTACTCCTGCCATTTTTTCATTAGACACCCAGCTATCATGATGCTTCTCCTGTTTCCTCTCTGGATAAATCAATTAATCTTCAGACACCAGTCCTGCACACAACTCAAAACTCTAGCTTCTGCTCTCACACCCTGCCTCTAAGCTGGGGTGGCACAAAGCAAGCCAGATAATGGGCTGTTTGCTTCTTTGTCCCAACCCTGCAAGTCCTAAGTCCCTTTCATCAAGAAGAGTTGTTATGAAGTACAAAAGAGAAACTCCAAAAAAACCAAACAAAATTGTGAAGTTCTGACTACCATGTACAGTCCTTGCCTCATTCCACTGAGACCTAACCTTTCTGCCTTCTTGAGCTCCAGTGCAGGCTGATGTGTGGCTGGTGCATTCAGAGCGTGACAGATGGGATGGGGAATGCTATGTGACAATGTGTTTGTTATGTGACATGGTAAGGTCAGTCAGTTGCAGGAAAACTCAACAGGCCAATGATAAGGAAGATTAATGCACAAGTTTCACAAATATTTGCAGATATTTGAATAGTTGAGTGGATCCAAGTCTCCTTTCTCTTAGATCTGATCTACAGGGAAAGTAGTCAATATGACTGCACCTGAATAGGAAAGGAGTGAAGTCACTGGGTCAGCCACTGATGAAGTCATTCTTAGCTGCCCGCAAAACAGGGCTGCTCTGGCTCTGTTACACCAGTTGCCCAGGCAGACTAAAGGTTACATTGGCTTTGCAGTCAAATAGCAGAAGCATTGCTGTTATCTTTAGAGAGATTCCTGATAAGACCTGTGGAAAGAGCAGAGTTAAGGGTAAAGGTAGAATTCCTGCTCTGGGCAAAGATCTACTGCATCATACGTGTACTGCTTGGCAGTACACTGATCTCACAAGGGTTCTCTATGCAGCAGACAATTCCATTGCACTAGACGAAGAATTGGTATGATCAGGCTAAGGGCAGTACAGCTGCAAGCTGGAGAAAACTAAATGCAGATGAAGGGAACACCAAACAAAAATACCTCTTAAAACATGGCTTTCAATCCTCTATCACTATCTGAAAGCAGCTTTAAAAAAAGAAATCAAACACTCAAAAAAAGGTAGTTCACATAATATGAATAAGATATCACAGAAGAAACTTCCATTAAGCCACTCTGCTCTGATGTTCCACCCTGACATACACTATTTCTCTCACTTAAGTGCAGTAGCTGGAACCCAAGAGGCTGTTGGTACAAGCAAGGTTCATTTGTGGAAGTGAGTTTAGCTTACTTTCTCATCAAGAGAGCCCTTCAAATCAGCAAAAACTGTCTCACCTTCAGCAGACAATACATTAGGCCATTGATTTTCAGTCAGAGAAGAAAGGGCCATGAAGGGATTTTAACAGGTCATATAGGTCCTTTTCTCCCTCCTCCCAAAGCAGGACCAACTCTAAATCATTTCTGACTGAAAGCCAATGAACAGTGCTTGAAACTTTTTCATGATACAGACTCCATATTTTGCTGAGGCCATTTGTTCTAGTCTTTTGTTATCCCTATGAAGTTTTTTCCAATGCATAACCTGAATCTCTCAATGTTTTAAGCTTGTGTTACTTCTTGTCTATGTACCCTGGAAGTGCAGGTCATTCCTCTTTCCAGTGGCCTTTCATGTACCTAAAGACTGCACCCTCTTGGACTTCTCTTCCCTCAGATTTAAAAAATTCATCTCCCCTATTTGTTACACCCAAAACCCAAAGTTCATGTAAATACGTTCACATGACGTAAGTATAGTGAATCCAAATTAATACGATACATCATTATTTTGCATAGAAAATCTGCAGCTAAAAACCTCTACAGGTTTCTTCTCCATCCCTCTGCTGAGCGCAGCACTCTGCTAACCCACCAGGCCAAGGCCACCCTGATCTCCATGGGACATCCCTCCCAGCCCACCCCACTCCACAGCACACCCCAGCCAGGCACTACAGGGCCAAGCCCCTCGGCCAGCAGCAAAGCTGGCTTCCTCTGACAGCTGCCACCAGGAGAGTCACGCCTGGAAGAAAAGGTGCATCTGAAGGAATGTCCTACAGATTTCCTGCTGGTGCAAGGGAACCTGTGGCACATAGGAGCACAGCCCTCAGGAGAAGAGCTCTCACCAAGTATCTTGCAGGCTGCCTGGTGTGATACAGGGGCTCAAGGTGACTCAGGTAAGTGGAGAATGATTGGAAAGTTCTGAAAATTAGTTCAGACAAACTATAGGTGCCTTTGAAACAGGCATTCCTAACACACCTAATTAGAATGAACACATAAAAAAAGCTGAAGGAATGTGAGTAGTTTTCTTGTAATAGCTTTGGAGCTAAATCAGCTCTGGGAAATAAATGTAAAAAGATGCTGATTTGTCACAAGAGTCTGAAGTCACTGTCACTGGAGCCTTGCAGGCGCACAGAAAAGGGAACAAAACAGTTACAAAAAAGGAACTGAGCACCACAGAGAAGCTTAAATCATGAAGAGTGAGGCCAAGAGAGCAGAAACCCTGCCCATGCTCTGAGCAACACAGTGTTAAAATTGTCATTAAGAACTAGAAAACTCTGGTAGGTGTTTTAATTACTCTTACGCAAGTTCACAAACACACTGCTTAAACAAGTTTGGTGCCATTGAGGACTTAAAAAAAAAAAAAAAAAACTTAATAACAAATGATTAGCAAAAATCAAAAGATGAAATATTGACCAAAATGTAGAAGACAAAACAGAATACACCATCAGTCACTACTGTCCGTGTTTTCAGAAACAAATTTTGGATCCCCTGCAGCATACAAAACTCCCAACCCGCCTGTAGGAGCAGAGACAAGAATTTCTCTAAACTGCTCTCCACACTGCCCGAACACCTTGATCAAATGCCTTGTATATTATGAGTGAACTTACTCGAAGTTCTGACTTGATTGCTGTCCTTTCTATAACAATGTTATTTGTCCTTTCACTAAGGGCAAGTCTGAAACTCCCTGCTGTAGCAAAGCTTCATCCTTTTAAACCATTCTCAGGTGCACCTGCACAGTCTTCCTCTACAGAGGGTAGGTAAAAGGAAGCTTTGTATTATCATTATTAAAGAAAATTGAATGGTCCTCTGGTCCATCACTGTTGTAGCCACAATAATGTGCCGCCAGAAATGAGAGGTGGCATTTAACGCTCGTTACACAGCCTAGGCTACAGGTAGCAGCATCCAGGGGGAGGGGAACACCAGCTGTGGAGACAAGGCAGTGACGTCTGTCCTCTGCTGTCACCTCCCTCATGCTCACATAGCAGGGACCAGCTCACTCAGCACAGCTGTGTTCTGGTTTTCCCAACTAAACAAAGTGTAGTGCCATGATATTACCTTAACATATTGATCTCCTGTTGCTGCAATATTATTTATGTGATGGCCAGAGGAAAGGGACGCTGCTAATAATTAACACAAAACAGCAAAAAAAACCTGACAAGCCTTGTTTTGAGGCCTGCTGATAATTACCAGCTACATTTCCTCCAACTGAGGATACATTTTAAGGCATTAAAGATACAAAGATTGTATTTCACTTCTATTGTAACACATTAAGAATTACTCTTTCCTAAAAACGAAAAGAAAGTGTCGCAAATGCTAGCTAATCTTTAAAAAAGTCTCTGGCTGCAAATCAGACTTATTAGCGCTTCCCTCCAACAGAGGGAAAAGCTGAAGCACAGAAAGCAACGTGAATTACTAGCACTAAACTAGCGATGGAGCTCAACACCACAACCAGCATCCTTGCTTCTATGGAGAGCAGTGGTTAAGGACCAGCCGGAGGAGGCAATGCAGCCCCAACAGAAGCATTTAAAAGCTTTGCACTGCCCTTTCCCTGGAGCTGCTACTGGGTGTTCCCCAGTGCCCCCATGAAAATGATGTCCCTCAGTACAGCCCTGTGCCACCATCTCACAATGACCCATTGCTGGTCCTGTGCTTGGAGAGGAGTGAATGGGCACAGCAGGGTATGGACTGTTCAGACAAAACATGCCTGCCCAGGGGCTGCGGAGTGATTCCTGCCACAGGCTCTGCCACCTCTTCCGATACAGAGTCAGCTTCTGCTTGCACACAGGTAAAGGGCAAAGACAACCATAGCAACACCACAGATCCCACTGAAGTGAGCAGTCAGCACTGCTCAAGGTCCTCATTCAAGAGGAAATCCTTACTCAGAGAAGTACATGTTTCAGTGTTATGGAAGGTTGCAGGTTGCATGAAGGAAAGGTTTGGAAGGAAGGAGCAGGAGCATGCATTTAGCCTAGTTTTCCTGACAGAAAATCCAGCTTTCAGCAATTTAGGCAATGCTGAGTTGAAGAGAGGTGAACATCCACCCACAGAGTGTGGCAGAAGTGGCATTTTGCTCTGAAACCCTCTGCCAGTCTCCACAGAGGTTACAGCCAGCTCGCAGGACACATCCAACCCCATGGCAACGTGGATTTCCCCCATCCCCTGCACCACTGCCCAACAACAGCCCTTTGTGTGGAACGCTAAACGTGAACGCCCGCAGACACCCTTTAGGGGCTTCCTCATCAACTGCTGTGTTACTTTGTGTGTGTTGTTTTTACTCTGTGTTCTCAGTACAAAACACTTTTACCGTGCAAGCGGCATTAACACAGCAGGGTGGGGAGGAACACCAGCCCCAGCTGTGCCTCAGCTCTGAGGGCTGCGGGCACAGCTGTGCAGGCAGCATGGGATGGGCTGCAGCCCCCTGGGCTCCGCGGGTTCCGCTGTGCCCGATGCATTGCACCGTGCTGCAGCAGAGCAGGAACTGAGAACCAGGCAGGGGCACAGCACGTGCTTTTTGCTTGTGGTGCATCTCCAGATCTCACATAGAGATGAGTTTTATCTCTTTCCAGACAGAAAATTGCTGCAGGGGCCTTCTGTGAGAGGGACGTGACTCTCGCAGCACCCCTGGGGACGGCTGCTTCGGTTCCGCCGGGGAACCCCTCCCTCAGGGTCACCTCGGATGACCCGACCCTGGGTGCTCGAAGCTAAAACAGAAGCCCCGCAGTTACCCTCTCCGCCCCTCACTGCTTTCTACCTGCTGACTTCGTCCCGACCGCTCCGTTCTGCAGAGCCGCCTCTGTGTGCGGATCT
>WBMW01004417.1:269433-425926 GCA_013396635.1 Penelope pileata
AGCGGGAGCGTGGGGCGAGGAGGGGGCCCCAGGGGCTCGGCCGTGTCCCACGGTGCTTCCCCGACGTGGAGCTGTGCTGGAGAACGGCATCCGTGCGGCTGTACGCGGTGTCTGGGGGGAGACGCACCGCCACAGAGCGGGAGGATGAGCAGAGCCCGAGCCCAGGGCAGGAGGGGGGGCGAGGCAGGTGGAGGTGGGGCCTCGGGCCGGGTTCAGGTACAGCTCGCGTGAGGAATTCTTGCACAGAACCACGTCTGCCCCAGAAGGGCCTCCTGATGCCCAGGAGCAGTGAGAGCAGATAGCAAGCACTCAGAGCTCGTTGCTGCTGTAGAGTCAGATGTGATCTCCAGGGGTATTCCTGGCCTTGCTGCGGGGAACTCTGCAAAAAGAGGAACCAGTGCCCGTTCTGCTTGGCCGTGTGCCTTTCTGAGCCATCTGCGTGTGAGTCCTCATGGCTGTCACTGTCTGCCCGCACCTCAGCGGGAGAACAACTTCCCCCTACCCTGGCATCCTGTGAACAAAAGGCACAGCGCACTCCTGGCGTGAGGTTCCCTTAGCCAGTGAGGGGAGCAGTCCCACCGTGCCGATGGAGGAAACTGAAATACAAAAAGATTGAGCGTTTTCTGCTCAGCCTTTTTTAGCAAGGACTCCTTTCCATGGGAAGGAAACTTAAGTATGCAAAACTGCACCATTCTGTGGTGCACAGGCGGCCTGTACCTCTCTACACAAGGAGCTCTGGAGATGTGTGACCTAAGTTTCTTTGTGCAGTGAAGAGTTGCATGGCAGCCAGCAGAGCAGATTCTGAATCTCGATCACAGTCCCTGTTCTAATCCCACTAGACTTTTCTTTCCCTTCCAGATTTCCTTGGACTTTGTCCTGAGCCTAAGTGAAAGCTGAAAATGTGTTTCTGAGCAGTCAGAACATGCAGTACTTAATTTCCTGACCAGAAGGGCTGATTTGGTGAGGGGAATGGAACAAAGAAGCTCACAAATAGGAGCGTGATGCGTGAGGGGAGGGAGGTACTGTGCTCAGTCTCTGCTTTGGGTTGCGATGTGAAGTACTTCTGCTTCTGTTCACTTAGCTGTAAACAGTTTCAGTGCCAGAGGGTCACAGTTTGGGGACGTGAGCAGTACATGCTCATCTGGAATAACATGACAGTGGTCTGTCCATCATTATTTTGTTGTTTGGTGCCTGCTAGCACCCCTGGGAACCAGATCTATAAACTCTGTTGAGTGCTGTGCCCTCTGAGGCATACAGGCTGGATGCTGGGATGCAGAAAGCGGCTAAGACGAATGGGCTCTGTTTCCCTAGCTCTTCCTCCCCTCTAGGGGTGTATTTTTATCTTTGAGGTTTGCTTATGTCACCGTGCATCTCTGTGCTGTGAAGTTTCTTCGCACAGCTGATGCAACAGATGAGAATTAGGGCTGTGAGCAGGGCAAGCTCCTCTGAAGGCCAGATATTCTCCATATGCTGGAAGGCAATTACACCTTTTAGGTGTTGGGAGACAGTGGCCCACCTGCTCCCAATTTTTACCTTGAAGTGTGGCCAGTTTGGGGGGAAATAACTCTTGAAAGAGTTATCCATAAACTAAACATAATGCCATAAAATGATGACTATATAAGGCTGTGATCAGACATCATGGAAGTGTTCACAGATCAGAGCAGGGACTGTGTCTTTCATTGTGGTGTTGAATGCTCAGAGATCTCTGCTGGGGTCAAAGGTTTCCTTCTGGTAGGTTTGGAATGTCCACCGAGGAAGCGGAGCCAAGTTGGCAGGATGCAGTTGGTTGTTGGCTGTGCATGTGAAGCTTGAGAGTGCCACCATCTCACAGGTTGTTCCCTTTCTAGCTGTAAGGGCTGGTATTGCTTTGCTTGGGGCGGCACACTGGAGATGCAAAATGATGTGCACTTGCCTCATTAAGAAAGGCTGGCTTCTAAATGCAGTAGTGATGAGGGCAAAGACGGGAAGCATTGCATCTGATGAGTTTGTATAGATGGAGAGGGAGAAAATCCAATTTCCTTAGTCAGGCTAATGACTGGGATTGGTATTGCTCCCGTGTGACTTACAAAAGGGAAATTAGGGAGGAGCTCAGATACATAAAAGCACCATAAGAAAAGCTGTTGCTAAACTGGGCTGGCCAAAAACATCTCTGTGACGTGGATAAGGCTGGAGCTTTTTGCCTCCCTCATCCTTCTTGCCTCATGTACAGTATGGACCACTTAGTATATGAAAATCTCTCGTGGGGTGATGCTGCTCCTCCAAACAAGTGATGAGGGACCAAGGACGTGTTCAAACAGCGTGCTAAGCCTGGCAGAGGTATATGCTCTTGGAAATCTGGGCTCTCTTCCTCGTGTTGTTTCTCCAGCTTTCAGTGCAACTAAAGGGAAAGAAAAATAGATCTGATTTTCTCTTGTTTCTCCTGCAGATTAATTCCTCTTTGCTTTCTGGAGCATTGTTTAGACTGCCTAATATTTATAGGCCTTCAGAGATATGCAGTGGATAGTGCTGGGTAAGAACAAGTATTAAGGTCTTCCATCCTGTCAGTGGGGGACTGATGGATGGAGACCTTACTCCTCTCCTCTTCTCTTGCCCCAGTAATATGCTGTAGACCTGATGCAAAAGAAACTGTAGCCCAGTCTGGGCTGCAGGCCCAGATCTAAAAGAGAAAGTGAGCACACTGTACTTTCATCAGTTTAATTACTTGAGGTGCGAGCAGCTCTCTGGGTTAACTAGTCCCCTGCTGAAGTGGTTGTCATTACGCTGTGTCAGTGTTAAAGTCCTTTGAGGAAAGGAGGATCAGGAGTTTGTAGAAGTCGAGTACCTAGCCAGAATCATTAATCCATGCTGTCAACATGCACTTAAATCAATGTGCCTCCACTCCAAAAGCAGGAAAGTCCCCAAGCTGAAGAAATGAAACAAAGTTAAATAGGCTGTCCTGCTTGTTACCTCTCTGGCTGTTTCTGCCTGGAAATGATTTCCTATGACTCAGTGTGTCAGCTCCCAGCATCCAAACCGACTCAGCTCGTGTGGTTCCAGAGATGGCTCCATCCCTGTGCTGCTCTCTGGAGCCTTCCCTGCTCCTGCTGTGGCTGAACAAGCCCAGCTTCACATCTGCTCCTGCTGTTCTTGTGCATTTCCTGCAAGTGCCTCTGCTTGCTCCAAGCAAGGTACAGAAATAAGGTGCTGGAAATGGTGAAGTGGCATCTCCAAGGGATGCTTGGAAAATGGATACCAGTGGCCAAATGGTGCTATTTTCTTTTCCAAAGAAGAAAAGAAAGATCAAAACATGAGGGAGAGAATGGACAGAGACTGAGTTTAGCTCAGTGTACGCCTGCTGCTGCTGCTGGTGGTTGGAGATGGACTGACAAAACGCAGGTTACAGTTTCCAGAGGCAGGGACAGTCCCTGGCCCCTGTGCCATACTGGCAGAAGCAGCAAGTGTCGATGTGGCAAACCAGGTCAGGGAACTGATGGGACTGAACGCTATCCATGCTCTCTGGCTCAGCTTTCAGCTGGTTCAGGTGCTGGCCTGTTTCACTGGTCACTTCTGCCAGCCCAAGGCAGAAGGAGGAGGTATGGAAATGAGTGGCTGCAGATGCACGTGCAGGATGATGAGGGGCTCAGCAGCACTGCTGGCTACAAATCTGCAGCCAACAGAGGCAGTTGGTGCGCAGCAGAGTGGAAGGCCCCAGGGAAGATCTGGTTCTGACTCACGCTTTCTTAGGTGGGGGATAGCCCATCTCTGGGGGATGTCTGAGCAGGAACTGAAATGCTAAAAACTGAACTGCTGTGAAAAGCTACAATCTGGTATCAGATGGGTGTGTGAAAGGCATGAGCTATCCTTCAGAGGGAAGAAGCTGAGCTGTTTCTCCAAGCCTGTCAGTCACGCCAAATTTGTGTCATCTTCATTATATTTGTTGAATGAACATGTCGTCAGGGCTGTCTGCCATCCAAGCTTGTCTGTCCAGTGTAGCTGAGCAGACAGGACCTTCTTCCTTCCTTAGACACACTTTCTCAGCTGCTGACAAAGCTGCAGTTATCCCCTGTGGAGCAAATGGAGGGGAAAATTGGACTGGACCAATAAGGCTGAGGCCTCAGAATGGGACACCAGTCTGAATGGTGGACTTTCCAAAGTCATCCTCTGACTGCATAATTCAAAACAACAAACATTGAAGGTGGGGAGTCATTATGCTGTCACATCTGTGCCCTAGTCGGTGCCAACTCCTCTGAGATGCCAGGAGAGGCAGTAAGGGACTTGTAAGCCCTTGATCCAGTGACTTTGGGGAAATTCATTCTTGATTTTTGCCTCTCCCTTTTTTGTTTTGTGCCTTCCAGTTTGCATATTCAAATGGGCCCAAGCTCCTTTGCATGGTGACATTCCTGTCTCACATCTTAATTCGTTGATTTTATCTAATTCTTCCCCTTTTACACTTCCTACAAACAGGACCCTTTCAGGCAGTTTCTCCTGCAGCTCTGTGGTGTTGCTTCCTTCTGAGTCCATTACCAGTGTGGGAACAGAGGAGTATACGTGGTCAGTTCAGGCAGCAAAAAGGGGCTGGTGTCGCGCTCTGTGGAGCTATGTGCCACTGAGTTCAGGATGAAGCTGGAGAGGTTTGGAAGTGGTGATTTATGTTCTGCTCCCCGTTTCAGATTCCCATACCAAGTGTGCCTGCGTTCCAGCCGTCCACCCCCATCCCTGAGCGCCTGGAAGCCGTACAGCGCTACATCAGGGAGCTTCAGTATCCTTTACAGTTACCTTAGTCACTGATGTGGTTACCCAGGACGAGGAAGCAAGGAGGCTTTTTTCCCCTGCGAAGGAGAGAAAAGCTTATTCTGCTTTAGCTGGAGGAGGACTGAAACTTGTTTCCTGAAAAGAGGATGCTGGACTTGGGATGATGGTTTGTTTTGCAGCTTTGGTAACTTGGACAGAAAAGGAAAAATATTTCATCTTGTTCACTCTGTGGCATGTTTTCAGGGGCCCTTCCTGACCACCCATACTCATCAGTGTGCTGGCTTTACAGTGACGTTTCTTTTAAAATATACATACCTGAGAGCTGGGTTGGGTGGACTGCAGTGTTACCTCACCGTTAAGACATGGGTAAGCTGTGGTGGAGAGCAAACTGCTTCTCAGGTCATCCTGCTTGAGCACTTGCTTCAGCTGTCTTAAAAGATAGTCAGCCACTCTATTTCTGTGTACCTGTGGTGTCCTGCCCTTTTCTGGGCAGAGCTGCCTTTGGGACTGTGTCCTGGGACTGAGATTTCTGCATCCCTGCTATGCTGGATAGCAGGTATGTGCCATGCAAGCATAGTCTAATCTCACTGGTGAGACACGCAGCCAGCCCTGACTTCAGCGCTCGCACAAGGTAGGAAGGCAGTCCTTTTGGCACCTCTCATCCATCTAAGGTGGCTGTATCCCAGACTGGGTCCCTGCCAGACTAAGAATAAAGTACCATTAATGTTTCAAGGCTCTCTGCAGAGTGGAGCAGGCATATCTGTCAAACTTTTTTCTGCCCTGATAATTGGAAAGCTGACCAGAGCGTCGTCTGTCAGCGTGGACCTTTAGGAAATGGAGTGGAAACCTGTTTGTGGTGAGGAGGAAAATAATTGACAAGAAAGAGAGTGGAAGTGAGAAGGAACTACAAATGGGAGATGTGGGATAGTGAGATCTTCCTTGCTTTGGTGCTGTATTTGTGGGATCCTGACTTTGCTGTGAGAATAATAAGGTGAAAGTTCTTCAGACATGTTTTCTTCAAACTCTGCTTTCCAAGCTGCCAAGCCCTTAACTTCTTGCTTCCAGGTACAATCACACTGGGACACAATTCTTTGAGATTAAGAAGAGCAGACCTCTGACTGGGTAAGTGGTGGCAGCCTCTACCACATGTAATCCTTGCTTTAAAATGTTGGGGCCTCACTACACCAAGTGTTTGTTCATTAAGCCCCTGGCCAAGGTCTAGATGGCAGTTGCTGTTTTCAGTACTGCAGCTCCATCCTGCTTTAGTTGATTTCATTGCCTGGGGTAGGGCTGAGTAGAGCTGTGTCTGGCCTTTCTCAAGGACGAAGGTAGGTTTTGTTGTCATGAATCAGTAAGTCTAGTAAAATGACAGAATTATATTTCAGAGATGTGCAGATTCTGCCTGCTTCTGATTGCAGTATAACTGCATGAACTTGTGATGGATTCTGAAGCTAGGTCCTGCCCTAAACAAGCCTTGTTAAAGCCAAGCATCTTTACAGGGCTAACTTTATAGTACCTGTGAGTCCCTTTGCATTGTGTAGGCTTGTTAAACCTTTGGTGTCTCATACATTGAAGCAGGAGAGGAATTCTCCCAAGTCCGGACTTTGGAGAAGAGCTGTGCCTGATAAGCACTAGTAGATAAGCACCTGATGTTCATTGGTTCTCCTGGGCAGCGTATTGAGACTCTCTCAAGACTGGCTTCTTACTATCTGTCTAGTCCATGGGCTCATGTGACCCCAGATGTCTTGTCTTGTAGTCAGTGCAATGTCTCCATGGTATTTGTTGAATGTTGTGTAATGCTATAGAAGAGGCCTTCACTGTCCTTGAGCCTTATGAGGCAAACATTGCTGGCCCTTGGTCCATGAAGATTTCTGCTTGTGGCCACATTGGTGTCCATCCAGAACTCCCTGAGCCAAGTGCTGCGGTCTCCCTGGGAACAAGAGGTTGGCCTAGTAGGCAGCATTGTTACAACTCACCGTAGGAGCTCTTTGTAAGCAGTGACAATATGGGATGGAGAGCAGGTTTGGATTTAGTATCTTCCTAAAGAAGATACTCTTCTGTTCCTTATCCTCAGTGGGCCTTTGTCTCTCCTGGAAACCCAGGCTGCATATATATTGCAAAAGGGCTGGACTTGCCACACTTGCATAGTGCAAGCCTTCTAACTCTCCTCGTCTTTCCCTTGTCCCGCTCCACAGGCTGATGGATCTGGCCAAAGAAATGACCAAAGAGGCCCTGCCAATCAAATGCCTGGAAGCTGTGATCCTGGGAATGTATCCTTTCCTCCCAGAAATGTGCATGCCTGCCCATCCTTGCATTTCCTCCTCTGCTCTCTTATGATGCTTTGAGACTGCTGATAATATTGCCACCAAGCCCTGCATCCCTGTTTTTCCCTCCCCAGTTCTCCCAGAAACCCCTACCAATAAAATCCAAATCCAAGCAATCTCCTGAAGAAGTAGAACTAGTTCTTCAGTCACTCCTCCCTCCCCATGGAGGGGGGTGCTGCTCTGGACAACTCGAGAAGCAAGTAAAAGAGAAAGGAAGGATCTAAGGAACATAGAAAAGGAACAAAAATATTAGCTAGAGTTAAGTGAGGAGGTCCTTTGTGGATAACGTTGTTCCCTTACTGCGATGTTGCCTGCATGTGTTCTGCACTGAGATAAATTAGGGATCCTCCCCAACATCTAATTATGGTGTATGTCACTTCAATATTATATCTAACGCTGCTTAGATAATGCTTTAACTCTAGGCTTAGGCAACACCTTTAATTCTAGATGTGTGCCATCTTCAAAAGTATGTCCTTCCCAGGCATAGTCTACCTCACTTGGGCTATAGATTATTGGTGCACATTGGCAAAACCACCAGGAGGGGCAGAGATGATGGCAAGTGAGCGGTTCAGAAGAGTGGTCTGATTAATACTGAAGGATCCTCAGTTTCTATGTGAAATAACAGCTAGTAAAACAGATGAAAACAAGCTGATGAATAATGCTACAGCATTGCAGCTTGATCACTGTGCAATACAGTACACGCAATATGTTGGTATTGCAACTTCTGTGTCACAAAATTGACTGGAAATGAGCTCCCCTTTGACTGCCTTGCTGAAGAGGCCAAGTTTGTTTTCCCCATGAAAACAGGGCAGCTTGCAATGAGCTGGACTGTTGATCTGGAGAATAAACCCTGTCAATGTGATGCCTGAATCAGTGAGGATGCTAAGCAGGCTGGGAAGGTTTGGAGCAGGAACCATTTTGCCAAGCAAATGGCATCGCTGGTTGTTTCCTGAATAGTGGCTGTTGTTAGTTACCTCACCAACAACATGACCACGCTGGACCGTTTCCCCATCAGCTTCAAAACCCACTTCTCAGGGAACTACTTCCGACACATCGTGCTGGGGGTGAACTTTGGAGGCCGCTATGGGGCACTGGGCATCAGCCGACGTGAGGAGCTCATGTACAAAGCACCTGTCTTCCGCACACTGAGCGAACTCATCTTTGACTTTGAGGAGGCGTATCGCCGTTGCTGGCACACGCTCAAAAAGGTGAAGCTGGGCCACTGTGTGTCCCATGACCCACACAGCGTGGAGCAGATTGAGTGGAAGCACTCCATCCTGGATCTAGACAAGCTAAGCCGGGAAGACTTCCGCAAAGAGCTGGAGAGGCATGCCCGAGATATGAGGCTGAAGGTGAGCAGCCAAAACGGAGCAGTAGTTTGCAGCAAGCACTGTCTTGCCTTGCCTATGACGTGCTGGGGGAATGAAGTGGTGGGGGAATGAAGTGGCAGGGGGCTCTCCTGGACAGTGGTAGAGTGCAGGGTCTTCTGCTTTGTGCTTAGGCTGGTCCCCTAATGGACACACAGGCAGTACTGCAGTTGTGATTACCTTCGCTCCTTAGAGACATAGCTGTGACTGTAGCTTGTTTTCTGGGTTTTATATTTTTGGTTCACTTGCCATGTCTTTTTGTCTCTTATTCCCATATAATTAATAGTTGTTATGCTTTGTGTTTAATGGTTACTACTAGTACTGTTTTTCTGCTCATGTTACTCTTGGTTTGGTGTTTTTGGCAGATTGGTAAAGGAACAGGGCCACCATCTCCCACCAAGGACAGAAAGAAAGATGTCTCCTCCCCACAAAGAGGTCAGGCCAGTCCCCATCGGCGCAACAGCCGCGGGGACCGACGGTGAGTAGTGGGGCTGCTGTGCACCAGCCTAGTGCATCTCTGGTTTGTTATTTGACAGACTCTCCCTTACTCTTTCCATTGCTGTTTTTTTTGGGTTTTTTTTGTTTTGATCCTTCTGATGTCTTACTGGGATTCTTAGTGGGAGGCAGGGGAGACTTCTCAGACTTTGCATTAGCATTCTTCCCTACTCTGTACCTTTGTGAGTTTATCACTGCTTGGGTGGCAGTTGTGGGTTGTTTTTTTGTTTGTTTTTGTTTTGTTGTTGTTCAGGTGGGGAAGAGGAAGAAGGCTGCTTAAATAGGCAGTGATCTTGGTACCTGGTATTTAACCTTGCTATCTCACAGACCAATGCTCCTAGGAGATCTCATTCACTGGTCATTGGTGAGACTGTTCTCATAAAAGTGGTCTGGAGTACCAGTGTGGGCTTCCTATTCTTCCTAACCTGTGTTCTTTTCCTGTTGAGATTGCTGGGAGAGTTAGTGAAGGTTACAGAATAATTCTGCCTTCAGCAGTGTAGGACAAGTATGAAGCTTTTCTGTGTACTTCTCCTGTGCTAGTATCTCTATATGCAGGCTCTCCTGACTGGGAAAACAGTTTCTGAATAGTTCTTACCCTTTTTGCTCACAGGCCGTCTGGTGAGAAGAAGCCTGCTGATTCCAAAGCCATGCCAGACCTCAATGGGTACCAAATCCGGGTGTGAAGAGAGCTGTGTCTTGTGTGCCTGGCTCCACAGACTTCTTGCTGGCCACAGCTGGGACTTGGATCCACCTGCAGCAATTCTGACAAAGGGAACAGGGGAGCGGGAATGGAACAGAGTGCTGGTTTTCCCAGGTACTTCCTAGTGTGCCAGTCCCAGAGCTGGATCCCATGGGTCCCAAAGGATTCACCTGCCTTTTTCTGGGAGAGGTGTCCATCTTAATTCACTGAAACAAGTATTTTTCTAAAAATAAATAAAAAGATCTGTACATTCATGGGAGTGTGCTGCAGGGAGAATAGGAAGGGAGTGGGATCAGCAGACTTGTTGTCAAATTTTTTGAGTTGACAGCACGTAGATGAAGCATCTCGTTGACAGTACTTCTTCCTTGTCTGCACAGAAGTCTTGAGCCCATGCAAGGCAGAGGGAGGAGTAACACTGGAATGGGATGACCCCCACATCTTGTGCAAAAACTCCTGGTTTTGTCATTCTGAAAGCTTTGTTTAGCGTTGCTCTTGTGAGAGGGCAGAATTTACTCAGCCCGATTTATTTATCATGCATCATCTGGGGAAATCGTATCTTATATGTTTAATCCTGCCTATTTCAATACATTTCATTGACTATGAGGGAGTAGACAGCGGGATGATAATCCTCTTCAGCGACTGTGATGCTGAGGAGCTGTTGCAGCATGTCCTTTTTGTGGTGAAGTGGGTCAGGATGTGCCCATACCATTGCCATGTGAGAAAAGGCACAGAGAGACATCAGTCGTCCGAGCAGTGGAGGCAGGGGCTGTTTGGTAGCCTGAATGAGTCATCTCTTCATCAGTCTTCTATTAACTTCTAGTGACTGCTACTGTGAAAGCTTGTGGAAGGCATTTCAGTCACCAAGGTGTAAGTTTTAAGAGTGCATAGCTGAAGAAGAATTAAATGATCTGAACAGGTTTTACAAGCATTTTTTCTTTCCATAAGGATCTTGCTCCTCCCTCACTAATGTTAGTGCTAGAGTTACAGGCACCTGTTGGTGGGAAGTGCTGCTTGAGGAGACTGTGGCTGCTTTCCTACCAGTTCACCCTGGAACTTCCTGAAAGTTGATCCCCATCCCAGTCTCAGAGCTGTGCTTGTGCTCTGGCTTCCCAGAGAGCTGCAGTACTTAACAGCACCACTTACGCGAGCCGTCTCCAAAGGGTCGGGCTGGGCCCCTCTGCCTGGTTACAGCCTTGAATTTTTTTTTCCACCCTCTTTTCACGGGAGTGTTGTACTACTGATTAAGCTGTGTAATGCTTGTCAGAAATCTGCAGTGTTGTCGGGCCTCTCTTTGAGGCCTATGGCATGAAAACTGAGGTTGTCAGAAATCAGAACAGTGTGGCCTTGAAGTGATCTGGATACACAGATCCAGGGATGCAAAAAATCTGAGCCTGGGAGTTGGAGTGTCCTGGAAAGAAACTGAGTCCTGTTTTATAACAAAACGTCATGATAAAAAACTAAACTTTCTGAAATACTAAGTATTTAATTTTCTTAGAACTCAGCTTGTACTTTCCTGTGGGCTCATTAGAAACATGATGGATCTTAGCTCCATGAGGTTTTTTTTGTTGCAGTATAGCTATGCCACACTCATAAGCAGTGCTATTTTGGTGGCAGAGAATCGACTCTTATCCCCCAAACAGATCAGCTCTTCTGTCAAGTTAAAGCAGTGTTAATCCTTGAAGCACCACCTACAAGCGATTTAACTCAGGCCTTACAGGTTCCTAATTGTACATCCTTAACTGTGATGTAACTTGCCAGGCACTATACCCATACCACACAGCCTGTCTTTCTGAGCTTTCTTAGTTGTCTGTACTTTTCTGCTATGCTACATCACCAGGAGGACAACACATAGGGAGGTGGCATAACTTGCAGCTGATTGAAGATAAGGTTATTGCAGAAGAGGATACCTGTTTCCATAGTGCAGTACAACACCTATCCCCTCCCCTGCGCTCCAGCTACATGCAACTATTTCAAATTAGACAACAGCAGCAAGCCAAGCAGCCAGTGGAATGCATCCTCTGATCAATTTTGTCGCTGCAAATCAACGTGTGTAGTGTCTGGGTACTAACAATCATGTTAGCTGTGAAGGTACCACAGCTAACTGTAAATAACATGGATCACTTGGAAACCAAAAATGGCCTTTGCATAGTGTTTGCTGTGTAGCAGATTGAAAGTTCAGGTGCCACTGTGAATCATATAATAACAACAAGCAGCAGTCAGCACAGGAGACTGAATGTCAGGTTTTATTACAGTGGATGAATTCCAGGAAAAAATCATAATAGTCACATGAAACTAGGATGCATCCTCACCATGACTTTGGGTGGTAAGTTAGTTTACTCAGAGTAATAAAGCTCTTGAGAATAATTAGTAGCTTCATACAGAGCACATTCAATAGCTGGACAGACCTGAGCCTTTTAGCTGGAGAGAAGGGGAAATGTGTTGGGTGGGAGAAGACTTAAGAAAAGATGTGGTAAGTGAAGGAGTCAGCTGCATGCTAATGATGTTTCCTAAGAGGAGGGAAAAAGGGATGCTAAGCAGTGTTAGATCACCAGGGCAGGATGGCTAAAAACAAAATGCTTTGTTTGAGCCGGTAATTGAGCACTTTCCTGCAGGATGTAACTGAGGCCAGTAGTTTAGAAAACTGAAGGAAGTGGATGTTTAAGGAATTAATGACAGGTAGAGTTCAAGGTCTCTTAATCCTCATCCTTGAGAGCATTCACCAGCTGTAGCCAGAGAAGAATATCCTCTTTTGAGATTTAGTTGCACAATTATGTACGTTAGGAGGCATTTAATTCTTATGTATCTAATATTGATGACTTCTTAAGATGGACACAGGAACAAGACATGAGGGTTACTATTTTAAGCCTCCTCCTTTGTTTCTCTGCATGGAAGAAGTCTTGCCCCTAGCTGCCTCCATATTTCTAGTTTAACAGATGGTGCAAAAAAATGGAAAATGACCAATCTTCCCCTCCTTGCTCCCCCCAGTCTCTATTGCAAGATGAATCACATCAATACAAAGCTCAGCTTCCTTGCTAACAAACAAGACCGCATCCCCATGTGACATAGAGGATTAGTGCAATCTGGATTTATGCCCTAAGAAACCTGAGGGTACAATGGAAAATGAACCCTGCTTTTGCACTTCAGTTCCCTTATTCAGCTACTCTGGCTTCTAGTCTGTCTGCCTTTATCTGTAAGAAGAAAGGCTGGAGGTGAGTCTTTCTCACTTTTGCAGTCTTTAGAGCTGCAGAAAAGAAATGAAAATAAGGAAGTAGGGTGTACTCCTTAGTGCCTGCAGAACAAAAAACATGGCTCTTGAGGAGTCCTACTAATTATTTAATGTTAAATATTAACATGATTGCTCACGTAGCTCTGGGGTGTAAATTTTCACTACTCAGTAGGTCCCATCTGATGTCTGTTCTGCAGTACAAGTCCTTCTGAACCCTGTGGAAGGGAACTGTGTCCATACGCTGAGGATGGATAGATACTGCCTATGTTGTGTGCAAAGTCTAGGTCAGCTTTGAAAGACAAGACTTGAACAAATGCTGCCCTGCTACTAGCGAACTATTTTCAATATAATGCAAATCTTGAAATAGAGTTCCTCTTTCTACTTTTATGTAGATAATTCCCTTGATAGCTGGCCAACTGTAATTTTATTTAATGGATAAAAGAATTGGTGAGCAAAACTATGAACCTTCTGCTATAGTGTCACTCTGGTATCAACATATACTGAGAAGGGGGATCAAGTCCTTATCAGTCAGTGACACGCTGCCCTTTTTCATTTATTTTTTTTATAACTTTTTTTAAAATGTGATAAGCTAAGTGAATCTTTAGGAACTTAAGGTATGTTAGCAAGTGTTTTAGGTGGGAGTGGAGTGCTTTTCTTCAGTTGACAATGACTATTTTACCTGTGTGCCACTGTATGGGTCAGTACAGAGTATGCTTGGATGCCTACCAGAATAAATGACTCCAGAACTGTGGTCAAAACATAGTTTGTGTTCATCCAGTAGCTGTGTTGCTGTTATCAGATGTTTAACATGTGGGGTTGTTTTAAATTATTTTTATTTTTTTAAAGTATTTCAGGTGAAAGCCTTAATCAGGTGCCTGCCCCTTAAGGTGGGCTCTCATGGTGTTGTATAGATTGAAACATAACTGTCCTTAAAATTGCAGATTAAGAAACCATAATGAACAGAAGAATCTTATTGTTGCCAAAGGGCAAGAGTCTGAATTAGGTGGGCTTTACCCTGCTCTAGTTGTTCTGAAAAATTACTTCAGGTGGCTAGTTGCTTTAACCACTTGCTCCTCCTAAGTTGAGTATTTAAAGTGGTCCTGTGATCAGGCGCTAGATACAGGCAGGGTGTGCTTGTGCCCCGTGTGTACTGTGCAAGTCTGGCTGAAATAACACTGTGTATTCTAGTGGTCTTGCACTGTTGTCCTGTCAACATGAAGACATGCATTATGGAGTTTATAACTTAATCTAAGAAAGCAAGTGCTGTTGTAGCTTGGTTTTTCCTCTGCCAGAGCAAGGTGGAGGTGGTCCCTCTACAGCCAAACTGAACTCCTTAGGCAATTCAATATTTTTGTCTGTTTTCCAAGCAGGTGTTTACTTGTATCACAAGCACTCTCCTTCAGTGGTGCCCTGGCCCTGTCTGCTCAAAAGCAACTCAGTTAGGCCCAGAAGGCTACTGAATCCCCCATGATCTCTGCAGAGCAGAGTTTCCCTCCAGGTCAGGGTTGAGATGGTGCTAGTGGGACCACAGTGGTCCCCTTCCATGCACATCAGTATTCTACTCTAGCACTGATAGAGTGCTCCAAAACCATTTACATCTTTATCATTGGTACAGCTCAGAACTAATTAAGAAATGGAAGGTTTCTTTCTTTAAGAACTATATCATGTGTGTCTTTTTGTAATTAATCACTGTGGTTCTGTGTCTTTATGTAGCCAGCACAGAACCCTTATTTAGAGTTAGTTCTTACTGCACTTCCGATAGCCCTCATGTTGATACTTCTTCCTGCTTCCTTTGACACTTAGACAATAAAATTGCCTCTGTACTGCTCTCCGCTTGTGCAGAGAAAACTAGATGTCTGGCTGTCTTTTTTTCTGATTTAAACTTCTCCTTTGTCAGTTAGTTGAAAAGTCAAAAGCGCAGCCCTGAGTGATGGTATCAGATGAAGTACATGTCCTACACTTTTGCAACAGCGTGGAAAAAAGACACAGAAGGACCTTCATCCTCCATCAGGCATCTGTACACAAAGGCAGCTGCCAGACAGTAAGAAGTATTTATGTGACTATTTAGCAAAGGCTCAAAACTCATCTTTTCCTCCTAAACTGCCAGCTGCCATGCTAAGATGGGTAAAAGTCAGTGCATGAAGCAGGAGAAATTTCAGTCTTGAATCAATATTCTATGGGTTAACACAAGCCTCTTCTAGCACTATTCTACTCTGCAATGTATGATAAAGCTTCCTTTCTTGGCCAGAAAAGCAATTCTACTTAAGCACTGTAGTTCAGTGGCCTTCCAGACGAATGACCTCACCAGGACTTCTCAGACAAATGCTGGGTTAATAAAGGACAGTCAGCTGCAAGATTCAGTATATTCCCCCAGCAAGGGGGATCCAGCTTTATTCAGGCTATCATCTTTCAGGCATAACATACCCCCTCTCTTGGGAAATGAGTAATAGCTGGGACAACGGCCAGGATGTAGGCAAGCAAGCTTAGAGCATATGCAACTGCAGAGGAAAGCCATAAACATCCCCTACCCTGTCACTCCAAAGAGTATGGCACATGCAACAGTCCCTCTTAGCTAAGTTAGTTATACAATTTCTGTCTTGAAGGAAAGTAATCACACAGTACCAAGTAGGTGGTATAAACAGACAAGAGAAAATAATCATATCACAAGACTTTGTGGTCTGTGCTCAAGCCCAGAAGATGACAAAAAACAGCAGAAGGCTTCTTGCTCCATGTTCTATTATTGATCTTTACACATTTAATAATAGCAAAAGAGAATGAAGTGTTGCAAATTCTATAAACCTCTACTTTAGATGCTTTTCCCATCTGTTAAAAGATTTCACTAAAAATCGAGTAACTCCTGCAAGCAACCTGACCCACGTGTCCATAGGGGTGAAAAAGGCAGAACAGTTACTAAAAAGGTAGAGCAGTTACTTGTCTGTAGCTGAGATTAAAATAAGACTCTGCTTACTCTTAGGTCAGGCTTTCCCCGGTGGTACCGATACTTCCTGCAATTCTAGGTTTTTAAATCGGAGATTACACTACTTAGACCTCAGTGAAAAACCTTTGGCAGGAAAAGGATATACAAGTCAGTTAGTGCTAGTTAAAAAAAAAAAAAAAAATCCATACTGCTATCTACTATGCTGAGAAACCCAGGACTGCAAAACTTAAGGATCTCGCATGCATAGAAGCATATAAAAACCATTTGTGAGAAAGTGGGAGTAAGCCCTAAAAGCACTGTAGGTGCAAGGGACTGCAGGATTATGGAAAGCGAAGGCACATGACATGCTTCAGCTAGCAGGCTGCTACAGACTTCAATTAACTAAGTTGACTTTCCTGCTTTATATTTCATTTTGGCAAAGAGTGACTTCCATCCTAACTCCAATCCCGCTTTTTTTTTTTGGAAGTCTGGGGAAGAGAATACTGCATTCAATTCTTGGTTCAGGAGCAGCTCCTGAAAGCGGCAAGCAAATGAATAAAGAGCATTGGAGAAGACTTTCCATCCATGAAGAAAGAAAAATCACTGCAGACTAAAAAACTAAGGCTTGATGTCAAGTCTTTTTTGTGTATAAAAGGAAAGACTGGATGGAACAAATGCATCTTTTGTTGCAGCATATGCCAACTTCTAGTCCAGCTTTTTGCTCATTTGCCACCTCAGCACCTTGAAAGTTGCCGTGTTTGTCTAACCACAATTAGGAAAACATTTCCAGCTCCGCTGTACGGCATTCCTATTCCCTTACAGCACAAGAATGTGCAGGCTAGATCCGAAGTAAATAAATAAAAAGGAAAAGAGCTTCAAGAGTAGAATGATGTTTTCAGTGGAAGCTGACAGCTTGCCTTACCAGGAGAAGTCAAGCTTGTACAACTGAGAAAGGGAAGCAACTTGAAGAACACCGCAGTTCAGTCAGGTATCTATGTTATCGTTAGGGCAGGTGAGTTCTCTACACAAACTCAGTATCATACTTTGAAACATGATGCAGTACCTCCAGTGGCGGCGATCACCCACCTTGTGCATCAAAGTGCAACCGGGCTGCGAAAAACACTGCAACCCGGGCAGCTACAGTCTGGTGAGGAGGAGGTCACACACAGGCAGCAATTCAATCAACTCGCACAACAGGAAGCCTCCTGAAAGGAGAAGGTATCCCACAAAGGCATGTATGCTCCTCCTTTATGTGAGCCACAAAAAGGCTTCATCTGCATTTGGATCAACGCTGGCTGTGTGCAAAGTCCTAACAGTACATTCAGCAAACGCTCATCAGTAAAATGGCAAAAATGGGAGGAGAAATTCCACTCTAGCAGAGCCCAGATCTGCAAGGTGCTAGGAACATCACTCTCAAAAATCATTAGGAGCACAATGCATGCCTTGATCTACTCTCAAAAGAGTATCTTTGAGATGCTCAACTTTTCTCAAATCCTCTAAGGGACTCTTTAAAGAAGAGGAACTAAGGCCCTCCGTTTTCCTGTGCCTTACAAAGGAGTTTGCATACAGGGCAGGAACTGTAAATCTTGAATTTTTTTTTTATTTAACAAGAGTTACTCCTATCTGAGTGTTGGTTTCAGAACTCTCATCCCCTCCCCTTTAACTCCTCAAAGATGAGGAGCGGGGAAGCCACTGTCTTACAGCTTGACAGTATTAAAATGTTGAGTTTATAATACGACTTAGCCCTAAAGAATTCACCCATAGCTTCTAAGTGGAGAAATACAGCTGCAGAAAAATAAACATTAGTAACTTAAAAAGATAATTGGATCTGGCGGTCATGGGAAGACAGCTGTTGGAAAGGTGCCTCATAAGGAATAGAGGAGGAAGACCTCAAGGAGCAGCCATGGTTCATTTACTGACAAAACGACAGAAAATAGAGCAATTATACTGTTTACTCCTCCTCCTATCCCATATATTTCAGGAAACTGATTATAAGGGGCATCTTCCTGAAGTGAGGACTGAGAAAGCGAAGTCCAACTTCTATCTAAATGGCATAATTAAATACAGCCTAGCAGCTGTGCTGCAATCTAAGCTGTTGTTAAATCTGTGTTTGCCTCTACAGCTGCATGTTCCTGCAGCTTAGGAGACTGGTAACAGGGTATTCATGCACACTGCCAGTGATCTCTGGCATTGTTTTCCCCAAGTACCAATCCCCCTGAGCTCTGTATCACTACTGCAAAGATAATGTAGGTGGTCCACTTCCTTCTCCTGACTATAGCAAATATTCCTTTTCAACTTTCATGACCATTTACAGGCGTCTTTGGTATTTATCAGAAAGCTGTGTTAATGACAACTAGTTACATGTAAGGCCAGAAACAGTGTTAAGAACTCCATCAGGAATCTTAATTCCACTTCCCACCACAAGTTGCTCATTACCACAGGCTCTTACTATATCACTATGTGATATTCTCAAAGCATCACAGAATGCATTGTTTTCCCCTACAGCTATATAAATGTTAGTGCCAGAGACTACGTCCATCCACGCCACCCGCAAACTCCCCCTATGGTCTCCAACAGCCAGAGGCATTCACAGGTCTCCAGATCCATTTGATGTTAACTCTAAATTGCTCTAGAACAGGTACTTTTCTTTCCTGAAACAGGTCAAGTCTGTAGGGGTCTACACCAGAACTTCAGGGACAGAGATCAAAACAACCACAGCAATCAACTCTAACGGTCCTGCATTTCTGAAAGAGTTTCATTTATGAATGCCCAAGGAAACACGTGAGCCAAGGCTGTGGGAGCTGCAGGACTCTCTGAGCTTTCTAACCTTCAGAGAGAAGGCTCACAAGATTTGCAGGCATTGTCTTGGGGTTTCTAAGCACATGACTCCAAATCCACAGTGTTCAGCAACTTACACATTCCAAGTCCATACCGTACAATTTCATGTACTGAAAGTGTTAGACTAACCCATGAAACAGATCTTCCAACAAAATACAGCTGGAACTTAAAACCTCCCTGAGAGATGTCTTCACACAAGTTACCCAAAAGAAAAGCCAGCTCTTTGCTTTAAATGAAATGGAAGAAGTACTTCTAATGTTCAAGCTCAGCTCCTGCGCCTCAGCTGCATCACAGGGCTGGCAAGGTGCTTGGGCAACCAGCTCATCTGACAGTGTACCGTGCGTGCACAGCTTGTGGGTCTGAGTGGAAGAGGGCAGAGGGTCAGGAGGACTTGGACACATACACACTCATCATTAACTGGCCAAACTGGCCCAGCAGTTACAACCAAAGCAAACAGTCAAAAGTTTTAAGCTACAACGCTATGTGTCACAGTGTTTTTTGTTTTGCTTTTGGTTGGCTGTTTTTAGACCTTCAGTGTCTTCCATGTTTCCCTTTACAAGGTTACCAGCTGGTGGGAGTTAACTGCAACCAGGCTGCTTTCTGGCAACCTGCAAACAGCCTGGCAGAAAAATAAAGCTCTCAGTTGCATAGATTTTCCTTTCCTCCTCCTCTTTCACAAATAAAACCCATTACAGAATCACAGTTAAGAGTACTTGCAGAAATTAGAGCAAGTCTCAGAAAAACATCCACAGAAATACACAGCTCTGTATCCCTCCCCAGCTACAAACACATCAGCACCACACCAGAACCATTACCTTGGAAACTCTGGGTGAACAAAGCGGCAAACTTACCCCCAGATTTCTGTTCTCTTATACAGACTCGTATACATGTTACCCAAGCTGGGGTATCAAAAGCCACTCACACACCACCAGGCAAATACCACATAATGCAGTAGGGGCAAGAAGGGGATATGCAGTTCTTAAACAACTGTATGGGGACAGAACAGAGCCCACACGCCCCATCTCTGTACAGTTCGCAGAACTAAGCTGCAAAGGATCAGCAGTATCTGCTTTCTTTGGAAGGAGGGGGACAGTTCCTGAATGCAACCCATTCTGCAACACCTGATGCCAAATACACCACCTCTGGGACATGAGGATATTATGGGAAACAACAGCTAGACCCACTTTTTCCCTCCCTTCATCTTTCGTGACTACTATCTTGTGCAGCTAATTCATGCTCTCCTCTTTCACATCCCAGCCAGCAAAGCCTTGTTGAGCAACACCTCAAAGGGTTCAGCTGCCAGGAGCACAAGGTGCTGCAGTTACTTTGTGTTTTTCCTTAAATTAGAAAAATTTTATTTTTCAACAAAGAAAGTAACATTTAAAATATGAAACTCCTCCAATATAATACAGAAAGAGCAAATTATATTTCAAGTCTTCTCATACCCTCTCACAAAAACCTGAGGCAGGACAAGATTTCTGTGCCCCATTTGTGAACAGGTTAGAAATGTTTGTCAATATTGCTCTCATTTCCCATAGCTAAACTGAGCACCAAAAGTCAGGCTGAACAAGGCAATCTACCCTAGGAACAGGTACAGTCTGGGTTTTTTTTGTACTGTACAAGCCACTGCTGAGGAAACTACACTACCAGGACATCAAACTACAGGAAACTACACTACCAGGTACACCGGGATCCATGGGACTGACAATCTGCCTCCAAGGAAACAGCCTTGTCCCCCCTCCCAGCATCTGTCAAGAGACAAGAGCCAGTCCTATGGGTTCTACCTACCTAGGCATGGCTAGCTCCAGAAACACAGTAGCCTGGCCCAGCAGGGTGCTACGGCTTGGATATCTGTCCCCTGAGAGGCGAAACAGAATTGTGATGACACACAGAAAGGGCAGGGGCAGTGAAAATATCTTCAACTCCTCCATTTGATGGCTCCGCTTCCTATAACACACCTTCAGTTTTTATCTCTCCTTTGAGAGCCTCCAGAGCTATAGGCTTTGGGGCTGTCATACCTTACAGGACTATTTTCTTCACCTGACATTCACTGGGATGATCTTAAACCTTCTCTCTACAAGTGCCAAACTACGAACCATTTTGAGACTGCCAGAGAGGAAGGCAGCCTACTCCAAGGCCTCTAGGCTTTTGCTGTGGTTCCAGAGCTCCTGCAGGTGGCTCTGCAGAACCCCCTGCTCCATTCCTAGCAATCCCCTTCCCTGGTCCTTTAGGAGCCTTTAGTAGTTTAGTAGGTCCTTTAGTAGGGAAGCTTCTTGTTGAAACTACCCAATTACACAAGCTCTTCTGCCAGCAACACAGCCCTTATCGTTACTAAGTAAAAGCTATTTCTAAGCAGTTAGCAGAGCCACTCTCTCAAAAGCAACACCACTTTCCCAAAGACCATGCTTCATAAACTATCACTCAGAAGGAAACATTGTTTTGGTATGAAAGAATACTGGTGGACATAGGCCCTGCTGCTTGGTAGCCAGAAGTGGACAGTACTGCACCTCTATATTCCAGGTCCTTGAAGATCTTACCAAGGGACAAATAAACATGGGAGGGAGGTTGGTTCCTGCAGCACTAAAACATCTGCTAAATTAGGCTGTGGAACAAGGATCTCTTTAGGAGATGATAATGCCTGAACACAACAGGAAGCCCAACGGGAACACAGTCACGTTTGCAGAGACCCACAAAACACCAACTTTCTGTTGGGCTCCAACTCTTTCATCCCTGCTTTTTGTGACAACACAAGGGGAGGAAGTGACTCTTAGGGCATGACAAACAAAAGAGTTTTCTTGCAAGCAGGCTGTGCATCCAGAGCCTCAAACTGATGTATTCAGAATGTCTTTTCTTCAGGCAAAGGGGACCAACACTAACCCTCTCTGAGGCTGGAGATCTCCAAGCCAAAGCTAGCCAGCAGGCACAGATGATCAGATGAACAAAATGGATTTGGTAAGCCATTTGCCAGCAACAGGACATCTTCAGATAGAAGGGAAAGACGGCCAAGCAGCTTCAGGGCTCCATCCCGGTACAGCCTGCGACCTGACAAAGTGGAAAGAAACATCAACTGGAGACTGTTGCTGTAGATTAACTATAGACTCACAGAGGGATGCTTGTCAATGGCTTCCAGTCCTTTCCCTGATGAAGAAACACAAGCTGCACAAACACTGCATGCACCTCTAAGCCCAGATATGAAAGCAGTGAGCATCCTACAACACTGCAGTTGAATGGTTCCACATGCTTGCCAGTACGAGAATCCAGTATGCTAAATCCACCAGGTAGCTACTGACAGTGGAATGAAAGGAGCTTCCCATAAGCCCTAGAGATAGTTTCAGATTCTCCATTGAGGAGGAATTCATCCCTTCATTCCTAACCTCCTCCCAAAGTTCATTCTGACATGATCCAAACCAGTTTCAAAGCAGCTCCTGGATGCATTTACATGCAGTCTTTCATCAGCCTCACTCCTGTTTCAGGTAGTAAAGAAGTGCTCTCATTTTAACAAGAGTCACCTCCTTCAAAGGACTCACTTCAAATGTGTGGTCTCAGTCAGACCTGAAGTCCAAGCCTTGAACTAAGGACTCAGCACTGCTTGTTACCAGGAGCACAAGTAGATACTTAGACAGTGGAAGAAGAATCCATTCTGTTCTGGTTTCCTCAAAAGTCAACATGAACAGGTGTTTTCCACAGTGAAGACAAACATGGTCATCTCAAGATACCTGGACAAATGTTGCTTCTACTTTGTGCATTACTTTGAAGTTATACCTTGTAGATCTACCCCAGATTAACAAAATGCTCTGCCTAGCACAGAGGTGCATCCTCTTACACCTCACAGCCCTCTCCCAACACCAAACAGACAATCCCTGCACTGGCACACTCACCCCCTCTGTTCCCATTCTGCACAGGCTCTGCCGAGTAGAAGATATAATCAACAGTGGCACCAAGCCCCATGGGCATGGTTGTGACCTCTGGGCGTCCCCTCTGTGGCAGGAAGTGGCTGTAGACAGAGGTCAGGTTGAGGCCGTGTTGGATAACACCTGCAGACCTGCACAAGAACAGCCAGAATTTACCAAGAAAAGAAAGACGATGATGCAGTGTTCAGCATTGCAGTCACAGCTGAAGTCGGATGTTCCCTCCAACTCTCCAAACTATTTCTGAGTTTGTGAACATATACAGAAAAGCAATCAGAATTATTCACTCTACATGCACTGAAGACAAAGCAGACTGAGAACTTACCTAGTCTCCAATAGTCCTGTCTACGCCCCTCATTCTTGACCTCACCAACCCGATGCTGCCAGAACAGCATCCAGTTGCTGGGACCTGGGTGGACCCTCACAATTATTTCGGTCTTTACTTCAGCCAGATTTTCAGTGCTGAGCAAAGTGAGACAAGGTTTAAACTGCAGGGCCACTGAAGGTGCATCAAATTACCTTGGGATGAGTGTCTGGAGATCAGGGTCATTCACTGGGGCAGCATGCTTGGGCCAGTACGGAGGGCGCTCTGCAAAGGAGCAGAGAGATTCCAGACAGATCTACACAGATACCGGAACAGGTTGCCTGTTCCAAGTCTGAGAAACTTCTCTTGAGACAAAACTAATTATTTTGCCCAAAAAGAGCAGAGAGCTTCCAGTCAAAGGCATCTTAAAGAAAATCCCAACTCTTATTGCCTTTATTAAAAACAGCCTCCAGAAGATCCTGAATCTCAGTGCATCTCAAGGAACACTGTCAGTGCTGCCAGATTTGCTATATGAGGGCAATAAGATTGTGCTCTGAGCTCTCATGGAATCCATTAGTAATCACACAGCCACAGAATGCTATCCTTCTGTCTTCCCCTTTTCTTATCAGGCATTACCTCCTACTCAGTTTTTCATCAAAATCCAGCTAGGAGAGTCATAAACTGAAAAATATCCCATTAATACCTGGTTTAGCATCTGTCACACCTTCCAAGAGGATCAGCTCTGGTGGTCGTTCACAGGCAATATCACAAAAATGGAACTGGAGCAGGAAGTCCCGGCTGTACTTACGTCTGCCTGCAGACAGAAACACAATTTAACAGAGTAAAATATCTGCAGCAAAGTCACATTTACATAAATTTTCATACCAAGCACCCTTAGACCAGGAGAACAGAAATCACTTAATGACCTAAACATAGAACAGAGCACAGTTATTGCTATCCCTTTAGCCACTGCATCAACCATGGTCAGCACCTTGATGAGACAAATTAAGAAAGTACCCCCGAAACACTGCAAGTTAAAGGTATTTTTAAACAGACCAGCTAGCTTGCAATTCAAGGAAAGTCTGCCTAAGAAAGATCAGTTCTGCAGATCAGATTGAATACAAATTTTACATACAAGCTTCCAACAAAAACTGCTTAGTGTGGCCTCCTTTTTTATAATCCACTCTAGAAACAGTAGAGGATAGTTATTGCTTTGAAGTGGACTCTTGGCATTTTCCAATACTGGTTTACACTACCCAAAATTGCTCCTATAAACACCTGTAGATGACAGCTGTGGCTGCTGAACATCATTTACAATTGCACAAAAGCTTAAATCTGGGAATACAAAAGTTACGTGGAGTACTTGTAGAGTTGCTTGTAAGGGAATACTCAGCTGCTGACTAGAGAACAAAGACTGTAGATATTGGGCTACAGTGACAGACTGAAAAATTAAATTCATGTACCAAGGGAAAGGACAGAAGAAGAGAATTGTTGCTTATTGCCTCACACAACAGACACCTCGGCTACTCAGATAGCAAGGCCCACAGACTCTCCATCCATAGCGAGCTCACGTTCTCAGCACACACTGGAGCTCACCGGGTTTCTTTGGCTGGCACGCAGTAACATATTGGCAGTTGTTTGTTACACCCAGTGAGCTAGGCCACAGTGGGGCCAGCAGCTTCCGTGAATGCAGCTGTTGGGAAAAGTCCTCCTGACCAGACACCTGCAAGGAAGCCAGAACAGGAGAGGAAATGTCAGTAACGCACAGCACGACTTCTGCAAGCTATCGATAATGTAGATATGCACACTTGCAAAGAGCAAAACAGAGAACGCCCTCACAGAGAGGCATGCAATAAGCCATTTAGAATACACCGCAGATATCAACAACCTTCAGCAGCGAGGCATGGAAACAATGAACTCAAAGTCACCTCACAGAAAATACTTCTGTGGACATCTGTTATTGAACTGGTGATTTCACTTGAAAGCCAACGATGTATTTGAGCATGAACACCCATTATCAGGTAACCACAAGAAGAGTCTAGCATAGGTGACCATTTCATTGGCAAATCTGTTCTCACATCAGACGCCTGCAAAAATTCCAGTATGTCTTGGTGGAATTGTACTCCCCTACACTTCCAGTCACTCAGGCACAAAAATCCCACAGCAAATTAAAACCAAGATCTGAAATTAAGTATCTGTCATCACTGGTGTGCCTCAAAAGAAAGAAACAAACAAAAAAGCAGTGCTGAAAACAACAAGCACACACTTGTCTGCTTCTTTTCTCAGCAGTGCTGGAGGCATTGGGGATGAGTCCTGAATAACTAAATTTAATACTGGGACTCTTTCCTTGTGAGAAGAAGAATACAGCCATGCACTTCTCCAGCAGCATGCAGGGAAGAGCTATGCAATCCCAGTTCTGCCTGGCACCTACCTTCCAGGCTGGCATCCCATGGTAAGAAAGTTGACCATTCCGGATGAATTTGTAAAGTGGAGAGTCAGGTACAGAGTTCAGGTCTCCACACAAGATGACAGGATAGTAGAGGCCTTTAGCAGTTTTTGCAACCTTGTCGATCTCTGCTAGGAGCAAGGCCATCTGGGCAAGTTTGATGTCTCCCCGCCGGGGATTGAACAACACATGCGTGTTGGCCACACACACAGGACTGACTGCCTTCAGATCTAGGCCTTCTGGGAGCAGAGGCTGCAGCAGCAGCACCAAGCCCACATTATCCCGATTGAGGACGTCCAGGCCAGGCCGGAAATACTCGATGGGGCTGACGGTGATCAGCTGGAACCTGCTGTGCTTGTAGCACACAGCGCAGCCATCGGTCTTCCTCCCAGTCCTCCGTTTATAGAAGCATGCAAAGCCTGAAGAGAAACCATCATCATTCATTAAAAAGCTAATCTGGCCACTACCTCAGGCTCTCCTCCCGTTACTAGATTGATCAGCAAGTCTGTAGCAGAAGAGGTTTCCGCTATGTTTTGAAACAATGTGATTCAGTGTGGTAGACCTGTCCAGAAGGATGATTTCTCCAACCTCTATGCATTCCGATTGTGCTGGTTTTCAGTCTGTTTTCTACAATAGGCCTGGGCTATAACTGCAAAAATCAGCCATCACTGGCCAGTAAGGAACCCTACTTGTGAAGCACTAGTTGCTAAATAACACAGCATTTTATATTCCTTGTCAGCATTCCTTAAGGTCTCAATTCCCTCTAGCAATGCTGAAGCACATAACAGAGGACTCAATGCTTGGGAAGCATGGACTCCAACCTCTCTTCCTTCAGGTGCAATGCTTTGTACCATACACTTACTCCTCTCGTAATGCTCTGGGTGCAGCATTATACCCAATTCTGTCCCAGTAATTGCTGTCTATCACTTACAACCATAAGTCTTTTCTCCCTCCCTTGTCCCTCTAGGACCCTCTTGTTACTCTGATCTGACGAATGGAAAGATCAACTACAAAAGAAAGGCTAAAGGTCTAGGCAGATAGTCCAGAAGTAGGGCCCCCAGCTCAAAGAAAAAGGAAGAAGAGCTCTCTCAAGACTGAATGCTTTGAAGACATTAAGCAAAAAGCACTGCTTGCCCAGTCTCATGAGCTGGAGGTACAGAAACATAAAAGCAGGACGTACCCATTTTCTTGAACGCTGGTTCCAGCTGCTCCCAGTAATGGTTCTCTTGCACCTCCTGGAGACATAGAACCTGGAAGGAAGTCAGAGACCTCACTCGCTCCACCAGTATTTGCCAGTTACCTTGTTTTGGGGAAGGAAGAAAGTGCAAAGGTGTACTCATATACTAACCCCGCGATAGAAAGGCCATCATTGCAACTGTCCTGTACTTCCCAGCTAGAGCGACACATTTCTGGGTCATACTAGTTTATCATGCAGTTATCCCGTGATGAGGCAAAAGAGCCTCCATCATGCAAAGAGGGCTCAAGGAATAGAGAAAGTCATTAAGACCTCTTTTACGTAGGTCTCACCTCCTGTGCTGCCTTCCAAACTTGGTGCTTCCCCCCCAAGAACATATTATCACTTCTTCCTCCGCTTCTGCTGTTTATGAAGTTAACCCCTGTTATCTAAGTATTACTAGTCGCTACAGAAACACAGTCAAAACAAGGTAGGCAGTGAAAAAATACACACACGGCCTCAAATTAGTCTCAGAGGAATCAGCACTCAGTTACCAAGCAGGTAGCATCTTCCTAGGACTTCCTCCACCGCTTTAAAAAAATGCCACAATGCCATAAGATCAAACAACAAATTCAAATTATGGTGATACTGATGTGGAAGGGGCTTAGTCATACTCACATCAGGATCCCAGTGCTGGATCTCCTGCAAAATGTTTGGAAGGCGGTAGTCCCAGTTCAGGATGTCTGGATGACAGTGTAGGTAAAGATCAAGGCCCTGCTCCACCAGGTCCTGGGCAAGGATGTTGTAAGACATGACGCGAAATTCAAAGAGAGGAGCGTTTTTTGAGACCAGTTCTAGGTCACAGGGCTGGGCAGTAAGATCCTCCCAGTCTCTCCATAAAATTTCTATAAACAGGAGACAAAAAAAAGCTGAATTACAGTCATGCTGAGTATCCCCCTGATACTTTTGTTTCTCTGGAACCATGAATACAGCTAATGTCATTCTCGAAGCTTGCATGTTTGAGCCTCTGACCGAACCCTCACCCACTCTGGGTTTTGGGTGCTTTGTTTGGATTCCTTTGCATAGTCGACACTGAGGATGGGATAACAGAAGACCAAAGCTGAGCATACTCAGCTTTCAAAACCTCAAAAAGCTTTTGGGTGCTTTCTATACTTCTCAGGCACAGTTCCCGGGAAATGATGGTATCAATATCCAGACAGCACAATAACACAGAGACTACCAGCTGCAATCAGCCCTCCCTCAGCAGAACCTCACTGCATCGCTTTCACTAACAGACCCTGTCAATTCTGTACAGTCCGATACGATCAATGTCGTCCTGGTAGTGAGCCCAGACCTCCTCACCTCACCCAGAAACAAAAACCTAACCCAGTTCCCTACAATACAAATCCCAAACAAAGCATCAGATTCAGAGCTGTTGCCACTGACCATGGTAGGGTACCTCCGCTGGGAGAGGACAACACTGCACAGCATCCTGAGCGGGCCAGGCAGGGGGCTCCGTCGGCACCATCTCTGTGCCACCTGCTAAACTCCAGGCCAGCACCGCTGGGTCTTCGTTCAGCCCTTCCACATCGATAGTGGCACAGCCAGCTGTCTGGTGATCCCCCTGTGGCACCACAGCCACCCAAGCCACTGTTTCCTCTGCTGGTAGTTTTTCCAGTTCAGTAACTGCATGATCTTGTGGTTCTGAAGAAGTCAAGGCACATAGCTCCGTGAGCTGCTGATCGGCACACCACGTGACTTCTGGAGCCGAATTCAGGTCGCTAAGGCTACTCATCAATAGCTCTGAACCTTCTAACCAGGAACTGGTGAGCGTAGCTGATACGTTCCCTGCTGCCGGAGTGCTCTCACTGGCTGACAAACTCCCTGCTCCTTCCTCCAGCCACTGCTGGAGCAGGGCTTCTTGCTCTTCTTGGACCGACCTCCCTCTGGTTGCAGGAAAGATGCCTTCTATCTGGGTGGACGTGCTCTTCGCCAGAAGCACATTCTTTCGACAGGTAAAGAAAGCATCTGCCATTAAAAAAAACAAACAAACAAAAAAAAAACACCATAATACAGATGAAAACCCTTTCTCATCCACATTTTTTTTTCCCTGGTGAATTTGCTGTATATATTTGCAACTCAAACAAGTGACTTCTCTGAAGGAAAATAGTTACACTCTGAGTAACTTACTCTGCCTCTTAATGTTAGGCCACAGTCCAACTCCAGTTTTGTCAGTCAAAGTCACTGAACGTGCACAGCACAACAGCTTTACCAGCTCCAGCGAGCACAGTTCTAACCCCGGCAGCACCACAGCCAGTCAGCCAAGCTGCAAGGTGCAGCGGACATCGTACTGGCTCCTAACTACACACCCAAAGGCACGGTCTGCACAAGTCAGCTGAGGGGCTGCATGGGTTCAGAACGCGTAACTCTTGTAGATGACCCCTTGGAGCAAGTTTCTTTCCAGAGACTCAGTGCAATGTAGTGCTCAGATAAGAGGGTTAAAAATGGTTATGTACATCAAATGTGCTGTAAAACTGTTTTTTAATTAAGAGATGAAAAGTAAAGAAGCAGGGAGACGGAGCAATGAGCAACTAAAAGCCTTATGAGAGAGAATATGTGCACAGGAGTCCTAATAAGAATTAATGGCCATCTGATGGCTGGTATCTGTGATAAAAATCTGATCTGCTGTTCACATAACTCTTCTGAACACTGGTGGTGTAAAGCAGGAAAACAACAGGGACTCCTTCCACCTGTGTCGACATCAGAGATGATGGTACTGATCTGCTACAAACTGTGCACAGACACCAACCCCTCCTGCTAACTGGCAATCTGTTGTCTGCAGACCACCTTTCTTCTGCTGTACCCCTGCAACAGTCGGTCACCCACAGCAGCAATGTACAGGGCTCAGCAGTATCTCTGTGGGCCTTTACTGGTATCTTCTGTACCAAAGCTTTTTGTACGCATGAGAAACGCAGCACTGAGCAGCACAGCCCTCTCTGCAGTCCTGCAGTGGAGCTCCTGGATGTCACAGACACCAGCACACTACTTCCACACAGCTGCTACAAGAGTTTATAAGGCAAGAGCTGGGCTGGAAGGAGCTGGCGAGCTGGTAGCTGCGGCCACCCTGCAGCAGGGGCTGCCAGGGCCGTCAGGATGGGTTCAGCCAGGACAGCTCTACACGAGGCTCTGTATCAGGGCCTGCGAAGCCGCACTGGGCCCGGGGAAACCCGCAGGGACAGTTGCCTGCACGTGGGCCAACCGGGAGCGCACCGTAAGGCGCCTGAAGGTGCTCGAGGGCTACCAAGCCTCCAAGCGGGCCGTCTCCAAGAGCCTCCCCCGGGCCCGCACGGCAGCGCGCGGAGCCCCGAAGCACAAAAGCCGCCATTTCGGCACGGGGGTCGGCACCGGTCTCCACAACCCGACCCCACGGAGCTGCGCTCGCGCTGAGCAGCACCGAGCGCGCAGAACCGCCCCTCCCCCGTGCCCGGGTCACAGGGCCGGGAAGGACCCGGCCGGGCCGCCCCGCGGCCGCCCTGAGGACCGGGGAGGCGCCGGGGCCCCGCAGCCCGCGGCCCGGCCCCAGGGCGGCGCCTGGGGGTGGCGGCGCCAACACGGCCGGNGCCCGCGCCGCCCCTCGCGGGCCGGGAGAGGCGCGTGGGAAGGCCCCGCCGGGGTGGGGCCGGGCGCGGGGGGAGCCGGGGGTAGCACTGACCCGGCGCCCCAAAGGCGTTTTCAGCAGTTTGCGCTGTTCTGCAGAAGCCCACAAAAGTTGTAATCCCCTGGAAAGGCACCAAATAAAGTCCCCTTTGGTCCCGAGCGGGTGATAATTACCCTGCGTTACTGGTTCTGCAAACCACCACAGTCAGCGTTTTGCAGAGGGTTACCTGTCTACCTGGACAAAGCCCACTGGGGGCGGACTGAGACACCGGCACTGCACCGTGCGCTCCTGGGTTTTGCTCACCGCTTGGCACAGCCCTGCCAAGCCGCACAGCCCCACGGCTGCGAGCACGCTGCGAGCACAGCGCAGCCTGTCCACGCTGAGGCCTGTCCTGCTGGCACCAGGCAGATCCGGGTCACAAGAGAAGTCTCCCTGAGCCCGCATTTTTAGTATTTCGCTTCATTCCACATCTGACTGTGCACAGCAGCCAAAGGCAAGCATCAAACTGAGCGGCACTGCAGCTCTTTACACCAAACATGCACTTTTAATGTATTATAGTAATACACAAAATTGTGAAAGCTAACTCAGCTAAGTGCAACCTCCTTTAAAATCACCCGTTTCATCTGCTAGGGAACGTGTTAATCCTGTACCCCTGCTGCTTGTTGCCTCTCACTTTCTAGAGGTTGGTTTCTGCTTCAGGTTAAAAGCTTCTAATACTTCCAGAGAAACACTTCATGCCACCTCAGGTGTTTTCCCTCCTGCTTGAGAAAGACCCAGCACACCTCTGGGGGGCGATCTCAGCAGCCCTCTTCCAAACTCCCATAAAGATGGGCTCTTGCAGCCAATCCAATGGGACTGGGATTGTCCCTGCTGGTCCCTGCGGTGGGCACTGGCTGTTGTGCCTTGGGTTGTCATCGAATCACTCAGGTTGGAAAAGACCTCTAGGATCCCCTCGTCCAACCGCCAGCCCATCTCCACCATGCCCACTGACCATGTCCCTCAGTGCCACATCTCCACGTTTCCTGTACACTGCGAGGGACGGTGACTCCACCACTCCCTGGGCAGCCTGTGCCAGTGCCTGACCACACTTTCTGGAAAGAGATTTTTCCTAATATACAACCAGAACCTTGTACTTAGCAACAAGTATACCAGCTGCTGTGACACAGTGCTCTGTGGCGTATTTTCAAAGCATTAAGGCAACATGGCATCTTTTTCAAATCAGCAGAGCATCGTTCCCAGTACCTGCACTCAGAGTTTTACATGGATCACAGTGCAGCAGCATCAAAGCCCTTTGTTATTTCTTCTTCTGTGGGTTGGGACCAGCCACGTCGTTGAGGGGGAAGGTGAGGCACAGTACACTGACCCCGTCCCAAAGCCACAGATGTCTCTGGCACAGCACAGCACTAGTCTGCAGCCTCCCATATCCTGCTGCAATAGGCAAACCTCTGGAAACCATCACTGGTGTCTGTCTAAAACAGGATGTTCTCCAGAGGAATGATCTGTGACAGCAAGGGCTAGTGACCGGGGAATTTAAACCAAAGCTGTTCTTTGAGAGGAAAGATCAAAGAAAGTATCTTCAGGTCCAGCTCGCATCAGGATAATCAGACTGGAATGGGAGAAGAAGGTCGGCCAGAACCACAGACAAGCAAGTATCCCCACAGCCACTGTTGTTTGGCCTATGCTAGAGAAAAATATTTACAAACTTTGGCAATAAAATCAAAGCTGACAGAGGTCATCTGCTTTGAGGTTAAACCTTCTGCTGGTTTATGCATCATATTTTGTTCTATAGCCAATTATAACCCTGTCATGGCCTCTGATGACTGGACCAGTTGGAAGGTTTATGTAGAACATAAGAAAACAAAAATGCTAAAAATATCCTGTCCTTGGGGAAATGAACTTGTTCTTCCTCTCTGCATAATACACTTGTACATAGTAGAGGTTAAATAAACTTCCAAATCTCTACAAGAAATTATCTTCACCGAGCAATCACCTGCAAAGGAATGATTTCTAAGTGCATGCATCAGTTCTGCTCAACCTTTATCAGAAAGCCTCTTGTGTTACAACTTCAGTTTGAGCACCCTTAGGAGAGGTTATGGAGTCCTCAGCATGAGCAGTGCCAAATAATGGGTGCTGAGCCAAATCTGGCACCCCTGGTACTCGGTCAGATGAACCAGTGCTTGGCTGGAGGCCCCACTGAGTGCTGGTATGTGTACAACCACACTTTATTAACAAACGTATGGGCAACCTGTTCCAGACTACCATGGTAATGCACTCGTTTCATCCCAAGCTCCTTTAGGACTGTACGTGCTGCAGTCTGCCTTTCTCATGGGAAGCTGTACGAACTGCAGGACTAACCCCGAGGGAAGGAGAACTCTTACCAGAAATCTGGCATTGCCCTCTGATATTCCTGGGGGTTCTCACAGCCAAAACCTCCTCTGCTCCCTCAGTTACTGAGTGCCATTGGAGACCAAACAGCCCTGGTTTCCCAAGAAACACAGAATGCGGAGGCCAAACATGGAGGTGAGGTCACAGAAAGGCCAGGGGGACAGAATGGAGGCGTTGGGGCACTGAGGGCCACGCAGGGTTCTCTTAGCATCCTGCCAGCCCCTGTGAACACCAACCAGGGTTCTCCTGCTCATAAGCAGTATAAATCAAGAACATCAAGCTTACACATAGCACCATTCCTCCTGGAGGCTTTTTAATTGCAGCCAAGCAGCTGTGCTTTGCGTGTGCGTAAATTAGAGGAAATGGCAGGGCTGTGAACTCCTCATCGACAGAAGAGAAACAGCAGAACAACCTGCGGCTCCTTGGCAGTGACAAAACGCACCCATGGAGAACGAGAATGATGCTGAGAAGGACACAGGTGGTGTGCTTAGTTCCCAGCAAAATCATTGCAGAAATAGTCAGGAGTAGCCAAATCAGCAGGGCCCAAGGGCAGTGCTGTGGCTGCAGGCAGGCGGAAGGCCTCCCACCCCGGGGCCATGCCACAGGGACATCCTGCTGCCAAGGAGCAGGGACAACAGGCACTGATCCCCGAGATGGCTGCTGCCAGCAGGCTGTGACAATCACCCAGCATCTTACTTGGAAAATAAAATGCCAGCTGGCCAGTACTGCTGTCCTGGTGATCACGCCCAGGTGCCCTTCATTTCCACAGGAGATGTCCAGGCTCTGCGCTGTGTAGGGTGTGATGCTGTTTCAGCCCTCCCTCGCCTGGAAGGGCAGGCAGGCTTCCGGGGCAGAACCGTTCTGTGACTATGTCGTAGTAAGTCGAGTCAGGGCCTGCTTGCAGTGTTTTGGTCTGATTTCCTAGCTTAGTGTAACTATTCCCTCATAAAGTTTTAATCTTGGTTAATTTTAGTCACAGTAGGATGGAACCTAGATTTTTGCCTTTATTATTTTCAAGGCATAGTTAACCTCTTGAAACTGAGTAAAGAAATACTGAAAAGCAATTAAGAGCCTCTTACTGGGCACCAAGAGTTACTAACAGGTCTTTAATCATCCTGTATTATTACATGGGTGTGTGTTTGTTTCAAATCCAAAGCACAATTACTCACCACCAGTATACGTAGGAATGCTCACCTGTTGTTTCACGACTTTGCTAATGCTGGGGGATATTTTTTAAAAATGTTATTATTTTTAATAAATATTACACACCTACTGTTAGCAATTACTGTGCTATCAATGCTACCAATAAGTTCTTCTCAAAGTTCAAAGCCTCCTCAGGACTGTCACTTAGTCACTGCAAATTGATGTAACATTTTGTTTCATCATACGATTACTGGAAGGTAGTCAGATGTATGGGACAGCTTCCCTCTCTGGTTCTTGTTTTCTAGTATTTAAATTGAATACAACACGAATTATGAAATGTTGCGGAATAATTTTCCCTGGTGATTGCTCTAGTAGGTGAGATCATTTCTCAGGATATTTTACACTGTTTCATAAATGACATTTGTCTAAATATCCTTTCTTCTGTAAAGGTAGCTCTGTGTTTTTTTTTTTAGGTTTTTTTTTTTTTCGGTTCAGCAATAATAATTTATTGCATATTTGGTATTAGTCCCTTTTAGATAGCTTTCCTGCAAACAGGATTTCTGGTTTGGGGTATAAACTCTTGAAACCTTCACTCCTTAAATGGGTTCTGAAGCAATTACCTTTTATCACTATTAAAATTAGGATTTCTCATGGGTTTTTGACAGTACTAATTTCAAAAAATATTATCACTAAGAAATACCTGGTCAGTTAATAGTTGGATGCCACTTTTCCTTACACATGGGATTAAATAATTGTGGGTAAAATTCTGGCTGAATTTGACTATTTGACTGACAGTAGCAGTGAAGTAACGGTGTAATTATTAATCCTGCCATACTCCAGAGGCAAAATATTGACAAAATGTATGCTTGTTTTGTTGGGTGTTTTTCTGTTGTTGTTGTTTTGTTTTTTTGTTGGTCTAAATTATTCATACTAATGGGGAAAAAGTCTATATTTTTCCCAAAAATATGTAACATACTTGTTTATAACTTCTCTGGATTTTTTATATCCTCCCTGGCAGATGTCATGAGCTTGACTAGATCACCAAGCCGAGGCACGCCAGTTTTTTCCAAAGCACAGGAAGCCCCGTTCTTCTTTCAGTAACTGACAACGTTTAGAGGAGTGGTTCCTAAATATGTTGCTGAAACTTTGCTTACAAACAACATCATGCCTTTTGCAGCAGTTTCTTTGTAGATACTTTCAACCCTTAACTGTTGCAGTGTATAATCACACAGTTTGACACATCACTGAATTAGCTGATTCCTTATGGAATGTGAAAAATCCCTTATGTCTGAGCATTTACATTAGTATCATTTTGTCTGCATACTGAAGAATGTTATATTCCATTCTGATTTGCCCCTATTGAGTTATTATTCTGCTGTATTTCTTATGCCAGATGTTCAACAGAGTGAAAGAAGTGAGGACAACCTTGACAGTTTCCCTTCACACTTGAAATTCCTTAGCGTAAATCAATTAGATTGTATCACAGCAGAGAGTGATTTATTGGAATTTACCTGATGTCCACCACGATTAGCAGTGATTCCAAGAAAGACCACTTTAGTTTAACAGTGGGAACTAGGACCTTTTTGTAATGCTAGGCAAAAGAGAATTTTCTCTTCTCCACAAAGCATCACAATATAAATTGCTAGTGTGATTTACCGAATGCCCTATCCTTGAAATGTTCAGGGCCAGGTTGGATGGGGCTTTGTACAGCCTGGTCTGCTGGAAGATGTCCCTGCCCGTGGCAAGGGAGTTGGAACCAGATGATCTTTAAGGTTCCTTCCAATTCAAACCATTTTATGACGATCATGATTCATTGCTCTTTAAATTTCTGCTTGAATAACATCTTAACAGTATAAACATCTGAATCAGTGCTAACGTCTACAGCTCTACAAGGGACCGCTTCTGGATCTACCCAACAAGGCTCAGTTCGTGCAGTGCAGGGTTGGCTGACGGTGGGCATGTGACAGGCACGTTATCAGAAGATGATAAAGTCTGGATGAGTTTTGTAAAGCATACAAAGAGACTGTCTGATCCCCAGGGTAGGAAGTTTTTATCAGGATGACCAGCATCATAGGGTCATTGAGCAAAGAGGATCTGGGGATACTATTATAGTATTTCAAATCTGGGTCTGCTTGTCTCATGAGTTCTTTACATGGGATTTAAATCTATTTTTACCCTTTCTTTTGTCTTTCTCATGGTAAAATAGTGCAAGTAAACCCATCATTTGAACAAGGTCTGGCAGAAGGAAAAGACCTTGATGAAGGAGCTGCGGCTGCAGGGCTGGTTGAAATGCTGTGATGTGGGTGCTAGCTGTCCAGTCTTTCCTTCACACAGGTCTGAGTGAACAGCCAAGCTGGAAGCTTCGTGTCACACATCAGTGCTAAATGGCACCCAGAATAGCCTGGAACTGTAAAGGGAAATAAGAAGTAAAGGAAGAAGATATTAAAAGCACTGACAAGGGATGAAAAGAAACACTAAGAGCAGGAAAAAATGTAGTTATTCAACAAAAATGATTTTGGCAAAATCACTCTCGATTCTGGCGTGCATTTTTTTGTCTTAAAGAGGAATTTTTCAAATTCTCTGTCTCTTTCACTGTAAAATTATGAACTGTAGGCAAGAGAAGCTGTGTCACTTCCAGTGAGTCTGGTTACACTCAATCCCAATATACAATAACATTCAAACACTTCCTCTTCTGCCTTGCTTGAAGAGGACTACAAAGCAAATCCCAGTCTGACAGCAGTCAGCCGACAGCATCCTGCCAGTGCCTGGGAAAGTGTGAGTCAGTTCAGGAGAGCTAAAAGGAGCTGGCACAGCTTTGGCTTGTAGGTTTGTGGGAAAGTGGGATGGAGTGGGGAAGTCTGCTGTTGCCTGATGGTTTCAGAAACTGGGGAAGGAGAAAAAGGCAGCTCACTGGGGAATGAAGACCTGATGTGAGCCTGTTCCCATGCCAGAACCACCACCACGTGGATACGCTGCACAGAGAGTGGTGGGTACAAAGCAGGGCTGGGGAAGGAGCACACCTGCAGTGTGTTGAAGAGGGGCGCAGAATTCAGTGAGAGCAGTAGGAAGTTCTGTCACATACTGGGAGTCACAAATGTGCTGGGCCAGCAGTGACAAGTGAATCTGCTTGGCTTCATGGCAGACCAGAATGAAGAGACGCCGGGAACCAGTGAGCCTCCAGAGCCTCCACTGCCTGATGCCTCGCTGCCTGATGCCCCACTGCCTGATGCCTCAGCAGAGAAGGCCACAAAAGGCTCTGAGACTGACCTAGAAGTTGAAGGTGAATGCTTTCTGGCTATCTACCCCTCACTATCCTTTCCTCTTACATTCAGTGCTGTGCCCACCAATGGGTATGTATCAGAAATAGAGGCTATGGAACACAACTACAGCAGGGTTCTGACATCCACACCTCATCCAGAAGTTGAGAAAGGTGAGGGGATGAATTTCCCTTTAGGAGCTCCTTCTTTGACATCAAGCATCTTCCCTCAACTCCTCTCTATAGAGCATAGTATAGACCATGGCTGTTCCTTCCTCTCTCCTCCAGTCCCTAACAACCAACGTTACCAGGCCAGCCTGCTGCCTGGGCAGCAGACCAGCTAGGTGAAGCCAGGGATGGGGCTCAGGCCCTGTGTGTGTGCCCCTAATGAAACACTGCACACCAGCTGTTGTCCGCATGCCATAGGTTTGCCACGATTGTCCTTTGCTCTCCTCTTATCTCCAGCCTAGTGAAGTCAGTCCTCTGGCTAAACAAGTTTTATGCTCATTTATGTCACAGTAGGACTTGTCCATAAAGAACATTTTTTTAATTTGTTGTAAATGGAAGGAAAATTAAAAAAAAAAAAAAATGCAAGAAAAGAGAAAAGACTTTTGTGAGAGGCCTCAGATTGAACTGGAAAAATGGGAGGGGAATTTGTCTTGAGGTTAGACCACTGAATGCGTATAACAACGTGGAGAAATATGAGCTCTATGTATGGGGTTTGATGAAGGAATTCCAAATGACAGGTTTCTGTGGAAATACAGCTGCCAGCTGCACTGATATTTCTCACTGCAGCTGTGTCAACAACACCCAATGGCCAAGATGAGAATGCTGGGATTCTTTCTGCTGGTCATAAGCCAAAATGTTCTGAGCTGCCCTAGCTCTGCTGGCAATATCAGCTGCATGCTTCAATTAAGATTTAAAGGAAAAAAAAAATTGATGGAAATGTTTTTGCCTGATGTCAGAAATTCTCAATTACACCAAGAAAGGTTTAGTCACATTGCAGACTGGTGAGAAGCTACAGCTTGTTGCTGAATGCCAAATGGACAAGCAAGGAGGATACATTAACTCTTGGAAGCGTGGGATAAAGGAATGGAGAGAACCAGAGGGAACTTTTTAGAAGTAAAACTTTACTGTTGTTGCATAGTGTTACTTAATTTAGCTCTGCAATGTAAAATTTAATGTAGGGTCTGAACCAAAGAAACTGGCATAGCTTGTTGGTAGCTTGGTTTGAGTCACGAATCAACACAAAACAAAGTGAGGTTCTCATGAAGGCAGAGAGTGAGAGCTTAGCTGAGGTGGCCGCTTAGTTTTCTGCAGGCAGCTGGCAGGCTGCCCCCATCTCCCATGTTGCCACAGATGCTGAGGCAAGAATTCCTCTGCTCCTCATCTCAACTTTCCAACATCAGGAAGTGTTACAGATATTGGGGCAAGTCCTGTGCGTAACACAGAAAGGCTAAGAAATGCGTATCAGAGTGATTGCTTTGGGGAATTATTAGCTCATGCTCGCTAGCTGTGCCTTGTTCAAGGGACCCTGTGGACCCAGAGAGAGTGGAGTGCTCGAGAGAAGGGAGAAACAGCCTCAGAAGGTGGAGGGCAGACACAATGCATCACTCATCCCTATGCTTTTTCTCTGTAGATCCTGAGAAAGCCTTTGCAGGTGTTAAGGGTGCAGAGCTGTACCTGGAAGCATGCAGACTGATGGAGGTGGTGCCTGTCTCACACTTTGCTCAGAACTTGGCCAAGCCTTATATAAACCTGAACCACCATGGTCTAGGACCCAAAGGTGTCAAAGCCATTGCTATTGCTTTGGTGGTGAGTACCTAGTAAGAGCGGGGCCAATTTGTCAATGGTATTTTAGGCCTCTCAGCCTTGGAAGCCATCCCTGAATACAGTGGGAGAAAAAGTCCTATGTACCCCATAGGAACTCTGAGCCTCCCTTACATTTCTGACCCCCTGCAGAGGAAAGCCTTGTGTTGCAACTGCTGGTCTTTGCTGCAATAGCTATGCCATGTCCCCTGACTAGAGTCCTGTTCAGGACCTGTAATGCCGTCTGAGGTTTGGAGGAAATGTCTAGTATATGTTAGTGAGGAAACTACCCACTTCATTGACTTTTCAGCTATTTTTTTTGTGTCTTTGTTTACCTTTATGTCTTCCCAGTCCAATGCAACTGTCACCCACCTAGAGCTGGAAGATAATTGCATGCTGGCAGAAGGAGCCATATGCATAGCAGAGATGCTACGAGAGAATTGCTCTCTTCAAGAACTGGTACCCAATCTGATGTAGCTTTTAGCCAAAAGTATTGCTTACCAAGTTCAATCATCTCAGGAATTTCAATCAGGAAAACCAATTCATTCAATTCCAAGTTTTAACCAAGTAACAGTTGCTCCTATGCAAAAATATTCACATCTGAAAGTCGTGATATTTTATGCTCATCTAGTTTTAAAATGTACAAGCTTCTGAAAAGCAGAAGTGTGCGTGTGATAAGTCTGATGAGGCTCTCAGGCTCTGGGAGCCTGGAACTGTTCTTTTCATTAGCAGATGTGACAATAATTACCAGAACTAGGTCTTTCTAAGTCATACTTAGCCAATGGAAAAATGTTTTGGACAGGAACTTTCATTCTCCAATATGATATGGGGAAACTTTTCTAAACAGATTAAGGGAGCAATGCATAACTTTCAGATAAAAATTCCTTAGGAACATTCCTCCAATAAGAAACCGGGGTATGCAAAATGTGTTTTGATAGGCCATGGGATCTGTGTTACATTGGAAGAAAAGATTTTTGGCCAAATGCCTCTTGGTTTGCTGAAGACAAAGATCCATGTAAAATGGGTGGCTTTAGGGCTTTGTTCCCGATAAGAAGGATGTGGAACTAAACACACCTGCAACTTCTATTAATTACTCCCTGGCTGGCATTTCTTATATTGCCAGTCTAACATTATTCTCTTAACATCTTGGGCATTAAAGACACAACAAAGCTAATTCGTTATTTGCACTCATCCTTTTTATCCTTCCTTGTTTCCTCCCAGAACATCTCCAATAACCACCTGGGCACAGAAGGGGCTGAAGCCATTGCCAGTTTGCTTTTGGATAATGCATCCTATCTCCACACTCTTCATCTCTCAGGTGGGCTGTGCGCACCCAAGCAGGGACAGCAGTGGAAGTGAAACACCAAATGTTTCATTTCAGTCTTTCATCCCAAAAGCATTAGTCAGACTGTGAGCAAAATCAATCTCTCGGTTATGTCTCTGGGAACCCAGCATGGTACTGTGGAAATCTAGATTTATAGTGATGTGATCCAAACAAATATTTGGCCTGCTAAACCTCCAGCACTTCTGCAAACCATTCCCATATGAGAAACTTAGATCATTGCTGGGTGTCTCCCACATCTTGGGGTAATTGTCCTCTGTGGATTGAAGTGGAGGAAGGATTAACTTATCAAAGCCTGATATGGGCTGTGATTAAATGGATGCTCTGCCCCAAAGCACAGCTTCCTGCAGACCCCAACACAATGCCAAGGGAGAGATCAGCATATTGTTAACATACTTTTTCCTTTGCAGGAAACAACTTTGGAGAGGAAGCTGCATCATGCCTTGCTGAGGCATTAACGGTGAGTCACCTGAAATCCAAGGTCATTTGCAGCCCTAATTGTGTAACAGACTCTTCATCTTGAAGCGGCTATTCAGTTGGCATGATTTCAGATGGCAATGCCTAGATGATTTCCTGGCATAATTCTGCTAAGTGCCTCTTGCTTACTTGAGAGACAAGGGAAGCTGGAGGGCACAAAGAAGGATGGACTGAATTAAATTTTCTCAGAATGGCTGTGTGAGTCTGGCTGAGAAACAAACCTTCAGGACTGTGTAACAACAACAGAAGGACATCTGCATGATACCAAATTTCAAGATACAGAAGTAGGCCAACTTAACAGCATTTTGAAATCCTGCAACAAAAAGAAGTTTGATTTCTCTTCTTAGCTCGTGTCTCCAGGGCTCTGCACCATTTGGCAACACCAGAAGCTGCCATGAAGAAAGGCCTTGGACTGATTGCAGAAAGTGCTCTTGGTTAGGATGCAATGCTGAGAGTGAAATAGGGGGCAGGAACAGAGCTGCAGGATGTGTTGCAGACCAGACATGAGCTTTGTGAGGGAAGTTTGCACAACACAAAGTCCCATTGCTTTTGCTGTTTTAGGAAGATAATTGCTATGACATTATATGCCTGGCAAAGCTTTGTCTTGGGACACACAGTGCCACCATCTCCATGCTGATGAACTCCCATGTGCTGCAGATTTCAATGTGTTTGATATCTCTCTGTTTCATCCTCATTTTGGGGCCTTAGTGTGGCAGCTGGCTGCAGCTGGCTGGAAGATCTCATTCTCCCTGCACATTTGTCTCTCTGCAGAGCAATTTCCAAGTGAAGGAGCTGGACCTCAGCCACAATGAATTCTCTGAGAAGGGAGGACAGCTCCTGGGACAGATGCTCGGTAACTTAATTTATTACTCCCAAAGAGCCAGGAGTGCAGGCACTCACTGGGGGACACAATGGGGTCATCATGGCAAACATGTATTTCCTTCTCCAGCAAAAATGTCCCATGACCTGGTGGGTAGTACAAAAGACCAGATTTAGAGATTTCTGGCTGGTCCACCTGCTCACCCTCACCGCCACAGGTGACTCTAGCTAGCATGTTTGACTGCTGTCTCGAAATAGAAATGAAGGGTGAGAAACCACAGTAACAGAACAGTCTGTGTCAGAGAGAGGGGAGCTGAAAGAGAAGTCCCTTACAGAGTTTAAAGCAAAAAAGTACATTTTACTGGAATTCAGTAGTATCAAAACAGTTTGTTTTAAGCTTTTGACAGCTAATTTAAATTTTTCTTAAGTAGCCCAAACCCTAATGGTTTGAGTCATTGTGCATCAAGCAGCAAGGGAAACAGATTAGGAAGAAATAAAATAAAGCTGCCTTAATTTAGCTTTCAGACAAAGTGAGATCCATAGTATGTAGTATCCCTGGAGAGGGAAAGCAAACAAAACAGTTAAAATTTTTCATTAATCTCTGGTGCTGTTAGTGCACTAGAAAAGACTTGCAGGAATATCTGATAGCATTCCTCCCCTCAGCATCCCTGTCACACCTGCCACCATAACAAACACAAGCCCGTGACCCGAGCATCCTGTGTTCCTTCAGCCTTTCAGTAACAATGTCTCTGGTTTAATTAGCACTTTCCTCCTCCTTGTTCAGTATTCACACTGATATGAACCTGCTTCTAATTACAGTCCATGTCTTTAAAAGATGGATCAATTAAAACCGCAGTGGGGGACTAGGCACCGTGCCCCTGCCTTGGACAAGCCCAAAGGGAGCCCAGGGATCAGTGCTAAACCTTGTGACCTTCCCAGCCCAGAAAAATGCATCTCCAAACTAAAACATCTTACAGCATTTTTTCCTTCCAGCTCACTTCAGGCAGGAGCTGCAGAGATTATTGCAGAATTTGTTACTTTTCTGGTTTGTTTTTTTAACGGAATATTTTTAAGTCAGCTAAATTCACCATCTGCCTCCATCCATCCTCCCATCCATGGAAAATCTGGATGAGAAATTCTCCCTGAGAATGAGAAGCCTTGGCAGCAAGTCCTACCCCTCCCAGCGTCACAGTAGACAGAAACGAATTCACACATGCCCTGCTCTAAGTGGAACTTACGCCGCGAGGTCTGCTCTGCATACGAATTGGCACTGGCATGTAAACAGCTACTATACAAAGCTGCATTCCTCTTCTCTGCTAATCAAAGATAGGCAGAGTGAGTCTTGATATTTTAGGTGTGGCTAGGAGCATCCTGACATTTTTCACTGTGGGAAACAGACAGTGTCTACTAGAGTAAGAAATCCTCCCTCTCTTAACCTCCTTCCTTCACAACTTATTCTTTGCTTAAGCCAGAAAAAGCTGTCTTCCCCTTCTGCTTGTGATCAACAGCCCATTCTCTATTCTTTGGATGCAGCAGGCAGGGAAGACTGTAGGTACAGGTTCCTCTTACATCACTCAGTGAAGGCTATTGCTGAATCCCTAGCAAACTCAGGTCAGCATTTGTGTTCAGACTGCTCTTCATGAGCCAGCATCTCCATTTCTCTCTCCTAGCTGTCAACACAACACTGGAGATTCTGGACCTGAGCTGGAACAACATGAGGAGGAAAGGGACAGCAGCACTTGGCGCAGGTCTCAAGGTAGGAACGCTTCTGTTTTGTGATACCCTTCACACTGATTACTGTCAGAAGCTGGCTGAAACGCTGGTTGGGAACTCACATCCCTGAGGTCTAAGCAGGATTCAGTAGCTCTAGCAAGGCTCATCTTATTGACAGTGAGAGGCAGTGCTGGGAGAACAATAAAAGCAGTGAGTAGCTCTGGTGACTCACGTGGATGGAGAGACCCCGGGACTTTGTCGAGATGTTGGATTCATTGGGGCTGGGCTAGGTGTGACTCGAGATGCTCCTGTCTCAGCCAGGCAAGAAAGGGTAGAGTGTTACATGTGGTGGGCATGCAGCAGCTGAGATCTCTCTTCTTTCCCTGGAGGTCAATGGTACGCTGAAAATACTCAACCTGTCTTGGAACAGCATTGGGAATGAGGGAGCACAGGCCCTAGCAGAAGCTCTCAAAGTCAACGTTGTGCTGGTTCACCTGGACATCAGCAACAACCAGATTGACAACGAGGGAGTCAAGAAACTCTGCAAGGGCCTTGAAGTCAATGGAACCCTTCAAGGCCTGAAGGTAAAATAAAGCCCAGGCAGGGCTGGAGGAATAAATGGGGGAAGTAGGAAGATCTGAGGCACAAAAGACAGAGGTGAGCTGTCTGAACTAGACCGGGAGAAATGAGTATTGCTCTGGTTTGAAGGTGAATTTCATGCCATGAAATTCTATGCTGTGAATATCTACCAGGGCAAATAAGTTGCACTATTCCCTCAAAAAATCCCCCCAATACTGGCTTTGGCATAACCCCACACCCATTACTGCCCCAAAGTGGTTGATTCCTGTCATATCTTGTCTCAGCCAAGTGGGAGCCCAGGCATTCAACACACCTAGCAGAGAGCCCAGGCATTCAACAGGCCTGCATATATGCATAAAATATAGCTGTAAATATACAGATTTATATGTAATATAAGTTTCAACGTAAGGCAAAAGTTCAAGCAGAAGTTTGAGGTAGGACAGAGCACGCCTTTCTCAGTGTGTTAATGATTTGCTAAAAATTTACTGAAACTTGGGATAAACTGCCATTGCCACAGCAGGGCAGTGCCACAGCACTACCCTGAGGTGTATTATCGAGTCCTGGGAAAAGAAAGCTAAAACTGCATCCTGGTAAGCTAGGGACCAATAGTCCTGGAATACGGCAAAGCTGAATGACCAGCTGAACTAGCTTCAGAGGTTAGGCTTGAAAGCTAATATGTCTTCTCAATCCAAAACCATTCTGTAGGAATTCAGCTCAGAAAAGTCAGCCTGCTTATGAGCTGGATTCTCAGCCAAAGTGAACATCACTATCCTGAGAGCTTGCAAATGGCAGTGTGGCGGTTGAGGAGCATCTTTAAAGCCGTTTGTAGAGGTCTGTCTTTGGACAGCCCTGTCCTTGTAAACCACTGCAACCACACTGCCTTTTTTGGATTGCTGTTTTAGGTTACATAAATACATGTGCCTGTTTGCCTCATTCTTAACCTGGCCCAAGGTAACACCGAGGCGTTCCTTGCTGGGGGCTGACAACCCTACAGCCAGTCCCTGAAACACTGTGCTCACCATCATAACAATGTCTTTCCCGTGGTGCACAGGGTACCAAAGGTCCTTTCATGCAGTTCCCAAGATTGTCTTGGGAACTGATAATACAAAGGACTTAGAGTGGGACAAGTCTTCAGCTGGCCTATGTTAACCACCTAAGTTTTCTTTCACACAGTGGGAGCGGGGAGCGGACATGAAGTCCAAGGTGGAGAAGAGGTGATGTTCACATGCTAAGAAATGTACATGGCAGTGCCAACCCCATAACCCTAGATATCTAGACCTTGTAGGCCAGAGGCTGCTGATCAGCCTGAGCTCTGATGAGCAGTGCTGCCAAGAGGAACCAAGGGGAAAGGTCCTGAGGGCATACCCTGTAAGAGCACCTGCAGCCTCACTGGGCTCCCCAGCCAGATAAACTCTACTAGCAAGCACATCCTTATATGCAGTCCAGTGCCTCAGCCTCTCGCCATGATATGGCTGAGCACAGCCCACATCCCATACTCCCATGTGGCAGGTGTAAGGGACCTGACATGTCAAATTTCACACATGGAGACAGACAGAGGCTGAGAAGGCAACTCCACTGGAGGGCTGCACTGCAGAGTTTTGCATGCCTCCTGCTAGGACGTGAAATCCTCATTCTCACCGTGTCTGTCTACATCTCTTCTCCCACAGATAGCCAATAATCTCCTGACTGTGGAAGGTGCCACTGCACTAGTGGGATCTGTCAGGAAGAACTCCAATTCCATGATGGAAGAGATCAACATCTCAGTAAGAGCTTACATGCTGGAAAACTTCAAAGGCCACACAGTATACATTTTTAGGAACTAGTTAAATCCCAGAGCTGCCCCCTTCAAAACTGTTTTGAGACTTGCTGTCTGTTTTATTTATGCATAGCCATTAATAATAATAAAAGGCTACTCTTTGACAGTCCACATGGGATCCACATGGAAATAATAGGATTTTTGGTCTGTCTCTGGAGAGAGGTGCCTGTAGTATCATCACATCTAACTCCCTTCCATTTTGCAGCAGCAGAACAGGAACGAGTGAATTCACAGTGGAGGATGAATGCTCTTCATCCCCTGAGCTGTCTCCCTCCAGGGTAGCCTACGCTGCTCGATACTGTAAAGTGCTTTGATACTCTGTTGGGATGTGAGGGGAGCAGAAAGAGATGGATGCTTCATGGCATTGAAAGCAAATTCATATTTTAAAAAATTAAATTAAATTAAAAGGCTAGTGTGGAAGGAAAAAAGAGAGGCCAAATCTTAATGTGCATTTCCCTCCATAGAAAGATAGTAGTGTGACACATGTTATGGTAGCCTCGTGCTACTTCTAAAATGGCTCAGAACGACCCAGAAATGCTTCTCATTTTCTAAGTGAGTGCAGGGGCTACATTCCAAACTTATGCTGGGCAGAGACCTGGGCATGCACCAGTCTGCTCCTGTCTCTCCCGTCCCTATGATAGTGCTTTATGGGAGGAAAAAGAGGCTTGCAGGCCTGGTAGGACATACAGAATGTGTCAGTGGCCTCAGGGCCCTCTGCCCACCTTTGGGAGTGCCATGATTAGTGGAAAGAACATTTTCAAAAAATCAGATTGAGTCTTGAAAGATAAATAGTATGCTCACACTTGAAACAAGCTAAAAACAGTTCCTGGGCAGTTTTTGAGACTTGGGTAGCAGGTGGTATCCTCGTCCTATGGCTCCTGTATTCAAGAAAGAAATGAAAACAAAGCAGAAGAAATAATATTCATCTATGGTCTTTGCTGAGAGTACCAAGGGCTTTCAGCAGAGATCATCTGAAGAACGGGTGTTCCTCTAGGGCAGACAATTTTTCCTGTATAAATTAACATCAAAGAGAATTATTTGCCAAGTGTGCTTCATTTTGCAAAAGAAAACCAAAACAGGCTCTGTGTGGATAAAAGGCTTCATTATGGTGTACAGGGTTCCGTTAGTTTAGGTACTAATAGCCTGAACAATTCATTACCTTGGAAAGAGTAATATATTTTGGCTAAATTCTGAGAAATTAAAGAAATTATTGAAATGCATTTATTTAAAAGGAGCCACTTGAGAGATTTTGAGGCAAGTTAAGAGGTAATTAACATTAAGAATCTTAGCTACAGTTTAAATCTCATCAAGTATTTCTGCTTTTCAGTGTTAACAATTGCTCTCTCCTCTTCACCCCTCAAAAAGTCTAAATTATCTGGCATTTCTTAAGATAAATGGTCAATGGCAGGAATTTACAACGATGTTATGGTATCCCAGTCAGACGTTTGTAGGCAAACACCTAATCTCTCTGACAGAGATGTAGAGAGTCTTGTATTTCAATTGAGAACATTTGCAAATATGCATCTCCAAAGATCTTCTGCTGTCTTAAACCGTTATGAAATTAGCAAAGGTTTTAATCTTTGATAGGAAACTTAAGGGAGGACATAAACAAAAGCCTTTTCTGTACTTTTTTTCAGTGATAAATGTTTATCTTGACTTTCAAAGAAGGAGTAATTAATGTGTCCGTAAGAGGAATTTTGAATAAGGATCCTATCTAGAAACCTTTGCATGGGTTTGACAGCATTAGCAAAGGCGAAGCAGCAGAAAGGCACATTTTTAATGGTGTAGTTTATTGCTTCTGACAACATTTCTAAGCACAACTGTTCCTCGCATTCTTTCCATAATCTACTCTTTATAGGCTTTCATCTTGCAGTTACTGGCAATCAAATACTTTATGGAAGGCATGAATCAAAACTGCTAACATACCCGTCTTCACCATCACAGCACAAAAGAAAATGCCATTATTTATCAGCTGCCCATGCACTGTTTGTCTGGACTGTGGGCTGACCGTGTCAAAGATGCCGAAATAACCACCCGGCTCTCTCCAGTGCAGCCTGGCTCCTGCACTGTCTGCTGGGCCAGGCGCAGTGCTGTGCTGTGCTGCTGCTGAGGCCGTGCTGGCAGCCTGCTGCCTGTCCCCTGGGGCTTGCCCAGCCTGGCAAGCCTTGGAGAGAGCTGGCTGCAGGCAGAGCCAGCTGGGTTCCCAAGACTGAGACGCTCTGCTAGCCTGCGTAGTGCATCGAGGTCTGAATGGCTTCGTCAGTGAGCCTCTCTGCATCCACAAAAAAGTTGGTACCAAATGAAGGCCAGTAAAGCCAGCCAGACCCAGACTAGTTCCACACTGTCCACAAGCAATAGACTGTCCCCACTGCAATGCAGAAGTCTTTAGCTAAAAAGAATTCATTGGGATATTTTGTAAATACAGCTGAGGGAAAAATATGATGCTTAATGTCTTGGGAACTTCTTTCAGTGACAGAAAACAGAAGTTTTCATTAATTTTCTGTTCTTAAGCTGCCTTGAAATTTCCATCGATTAAATATGTAGCTAACATAATACATGAACAATTATACTTCCTTACTAACGTGGAAAATTGTAATCATATTATCAAAATGTCAGTCGAAGTAAATTCATCACAACTGACATTTGGAAGAATAAATTACAGTGGCATCAATAGTATTTGCAGAAAGTAAACTACCATCACAAAACCCTAAAAGAGGGCCCTGTGCTGCTGCCCACTCTATAAGCAGTAAAACAGAAATCTCAGAGTGTGAGCGCTGACATTCTGAGCTGGCACTATTCTGTCTGAAATCCTTAGGAAAAAAGCAATGTCAGGCCTTGCACTGCTAATTGGAATTTCCTCTCAGGGTTACATGTGGAAACAAGAGTTTTACCAGAAGTTCTTTTCATCTGGAGACACACGGACCCTTCCCAGATAGGTGCATCTCTCTTGTCTGGGCTACAAAGCTATTAATCCTTATGGGTTTTGGCTGAGGCTTTTTTCATTTTTACAGAACTATAAGACAAATTTTGGCCATTAACCGTTCGCCTCGCAGTCTACAACTTAATCAAATGGAGAGGAGACCCATGTGGAACTGTCTCAGGGCTGAACATGAATCACCGAACATAAGAGGTCTTCAGTGTAGACATTTACCTTGTCAACATTTTCCTTGCATTAAATGAATTTCTACATAAATTAAAAGATCCTTTTCTGACTCAAGCATGGGAAAGGAGAACTAAGAACGCTTATTTAGGGTCAGGCTTCTGTGGGATTCCTGAAAGTGAACAGTAGACATAGGAAATGGCACCACCCTTAGGAGAGAATGGTTAATGGTGACTTCAGAGGGATTTGTTAATGCAAACAAGTTTTTCTTTGTTGTTCTCTGGTCACCCACACTGACTGCACTCTTCCTCCTGTGTACCAGAACGTATTGGTGAATGAAACTTTCATCAAAATGCTGGATTTAGTGTGTCAAACACGTCCTGAACTAGATGTCATCTATGGTGAAGTTGAAGGCCGTGTCTCCAAGATCCCCAAGCAGCATCCAAATCCTATGAAAGTGATTCAGGTGAGCTACCAAATTTTGTTTCATAGCTCCGCTGTACACAGCACCCATGCCCCAAGCACATGAAGGGAAGGGAGTGGAAGGGGTAAGCCTTCTTCCAAGTGGGAAATTCAGGCAAATTCCTTTGGAAAAGTATATTTATAATCACTATTGCACATTCACCTATCTTATTCCATGCAGATTGGCTAGGCAAATCCATTGATTTTCAGGAGAAGCTGAATGCCTTGAGTTCTGAGAATACTGGGCTAAAAAAGAGCGGGGTTTTTTATTTGCTTAGTTGTGATTTAGTGATAATAATCCCACATCTTTGTATGACATCATTCATCCACATATTTCACTTTCAAGAATGCATCCAAATTATTTCTTCTACAGCTGAGACTACTGATGAACCGAAGTTACACAGTTTGACAGTCTTCAGAAAGCAATGGCAGAGATCACAATATAAGCAAAGCCCTAAGTGCTGTGATCACTGAACAGCATTGTCTGCCATTTCCATCTGAATAGAAGTTTGCCAGCTGTGGAAAACAAACTGATTGGTTTGATCCAAATGTGCATGCATCCTGCTCGCTAAGCCCACTACAAAAGCTGAAATTCACAGAACTCTTCACTGACAGTTGTGATTTAGCATCACAATGAATGTGCTTCGTAAAAACAGGATATGGCAACATAAACGAATACCGTTCTAAATAGAAATTACTTCGCTTTTTAAGATCTGCCATTTCTACGGGTAGCAGCAGATGGTGCTGTCCTCCTTGCTGGAAGGCAACACAGCACAGGAGCACTGCTGTTAGCTACACTTGCAGTACCAGCTTTGCTGTGCTTTCTAGCTGCTGTGAAGATTTTTAGCTAATTGGATGAAATGCTGCTGTAGATGAAATTAAGTAAAAGTTTGGGCTGTTAGTCCACATCAAATGGCGCTGCTGTGATTCACAGCTAGTGACACATTAGCATGCTTTGCAGTTTTTAACAGCAGTTATGGTACTCAGGTGTGACCTCTTTCAAATAGATAGGAGTTCAGAGAAGAGCACCTAAAGTGATCAGAGGCTGGGGGGAAGGACAGTATCTGGATTAGACAGCATAGTCAAGCAGTGCTGGGGGGGTGAGGACCAAGTAAGCACGTGCAATTATCAGAAGGAAAAGCTTGGATGCAGGTTTACTACTGAAACTTGTTTCAGGGCAGAAGGTATAACTGAATTGGATTAACCTGAATTGGAGTTTGTTCTGACAGTGGATGCATAAGGAGTTAAGGACTCGTACATCTCAGAGATGGGCTAAGTAAAGGCAGGTGACAGATGGAGGAATAAAGGGAGAGCTTGCAGCAGGCATCAGTGGCTGTCTCTGCTCATGGTTGTGCCTGTGTTTTATCTCTGCTTCTCTTAGATATACTTGAACAAGCACAACATACGACTCTGGGACTTTTTTAGGAAAATTGACAAGGATGGAAACATGAAGATCCCTGTGCCAGCCTTCCGGAGAGCCATGATGCAGGTGTGCCCCTGAAAGCACGGCCAGGATGCTCTTCCAACAGGGTACTGCTCTGAGGAAACCCCTCTGCTGCACCACAGCCACCAGTCAGCCTTGCTGGTGATGCTGTTCCCACAAAAAGGCTAAATGCACCCCCTGCAAAAGCTGAGCCCTCAACAAGTCCTGACAGAACTGCTGTGACAGTAAATACTGCAGAGGGCAACAGTGACTAAGGATATACCTACAGGGTCTTGAAAGATAATTATGTCTTACTGCTATGGGAGGGAGTAAGGGGTATTTAAGTCCTTGCTGCTTCACACTGTGTAGACAATCCTCTTCCTGCTGAAACCACCATGGTGCTTCGATCAGTAGCACTGGTCACCTTTCCATGATGCTACTTTCTACCCTTGCAAAAAAATCAATGTAATTTTTATCCTCTCTGCCATCACTCTGGATTTTTACATCCGGTATGTTTCCATGAAGCAGGCTCTGTCCTCACGATTAAAAGACAACCAGGCCCCAATCTGATAAAGAGGATTTTTTTTTTTTTGGCTTTAAAATGCCCAGATTTGCTAGCATTTCTCTTCTCCTCTTAGCATCCAAAGATCCATCTGGATCGAGTCCAAATTGGGGAACTAGTGCGAAAACTAGACCGGCATCGGACAGGGATTGTGGACTACAGGTGAGTGAGTCCACTTATTGACCTGTCTTTCTCTTTTTAATTTGGTACAATACCAAGTAAGGACATCCTTATTCAGTTTAGGAGGTGAAGGGACACAGGTTTCTTGCCAGTCCAGCAATGTGATTACACCTTACTTACCTAAGTGAAAGGCAGATCACGCGACACCTCATGTGCTTAGAAGCCCTAGTGAGTCAAATAAGAAGTCAGTACTACTTTTCTGTTTTATAAACTTTCTGTTTGTGTATGGATCTCAAAGCTGAATGGCATTTTCATTCATGCTCATAAGCCTGTGTGAGAAGCATCAGCTCAACACTGTCTTCCCCCTGAAGCTAGAGTACGATTTGCAAAGGCAGCATATCTGTGCCTTCAGACCTTTTCTTCCATCCTCGGGGCTCTCATTTTTTTCCTTCTCTCTGATCCTTCTTCTTAGGAGACCTAGTTTTCCCTGGAAACCCACCTTCAAACTACAGAACTTTTCATTCTCTTGAAAGTGCCTCCTTCTTAGTGCCTGTAGCAATCATGTCCAAGTTCTGAGAGTCTGAGCAGTCAGCAGCAAACTCCTTGGAGGTTGTCAGTCGCTGCAGGCTAAACTGCTTGTCATTGGACCACAAATTTCCCCCTAGATTTGCAGTCAGTTCTGACATGTGACTCATCATCTGAAAGCCCTGTTAATCGTGGCCAAATATTCCCATCCCTCAGTACATATTGATGGGTTTAAATACAAGCTGTAGTCTAGTTTTAAGGCTAGAAGCAATGGGTCAGCTTTGCAAATTTTTCACCTCCCAGCCTCCTAATGTTTTCAAAGAACAGCAGAGAAGTGAGTGACACTGCTAGATCCAGTCTTTATTCCTTTTCATGTATCAGTGCTGTGCTAAAAGCATCTGTGTTCAGACACAATATGGGCCTTAGCCTGATTAGTCTTGAATCAGAGCTTCTGTGGGGTTACCAGGCACTTTAGGTACAAATTACAAAAGTGTGGTTGAGCAGTAAGCAAATTAGGAACCATTGAAACCCAGTGGACAACGAAGACTTCATTTGTTGCCACTAATGCAGCTGAATTGATGTGGAAGGAAAAATAAACACAGATACCTACTCCTTATCAAGCTGCTTACTGTATCATGTGTGTTGGTGGTCATACCCACCTTGTAGACAAGAGTCAGAAGAGTTGTCGCCTTTGCTGTCCTTACTGTTCCCACCTCAGATTGTTTCCTTAGGGTCCTATCAGAGGATTGAAGACCTCTGGCAGGGAAGGCTCGCTTTACTAGATTAATATTGCTTCACCTCTTTCTTTTCAATCAGTCACTTGAAAGAGTAGAAGCCAGCACAGAAGCCCATGAAAGAACAAAAGGAGGAAGAGACGTAAAAGTGAAGTAAGAAGGCAGGTCAGCCAGGGAAAGGTGGTAGGAGAAATACTGGAAGAAAGTTCGGAGTGGCCCTGGGCTTGGGGAGATGTGACAGAAGCTAAGTTATTGAATGTAGAAATAAATTTGATGTTCCCATGCATGGCAAGTCTGGTCATTTTGATCAAGCAGAACAGAGTGGTCCTTTGGAGCTGGTTACCAAACCTATCTCATAGCTACTCACAAGTTGGTAGATCTTTATTGTATTCTCCCTCCCTCCTGACATTTATCTGTCTTCCAAGCTGAAAAACGCCAGCTACTCAACCACTTCTCAAAGGACAGCCTCCGACGGCCTTTGTTTCCCTTCTCTGAGCCATTCCCATGTGGAATATATGGGACTAAGAATCAGAACTGCAGTGAGCAGTCAACACACTGAGTTTGCACGAGTGAGCATAACACTGTCGGTTTCCTTTCATTCTCTTTCCCTTTCCTAATCATCATCAGTTTTCCTCGACTGTTACTGAGCACCGAGGTATGTTTTCACAGAACCATGCACCAGACCCGCAAGATCGTACTCCTGAACACCAGACCTCACCACGGAGCCCATCCTTTTACACGTGAACAGCATGAGGGGGGCGGCACGCTCACCATGTCGCAGTTCGAGACCTCTTGTTCCTAAGAAAGAGCTGCTGACGGCCGCTCCGTGACGAGAAGGGCCGCTCCCGAGGCCAGGGCCGGGCGGCGCCGCGGTGGAGTGCCCGCGCTGCCCGCGGGGTGGCGCCGCAGCCCCGCTGTGGGAGCGCCGGGCGCGGCGCGGCGTACCCGCACGGCGGCCATGTTGAGGTTCTCTTCTGGGAGAGGCGTCGTGGCTCCTCGCCTCCGGAATGCCACCAGCAGGAACGTCATTTGTAACTGCTGCGATTTTCCTGCCGGACTCCAGGCGCTGGCGGTTTGCGAGGGGAGCAGCAGATGCGGGTGTTGTGTGCTGGGATCCTGGTGTCTGTGCCTGAGGGACTGCAGTTCCCAGATGGACCAGTGGCAGCTGGTCCCAGCCCATGTGGCCACGCAGACATCTTGGTGGCCCACATGTGGGATGCAGGGAGCGGTGTCCCTGAGGCAGGGCAGTTTTGGTAGCTCTTGGATCCCATCGAGGTGGCTGCCCAATGACAGGCCATCCTTCCAAACCGTTCCTAGGGGCAACAAGCGTTCTTACCAGGTTTTCCCCATCCATTTGACATGCCATGGTAAAATATCCACATCTGTCTCTCCCTCAACCCCAAGAAATCCCATTTTTAGTGTCTTTTCAGCTTCAGAGGCATAGATTACAAACATCAAAATGTGCAAGCTGAGAATTAAGGCTAGGGGCTAACAGCATGTTTGAGAACACCTAATGATTCTGTATTTGCACAAAAAAGAGTTCTGTGGGTTTTTTTTTTTTTGTCATTACAACATCTTAGCTTTCCCTCAAAAACGAACCTCTTGGCTTACCGGCAGGCAGAGGCTCTATGAGTCAGTGGAGCTGGATCAGAGGTGGGAAGTCTCTCACTGCTTTTAGACTTGTGTGGAAAAGAGAGTAAGATGGGGTTTCTGGGGACCTGAGAGCAGAGCGCGAGGGCTGTGCAGCACTGTCGCAAGAGCACCGTGTTTGCTCCGCAGCTTGTCAGTGGGGTTAGCATCTGTATACTTGGACATATCATCAGCATTTATTTGCACAGCATCTTGGGTTTGTGTTGCATATGCTACACATGCATCTTTATCTCATGCACAGTGCTGTTGTGTATTAGTCATGCATTACAATTCTGCTTAGGTTTGCACAGAACTGGCTGCCCAAATAAACTGATTTGTCCAATTATCGCCCTTAAGATTCTAGATTAGCTACAGCCATGAAAAATCCACTCTTCTGTGAGAAAACAACATAATCTAATAGAGATGGGTACTGGCCTGCGGCAGGTGTGCCTTTTATTTATTTGAGTGTCCTCTCAAGCTCCAGATTCAGCAGTGATGTGGCAGCTAGGTTGTAGAGTTATACCACAAAAACCTACAGGGAAATTGGATGGCTTGTTTCTCAAAATAAACAAACAAAAAACCTGAAGAATTCAAACCGAAATTTTTAGCTTCAGAGGGCTCGATAAATAAAAATTATCTACTTCACCAAACACGCAAAATCAAAAGAGAATGAATCTGTGGGGAGGATCTAGGTGCAACCTTATGTCCTACTGTGTGGCTTGGTGCAATTAAAATTAGCTAAGATCAGTATGTGCCAGCGAAAATGTTAATTCTCCAAATTCACATGCGAGCAGCGTGGTGGAGGGACGTGGTTGCAGTTTGTATTGTTGCAGAGTCTCTCTGAACACTCTCTGATCAGTAAAGCTTTTTTAAGCTTGGTGGCAGCAGTTGTCCCTGTACTGGCACTTCAGGGATGAGCTGAGGTGGGTGCTGAGCAGGGACAGGAAGGGAACGGAACATGAATTGCTTGGCTGATCCCACACCTGTGAAATGGTGCAGAAGGAAATGTTTTAGCTGCCATAAATTAAGGCAGCTCTGAGACTCATCTAGCATGCCTCAGGAATTCAGCCTGCCAGCACAAAACTGGACAGTGCAGAAAGCTGGCGAAACAAAATCTCCACATCTTCCGTGTGCTTGGAGAGTGACACAGCTGAGTGATGTTGTCAGCTCTCCTCTATAGTAGAAAGCAAATAACTACCATTAAGTAACGTGGTTTGGAAATTCAGCATGTGCACCACAGTATCTAATGTGTCAGCTACTTTAGGTGAACATTCAGATCTCTTGCAGGGAACATCATTGTTCTGTTACAGATGTTACCCAGAAGAACGAGGCCCGATTCAGACTGATTTCCTACGTGCCACTGCAACACCTACGAAAACACAGCATTGCATTAAAAAAAGATGTTGCTAGTCAGAATCTTTGGAAATCTCAGAGTAGCTATAAAAACTAATGTTATATGCAGAGCTGTTCCAGCTAGTTCATGTTGAAGATCTTTGATCTGTCCAGCCAAACTGGCCAAAAGCTTTTTGTACTTTCAGAGGAGGAATCTCATAGGCTGCAGAGGTGGGTACACAGATCCCAGTCATCATCTTGTAAGCTTGCATCAATAGTTCTTTGTTCCAGTGGCCTCCCATCCATATAATGGTGCACCAAAAGATGTTCTGCATGTATCAGTGGACATACACCTTGTGCAAAGGGTTGTCCTGCAGCTGTGCACAAAATCATCACGGATCTGGGAGCATGCTGTGCACAGCACACTGGACAGTGTTTGGAAATGCTTAAGTTCCCTGTCTATTCATTGAGTAAATCCTCATCTGGATAAATCACGGCAACTTTACTGAATCTAAAAAGATGATGAAATGAAAGTTTGCAACAACAAAATTTTTTTCAGTGGAAGGCAGAGGATTTGGGTCATCTGACTGATGCTAACTGACGCTGACTTAGCAAGATGCTGGTAAAGGCAAAGATCAGAATGGATCTCAGTTCTTGAAAATCTAAGTTATAGTTGTTCTTTTCTTGTTCAGTGGGTGGTTCCTTAAGTATCAGTAATACCAAAGCTAATTTGCAGTTCCTTAGTCCAGAGATTCTAGCCAGAAGACTGCATTCTGAATTTGGCCAACCAGAAGTATTCAATCAACTCATAGATCATTCCTTGCTACCACCTTTCCTGCAGGCTGCTGAGATGCCAGCAGGACACATTCTGCAGGCTGGGCAGATTGCTCTGGTAGCCTTCTCAGTGTCCTCATTTCTCACTTCACTGATATGATAGATGCACAGCTTTTTGGGGACCAATGTGCTGGTATTCCCAGCCTCAGGGAGAAGGAGGGGAATTGATCGTGACATGGGAGGACATGGAAGTAATGTCCTGCCATATACGCAAATAGAGTATGTGAATTCCCTGATGGTCTTTGCCTGAATTTGATGTCACAATGTAAAGTAAGTGGTCATATAATGGAGGTCTTATATAGGAGCCTGAGACCAGATCCAGTCATGAACTTCAGGGAAGATCAAGCCATTTTGACTGTCCTCTTTGCCAGTGGTTCCTCCTCACTCCGTCTTCGTGAAGCTGCTGTGGGAGCCACTGACACTGGGTACACATGAGCTGAGAATTCTGAGCTGGGGAGCTGGGACCAGAGCGTACCGCTGCTTTACAGCCCATAGCATAGCCCCCAGCCCTCTCCAGCCCTCGGGGCCTGGCCCTGCTGTGAGGCACTGGTGGTGTCCATGGCACCACCGCTTTTCTCAGGGCGCCAGCACAGGCGGAGGCCCTGCACCTTGGGCTTTCCCTCCATCACAGCTGCAGCTTTGCTGGCCTTTCCTCCATTCCCACCGAGCAGAGGGCGCTCTGCTCTCAGAAGTGGGTCCCAGCGCATTCCTGGGATGGAGCCGAACCACTGGCAGAAAAAGTCCTGCACATGCACACCCTAGGAGACTAAAAAACCATGCTCAAACCAAACTGTGTGCTGCAGAAAGGTTTTCTGAACCCCTTGAAAATGCAGCCCAGCAAAAGGGCATGTGGGGGTGTGGGAGGTCCTGCCAGCGACAGCCAGGCACGGTGTAGGCTGGAAGGCTGCGTCCCAGCGTGGCCACATTCCAGCAGGCCCTGTGTCTGACAGGCCCAGTGTCTGACAGACCTGGTGTCCGACAGACCCAGTGTCCAACAGGCTGGGTGTTCCTCCAGGGCCGCCGCCCCGCCATGATACCCACCAGCCCTGGCCCCCAGCCCCCGGCGGCGCGGCCCCACCGCCGTGGTGGAAAAGCCACAAGGCGAGCTGCTCTCTGGGAGGTGGAGACAGACACAGGCGGAGTCAGATCGCAAATTCTTGAACCTTTAACATCCTTTCTGTAATTTGAAACATACTTGTTCCCATTCCAGAAGTCTCTCTCTCTCTTTTTTTTTTTTATAAATTCCTTCCTTGAGGCTGTGGAAATGTGTTCAGAAAAAAAAAAGAGAGAAAGAGAGAAAGAAAGAAAAGAAAGGAAGAAAACAAGCAAGCCCACTACTTATCAGAGGCTCCAAAACAAAACAGAAACGTGAGAGCACAGCCCTCCCCAGCACAACTGCTTGCGGGCTCGGATTTCTGTGGCAGGGTCACGGCTGCGGCAGCTGGTCCTGCCTGAAACCAGGCATACCAACCCTGTCTCCTCCGCTGACAGCATACCTCCTCCAGCTTCGCCAGGCCTTGGTGTTCAGAGCGGAAGGAGCCATTAGCAAAGACTGAGGGCCTGGTCTCCCTCAGGAGGTGATTCCCCACCCATGGCCTTCCCAACCAGCCCCAGCCCCTTCCAGCCGCCCTGGTTTGTCCAGGAGAAGAGGGAGCATGTCCCTCTCCTTCAAGTCTCCAAGCTACAAACGCTCTGCCTGCTTCCACAAGAGCAGCCGGCAGACAATTCCCATGCTTAGGATGGGGTGTGCACATATGGAGAGGAAAGCTGGGCTGACGTGCTCTGAAAGGCTTTGAGTGCCACTAATCCCCCCAGCAGCGAGCCGCGTTCTCTTGCATCAGCCAGACCGTCACTGCCCGCTCCTTTACCCCTGGGCAAACCACAGCAGGTGACTCTGCTGGTGCAGCAGGGCTTTGTTTGCTTTGTGTAAGGAAGCACCAATTACCTGTGACGCCAAATGACACCCAGGTCAGAAGTGCCCCCAGGCTCCTGCCCTGCAGTGCCCACGGCAGTGCCGCTGCGCTGCTGGCACTAGGCAGGTGGTGCTGCAGCCAGGCGGGCAGCAGGGGCGCGTACCCTGCTCCCATCCACACGAGGACTTGCCCCTGCTCTTTCAAACTAGAAAAACAAGGATGAGAAGAGAAGCTTTCATGTTTCATTACCGTTATCATAGATCTGTGTTAATGTGGCATCGTACTGTTTACATGTGTATGTATATGGATGGGTGTGAGCAACCCTTAAGGAAGGCCTGAGGTTTTCCAGGAGAGAGTCAAGTGGGCACATGTGCATCACCTGAGGCAGCTGGATGCCTGCCAGGCCAGGAGGCACCTCTGTGCATGGGGGAGAAGCCATGTGGAGGGAAGGACAGGGACAGCACAGGACACAGCCCTCTCTTGCTCTGCTCCTCCCTCACTGCCCTGCACGGTGGGGACATTTCTGTTTCCTCAGATGTGCAGCTAGAGGAGGATTCTCTGGAAGACAGACATTGGGCAGATACTTTTATCTTTTTGGAAAGGACAGTGAGACACTGTAGGGTTTATCCACGGCCAAGTCAGGCCTTTCAGCCACATGGCTCTAGTAGGAAGGCTGCTAGGTTATGCCCACCAGCAAACCCCTTTCCTTAAGCCAGCGCCTTGCAGTACGTCACTGCAGGTTGGCAGGAGACACCACAGGGCCCATGTGTGCTTAAATATTTCACGTCATGCAGCACATGTTATTCTGGCTGCCTGCAACACTGCAGCATTTGGACTCCCTCTCTCTGAGGAGATGAAGCATCCTGATGGCTTAGCTGTGTTTATCCAGACACCCTCAAGATGGTGTTTGTTTCTGAAGCTGGAGATTTGGAGCTCACAGCATCACTCATCTTTTGAACGCTGCCATCAGATGGGAGCCATCCTGCTCAGGACACCCCCATTGTCCCTCGGTGTCCCTCCTTTGCAGCCTGTGTTCCTGCTTTTTAGACAATACAGCTGTAGCGCGGTGTCCCATTTATCACATCTCTATCACTTTTTGGAATAGAAGCCTTCAATACACAACCAAATGCTCTAAAAACCTTTTCCTAGACATCTTGGATACTGAAGAGTGCTCTGTTCTCAGGCACCTGTTGGCAATTGTCCCCTTTTTCTAGGCTGTCATACAAACCTAGTTGGATTGCTATTAATATGAGACAAGACTTCAGTTAAATATGCATTATGCTCAGTCAATGACTCCTGGGGTGTTACCAGCTTCCTAGGGATACAGCATCTGACTCACTAGACTAGATGGCAGACTAAGTAACCATTTCTTTTTCCTGGTCACATTTATAAGAGCAGGTTTCTCCTGCCTTTTTTGCAGTGAACGCTGTCTCAGAGGTGGCCACATGAAATCTGTTCCTGCTAGTTTTTGCTCTATCACAGTCCCACATACTTAATTCATGCTGGAATAGCTGAAACAAAACTGTTCAGTCCTCCCTGATTCAAAGGTTTTTGGATGAGGACACCTGGACTTCTTGGGGTCATTGTTCAATGGACTAACTCTGTAGGTGGGACACCTAACCTGATCCCAATGGCATGTTAAGAAGTGATGGAGAAAAAACAGCATTGTCAGCTCACCAGAAAAGAAAATGTCCTAGCCTGTGCCCTTTCTCCTCTGCTGCTTCCCTGTACTCATCACAACTCCTGGGCATCATTTGTGCAGCTCTGCAGAGCTCATGATCTAAAGCAAGCAGCATGCTAAGAGTGTGCGGGCCAGAGCCAGTCTTCAGCTTGTTGCCTTTGCAATTTTGGGCATCTCTAGAGGGATATTAAGTGCTCCACAAAGGTAGCTGAAAATTCTCCGTATGTAGGGAAATCTCCTCAAGATGCTAAGCTAAGAGAGTATTCATCTCACCATACTTCGTGGACAGATTGTATTTAGGCTATAGGCCAAGAGCTCCTTAGCTGTTCAAAACAGGGACTTTCATGCCTTCCAGAGTGAAGGAAAATAGAAGAAGCTTTTACCCATCTTTGCCCCTACATCAGATCCTAGTCTCGGGCGATGTGGCTGGGACAGGCACATGCCAATACCTGCAGGCAGACAAACCCTCTGTTTTATAAATACCAGCTTGTACCCAACTGCCCTTTCCCTGTTGGGCTGGTTATTCATTGCTGAGGTGAGTCTGAGGATGAGTTGAGGATAGCAAGAGAAAATAGCCCATGGACACAGGCAACAAAGAAGAAAAGACTAACACAAATTAGAAGAAGACAGCTGTGGCTGTCACTGTTGACAGAAGTTTGCAGGGCTGAGAGGAGACGCGTTGTAACGGGCTGGATGAAGTCACAGCAGTGCTGGGAGATGGAGGGGTGCAAACATATGCTCTCCAATGACTTTACTCCATGTGAAAAGTAGTACGTGCTGCTTCACATGAGGTCAATGTAGAGACTGCTTTAGCAGCCTCATCTTCTCTGCTAACCTCTAGCAATTGGATGCTACTGAGGAAACAAAACACATAGGCAGACCTGAAGTGAGGATGAGACTCCTGAACTCAGTATGACTTCGAACTGCTTGTACCAGGCACAGCCTGCAACTCTGTTCCACGTTTGGGAAGCCCAAAGGAAGACAGCCTCCTGTATCCCTGCACAAAATGGAAGCAGGGTGGTCTCTGGATGACGGCAGGGTGCAGAGAGACAGGGATTCCTGAACACAAGTCTCCCTTTTGACACTGATTCATAAGGAAACACTTTGTCTCTCAAGTCCATTTCACCCTCTGCATTTTTCTTCCCCTTTAGAAAATGGTGTAAATAAAGATAAGCTGCCTCATAGCTCATACATGTCTGTACTGTATTCTGTACAGCACTCCTGGGAGAGGAGTAAAAGAGGGTAGAAGACTAACATGAGTGTTTGCAAGGACTTGTGGCCATGCCAGAAAAGGGTGTGATGTGGAGTCCTGCACCAGTTGAATTCCCCAACCTGTTCCCACAGGCTGTGACTTTTGCTAATCCCAGTCTTGGGGCTAGAAGAAAGCTCAGTTTGCTCTGACAGGACTGAGCCCTGCTTGAAAATATGAGGAAACCTCCTGAGTCAGCAGCTCACTTGCTCCTACTCTTGGAATAGCTGAGATTCCCGGACACAGTAACTTGACTCTGCTCCTGGCTCAGGGCTGCCACTAGCTGAAAGGCAAAATAAAATCCCCTCCTGGCCCATTAACGAGGCCTATTCTGGGTTCAGGAGAAACCAGTCTGACTGATGAACTCCTCTGGCTCAGGGGATCTGGCTGGGGCTGCGAGAGTTCTTCTTTCCTTAATCAGCAGACAGGAGGATGTTAATGGAGAGCATATGGGAGGGGAGGGAGTTCTGTGGATATTGCTGGAGGACAGCCAGGCTGAATCAAAGCCCCAAGAAGCCTATTCTCCATCCGGGCAACACTAAAACAGGCCATGGAGAGACGAGAAGTCCAGCTGTGATATGGGGGAGTTGGGAAAAAAGCCCTCTGCCTTCCCCAGCCTTTTTACTCCCACTCCTCTGGGACAATGGCGCAGCATTGTCACAGTCCTGTAGGCACAGTGTTGACAGTACAAGCCTTTCTGGGGAAAAGTATGCCCCAGCCAGGCACCCCATCCTGGTAGTCCAACTGAAGACTGCAGGGAAGCAAGGACTGCCTCTGAGCTTGCAAAGCGCCATCTGATTTATGGTGCTATAGAAATGATGAATTACAACAGTGCTGCAAGCGAGGATGGAAAAATCATGTTAACTCCTCCAGTCCATCTCCAGAGCTGATGCAGGACTGTTGCCTCTCACACATTTCCTCAGTTTCTGTTTGGACATGTTTTGAACAGGCAAGCAACTGAGGTTCCCACATTTTTCACTTCTTAATTCTACTTTAAAAATAAAGCCCAATCTGATTAATGCAGTATGGATTGCCCAGCTGCCTGGATATGTCAAGCAGGACGGAACAGGGTGCATCAAAGGCAGCCCACACCTGCCTTACCTTAAAGATAAAATGGAGGACTGGCTGGTGAAGACTTGATCGCAACTTGAACTAAGAAGCTTCCCATTAAGTGGGAGGACAGTTAGAAGCAGCTCCTGTAAAATTAGGTGTGTCCTTTTTGGCTCCTGATGATTTGCTAATGTAGCCCTGACTGAGGCAGATTTTGGGCATCCATGATGCTTGGCCTTGCATCATTCACCAGAGCTTAATTAACTAAGGAGCCTGGCTTGCTTAGCCTAGCGAAGGGGGATATAATTGCTATATCTATAAATAAATACTTCAGGAGGTGAACACATGGGGAGGAGGAAAGAGCTATTCGAAAATAAAGGACAATGCTGGCGTAAGAACAAATGGGTATAAACTAGCCATGCATACATTTAGATGGAGGATTGTCAGGTTTCTAACACTCAGAACACTGGAGCTCTGTGAAGGTCTCCCAGTGGGTTTAATGAGGCCAAAAAAAATGCTGGCTTTAAGAATCAGACACATTTATGCAAATGGTTGTATGATGTGGCTGCCTGTGCGAGCAAGGAGCTGGACAAGAAGGCCAGAAGGAATGTTCCGAAGTTCTCTGGGCTGCAGTAAGTTCAGGATGAGTTTTGGCTAACCAGCTGCAGGGCCCACTAGGAGCAATGTGGATTAGAACTGGAAGACTAATAGAACCCGAGAAACTTAAACTGCATCTTCATTGCACAGTGAGCAGATTATCAATTCAGGTAAAACTGAAGCCTGGAAACTAACCCCTCTCCAATGACCATGCTGGCTGGCTTCGTTTAGGGAGGTTTGTGGGGCAGGAGGAGTTTATCATCAACAGTCAGGAAACAAGTCTGTGATTAGTTTGTGTTTGTGAAGACATAACACGATAGACAAGAAGAAAAGAATTGATAATTCGTTTTCCTGTGAGCAGGTTGAGCCTGGGAAGCCCACAGTTCTGTTCTGCCATCCTCCAAAGCAAAAACGTCTCATGAGCCAGGAAACCTGCAGCTGTGAGAACATCTTGTCATGTTCTCCAGTGGAATAACAGCTCAGTCTGACCTCAGGCTGAGCCTAATATGTGGTGCCCAGCACACAGCAATTCTTTTCTATAAAGTCAGTGCCAAGCAGACAGTGGGTGTCTTTCCCTGTGGCTATCCTGCAAAATAACTGGAACAGGAGAGACCTTGGTCCTTGGCTAAGGCATGCCAGAGAGGCAGATGTCCAAATCTTAGCTGCCTTATCCAACTGGAAGCCATAACAATAAATTGCACATTCTGGTTTACACCACCATAAACGAGATAATGGACCTTATACGAGAGGAAGATCTGTTGTAATATAGCTCTTCATTCCATCCTACTTCTGCTGGGAGAAGAGGGATGAGGGACAGCCTGCAGAGACGAGACAGCTATACAAGTGGCACAGATCTCCCTTGCATTGAGGGAGTTTTCCTGTGGGAATCTCCTGCCTGTTTGAGTTCTCTCTATGCTCCATGAGCAGTGCAAAGCAAATTTAGCAGAGACCAGAGAATCCATCTTAAAATGCCTTCGGGGGGACAGAGAATAGGGTATAAATGGAACTGCGGTGATGTCTCTTCTAATTCTTGTAATCTGTCACCCAGCCACGACGGTGATAGGTGCTTCAGAAATCCAAAGACAGACTGAATATGATTTGATCACATTAGTGATGGCCCATGCATCAAGAGATTCAGAGGTTTTATTCAGAACAGCATTAAAATAAAGGTGGTTGTACTTCCAAATCATTCTGTCTGGGAAGAGGATATCTCCTAAGGCTGGCTTTACTCCTGACATTTCTCATTCTCTGCAGTTCCTCACATATTAGAAATACAACATGAAATGCCTTGTCTTGCTGTTTTCATAACTCTACAGTCAGTCTCAGCAGAAATCTGAGGCAATGAGGGTGGGAGGTGAGGAACTGAGTCAAGACTGAAATATTGTTCCTTGCACTGGAAGGACGTAGATGTGGCTTCTGTTTAAGTCACCTGTTCAGGTCTTTGTGATGTGGCTGAAAGGTGACGGCTGTTATAGGGTCCCTTGAAATCACCTGCAGGGTTTCCATCCAACCCCTAGCTAACTCCGTGCCTTAGCCTAGGAAGCTGAAAACTGTGAATGGAAGCAACACCACATTGGCAAGGGAGCAGCACACACAGGACAAGCTTCCTGTCGCTACCTGCATTTTCCTGGCTGTGTGAAGCTTAGGCATCCTCCAGGTCTAAAGTTCTTGACCTGGTAACCTTCATCAAGTTGAATCAAATTTGAAAAAAAAAACAACTTTCCTTTTGGGGGGGGGTTTTTTTTTTTTTTTTTTTTGGAGGTGCAAGCCAACAGGTTTTTTCCTTCGACCTCCCAAAAAACGAAGAGAATTTATGGGTAATTTTCACATTTTTAACTGACATTCTAATTTTCTTCACAAAAACACTTCAAACATAGAGAACCTCAATAAATCTTGAAAGCACACAGTTAAAAGTGTTCACGCAGGCTGTAAAATTGTAACTCTGGATTTGTACAATTCATGCTTATGGTCAGCCGTGTCAAGCTTTAAAGAATCTACCACTACAGCCATCTCAAAAAGGCAGTAAATCTAGATTATGTATCGAAAGTGGTTAGGGAGTCTGGGTATGTGTACCAATGAAATGCCAAAATATTTTACTGACATGCTCCGTTTTTTACATTCTTTTACTAGCAGTTAATATTTTTATGTATATGTATATATATTTTATTGCTGACAGTTATATTTTGGCTATTCTTAGCTTGCAACTGGCGAGGCCTCCTCCAGTCAAAACAGGAGGCTGAACAATTTCACACACATGGCACCTTGGGCAGAGACAGCGGAAAACTCACAGATATGTGCACGGCCTGGGCTGAATATAGTTAAGGCTACATCTTTTGGAGCTCTGAAAATGTCATACATGATTTCTGATTATTTCCACAGGAATGATTCACTGGGGGGCTGTTGCTGAAGAGTCTGTGCTGGTCCCCAGTGTCCCCACACAGGGCTCGAGGTTGTGGCACTGAGCAAGTGAAGGGGGTGACTCAGGAAGGAATATTTCTTCTGCATCAGAAGCACTTTAAAGCACCCTGGGGAAGTGTGCAGCTACAACTGTAAACTGAAGCCTCCGAGGGATGTCCACCATATCGTGCAGTTAAGAGACATCTAAATCAGCCCTAGTACCAAAAGCAATACAGTTGCGTTCATGTAGCTGTCTCACTGGACTACTTACCCTCTCTTTTAAACGCATGCACCTAACATTGCTACATTTCTTTCCTGACCCAAATCAGCTTTTCTGTCTAATTTGAGCATCTCTGTAAGACACTGCTTGGTGCTACACAAGCCTCACCAGTAGTTCTCTCCACTGGAAGGGATCCAGGAACACGTTTTATTTATGGATAGAAGTCAATTTTCTTCTGGATTTACAATGAAGTTACACAAAACTGGTGCACAGAAAATTTAAAGGTAGCGGACTAGCTCATACCAAACTCACTCAACATTAAGGAAGAGTGGGAGCATACTCAGTGAACCCAGGTCCAGTCCTGGGCACTTGACAGCCCCACACCAGGCAAAGGATCCTGATGCTGTTATGAACAGGGCCCTGATCCCCTCACCTGGGGCTCCCCCTACCCTTCCCATGGCCCAGGACCACATTTCAGCCTCCAGGGCCATCAGTCCCTGCCCCAGTGATGCCATAGGGTCATGCCAGTCCGCAGCTGCAGCTTTGCCCTTCCTGCCTACTCTCATTCTGTCCTCATCCCAATGGAAGTCCCAGTGCATGGGGCTGCCCAAAGCTGCCCTTCTCCTGGCTGGGTGCTGGGACAGACTCTGCCTGCCCTGTGCTCCCCCCAGCCCCACACTCTGCCACCAGGGAGCCAGCAGCCCTCACTGTGCCCTAACACTGACTTCTCCGTGCTCAGTAGCTGTTTCCTGGCATTTTCCTTCAAGTTAGGGTGTTAAGAAGGAAGGACAAGCTCCAAAACAGCCATCTAATGCCACCCCTACTACACTGTAAAGAAAAAATAATCGCATCATAACCATGGTCTCCCTCCTCTTCAGAGCCCAGACAGGTACTCAAAGACATAATAAAGTACCAGACACATGCTTAATTCTTGGCATAAGCGAAAACTGTTTTGAGATGTGAAATATCAGCTATTCTTTCACACCCACTGGGAAGGTTTGCTCTTATTGTATTGTCCACATTCCTGTGAGCGGCTTCACTTCCCACATTCTGTCCTGGCAGAATCAATACGCATCTTTCTTGCTATAAAGAGGATACCATGAACCAGTCTTCCTTCAAAGTGTTTCTCAGATCACCTTTTGCCACAGGGTCTCTATTAATTAGGTGCTGACTCTAGTGATTTAAAGACAGCAAAGTCACTGTGGTTTTCTGACTTCCTCCTATGTTTTGAGAAATACCTGGCACAGTGAGACAAACTCAAACAAATGACATTTCTGTGTTTGTCTCTTTCCCCAGGTGAGATATTGTAGCTACTGATGACTTTATTCCACATCCCAGGGTACACTTTATGTACCAAAAGATTTTAGCAAAACAAACAAACAACAACAAAAAAAAAGGCAACCCCCCCAAAAAAAACAGATATTCAGAGATTAGGAATCATTAGGAATCTGCCTGGTTCTCCCACAGGCAGAACATTATGGCACTGCAAGTAATGCTCAGCCCTCCCTCACTTCTCCTCCTTGTTTGCTCACTTAAACCCAAGTTGCTGAAATGAATCAGCAGATCAGACAGCAGGTGACAACCGAGGTACTTTCACTGAGGAAAGGAGATCTGTGGCCAGGACTGCTCAGCAGAAGCTGTGCTGGCTAGGTTTCAGGGGGGTTCCGATTTGCCCTGTGAATCCTCCCATACCATGTTGGGCTGTGGAAGATGATTATTTATTTTTGCCAGTTCTTCTACAGGGACATGCTGCTCACCTAATGTTATATGTCAGAGCAGTGACACAGATGGAAGACAACCAACCACGCACAGAAATGGCTGAATAACAGCATTGTGTGCCACATGACCCTAATAAGAATTCTAGTCCAAGAGCAGAAGTCTGCTCCAGGATCTCTGAAGTGCTGCAGTGACATCAACAGCAGCAGACTCGTCCTGTTCCAAGGCAGCCTTTTGTGCAACTCGTGGCACTTCTGGGTACCATTAAAAATAAATCTGTAGCGTAACAATGGTATGGAATGCAGGGATGCCTGTAAGGGACCTGTTTCTACTTTCTGGCCATCGCCATACAATCTAGGTCAATATGGATGGCACATACAGCCATGTGGAAGATTTCATTCTCTCCAGCTGTTCCTCATTACCATTTGCTTTCAATAATTTCAAGGAATACTGTAGTTGCCCTTTCCAAGTCTCTGTCAGGCTTTATTCCAGACAGAGGGATTCAGGTGGCTTTAGTTGTTCCATTTTTTTTTTCCAAAGAAATTTGAGTTCCTCTAATACTGTGTAATAGGGGCACTGTGTCCCCAAGAGGGACTAATTCTCATTTCCTGGCCCAGTGTTTGAAGTAGATAAGTTACCAAAACAATTCTGTAATCTGTGGCTACTGTTGCACACTGGAAATGGCATTCTTAGGGGAAGGTTTAGATATCAACCTCTATTTAAACGGCAGTTCAGTGAAGTTAGGACTGGTCTGTTCCACATGAAGTGCAGCGGGACTCCAGCAGTACCAGTGAAACAACAGCACGAGTGCCACGGGCTGCTAGAGGAACCGGGCGTGAGCATCCAGAAGAAACAAGAGAGGCACCGGGGCTGCCCAAGGCTTTCTGAGGAGGCTGGGACCATCTCCTCCTGCTAACCGCTCAGCCGCTGCTCGGCCAGCCGTCTCGCCCCAAGTCACATTCAGAAATGCACATATGCCAAGTTGTAAGGAACAAAAGTGTCGAGCAAAAGATCTAATTTCCCAGTGTCTACAGGGAAATCAACAGACAATGGGAAGCAACATAAAAAAACATATACATAAAAAGACTGTTATTTAAAACCAGTTGACAGTCATTTTCAATGGAATCTGGCCAGCACTAGCCAGAATTTAATTCAAAAATTCCTCAGGAATGAAGGTCTTTTGCAGGCCAGCTTTATTTGGCTGGGCTTGAGCTTTGCCTTTTCCCACATCCCGCCTGCTGGAGTTAGAGGTTGATGGCACGCAGCCTGATTCCTCTGCCTCTTCCTGTGACGGACACATCCAGACAGTATCACCTCCTCTTAAATTGTCTGCTAAAATGGCTGCAGGCAACAGCAGAAAGAGAAGGAACAGAATAATCTGCCCTGCCTTCCAAGAACTGAGCAAAAAATTACCTGATGGGTGATGCCATAAAGAGTCAAAGAGACTGAAGGAGATGAGTACAGTCCAGCATGGGCTATGTTCAGTCCCAAGGCAGAAACAGCTCTCCTGCGTGATACCTCATGTGCCCAAAGTGCTGCAGCAAGAGGCTTTAGCACACAGCAGGCAACAGCAGCAACACACTGCTAGCTCTAGACATTGAAAATTAAAATAATGCCATAGCTAAAGAAACTTTTCCAAGCACTGACCATAAAGGTGATTGTTCTCCAAGACATGCAGCTGAGGTAGGGGCACTTAGAAGCTCTGGTTTTACAAATGAGGGAGACAAAAATTAGTCCTGCTCAGTAAGGCATATTATGCAGTCAGAGAACACAGAGCAGGCTGATGAGATTAAGGTATTCCCATGTAAAGCCCTTTGTATGACAGTAGTCAAGCAACCAACCCAAACTCCCTGTAAGTAAATAATACCCCCTCTGCACTGCGCCTCTGTCCTGCATCTCACTCGCTCCCCTCCTGTCTCCTGGCACAGCCAGCCCTAAGCCTGCTAAAACCGAGGGACCGGCTCTTGCTGGCTCTGTAGGCTGGGCGAGGGGACAGCTGCTGCTGCAGCTCCAGATGTGCTTTGTCTCTGCTTTGAAACCGTTCATCAGAAAAACAAAAAGCTGCGTTGCTATGGAGACCGTACCTCTGGTGCTGATGCACCCAGCGGGCAGCAGCAGCTGCTGGCTGCCAGGGCACCGCACTGGGCTCGGGCAGGCGCTCGGTTGGGTGCCCGGCACATGCTGCCAGGGGCTGAGGCAAGAAAGTGTCGGACCCATGGATCTGGGGATTTTGTTCCTGAAAAGACATAGTAAAACAAGACCAAGATGGGTTTGGAGGCATGCAAAAGCTGTCCCAAGCCCTGGGAGTCTACACAAAGAAAGCCAGTAGTGTCTTGTGAGGTGAAAACATTCTCAGCTGTTTTAATTATTGTACTTGCAGAGCTAATACTAGGAATACTGGATAAGCTAAGCAAAATCTTATTGCAGAAACAGATTTTTTTTTTTCCAGGAAAGCAGTGGAAATGCCATCTTTTGAATCACTTACAACTTATAGCTGCACTTTGTAAAGGAAACGATGCTCGGCTGGTCCCCTGGAGACATGTGAAATGAGACCAATTAGGGCTCCTCCAGCTCCAAATACTAGGACTCTGCAAAGACAGACTTTATCATCTTTGAAACTGAAAAGGAATAGAGTGTGCCCCAGCTGAATTAAAATCAGGGCTTGCATTATGTAAAAAGCCAGAGAAGATGATCTGCTCTGTCCCTAAAATCTCTGAACACATGAGCACAGGGTTACCAGATCAAGTGGGAATATCTGTTCATGAAGTCCGCTCTGAGCAGTGCCCACCTGGTGAGGCCTCAGAGGATGGCCTGCCAGCAATCCATCTGACCAGGGACCTGCTGCAGTACGCAGTGACAGGAATTTCCTTGAACCAGGGGAGTGACCCTAGAACATGAAACTTCTAGATGCGCTCACAAGAGCCCTGGGAAAAGTCTGGATTGTTGACCACTTTCCTCTAGATTTTTTCCCCCAAAGCAGTCCTGCTTCATTACCACTCAAGAAACTGAGAACGGCTGTTGACAGGAAGAAGCCCTATTAGCAGAGACACCCTCCTGGAGGTGGTAGGGAACAGACATTAGGCTGCTGTCTAACTCGTGCACCAGTCCAGCTGGCCAGGGCTTATTCCTCCTGACATCTGCTTTCTGAGGTACTGCCATCTATATCAGATTCCGTCAAAAGCCATTTTGCCACCAAGCTGCATTGCTTCCTGAGACGTGCATTGCTGCAGGGGGCCCACAATGCCCCATCCAGCATCCTGGGGAGATGACATCCACCCCAACAACAGGGGCTAGGGAGCTACAAGACTCCCACCATAGAGATATTCTGCATTTGGCTGGTTAAAAAGAAACACATTCATAATTTGCTATTGCTGGATTAGAAAGGCAGTCTCTGGTGATGTTTGCTCTGAAGCTATCTGATCCCTGACAGTGCTCCCACTGGGGCTCCAACACAGGGGTCTGATGGGTGACACGTGCTCGGAGGACAGCAAGGCAGGAGGTGCTGCGAGGCCAGCAGGTGCTGGGGCGTGATCCCACAGCCAGCGCTGTGGGTCCTGGCTATGCCAGACACCTCACCTTGCTTTAGGAAATGAAATTCCTTTCTTGCCCCTGAAAGAATGTGTGGCCCTGCTGGAGAATTGTGCTGGGCATTTGTATTCCAATTTGAGCAAGTTCATTTTGCTTCCTAAATTTCCCATATTGTACGTGGCTGGATGCAGCATTCTGCTACTTCAAATGTTACACAGCCTTGCAGTGCTAAATAACTTCCTCCTTCCTTGCCAGAAATAGCCACATTGCAATAACAAGTGAAGAGATCCCAGCATTTATAGTTTCTAGAGCTTCAAGGTGGGATCACTGAGACACACAAACAGAAATCTACAGTTCGATTTTGCTGTCTGGGAAAGCAGCAGTTAACAGGAGGAGCACCTAGCATGGCCACTTCAGCCACTCCACCAGCACCTGCCCAGGAAAGGAGATCTCTGCCCAATCACCATCAGCCTTTTCCTCTGATCTTTGTATTCAGGCAGAATCTTGGAGCCTGAAGAAGATGGGATACTTCATGAGCACTGCTGTAAGCTGTATTTCAGACCCCATGGCTGAACACAGGGTCGTTCTGGACCTTCAGCAGGCTGATGAAGCTCCCCTTCATCAGGGACAGTGAGAGAGGCAAGGAGAGCCATGGGAGCTGCTGCAGAGCTGCTGGGAGGGAGCTGCTGCAAGCAGGGGCACCCGGGGAGCTGGCACCCAGCAGGGCGAGCAGCATGGGAGAGACTCGGGTTGAGCTCAGTGGTGGTTGGGGAGGGCTTCACCCCTCCCCAGCTCTCACCTTCCTGAGCAGCATTGCGGGTTAAAAGCAGGAGCACTTAAGAAAGCACAGCCTTGCTTAACCACATGTGGAAATAAAGAAGCGTCTACAGGAACGTGGGGAATCAAGAAAAGGAGGTGAAAGGAGGGAGGGAGATAGAAAAAGAGGGAGGGAAGACGAGGATGGCAGGGGATCCTTTCCAGTCCTTCTTACAAGGTGCTGGATAATTCATGGCTCTTGTTTACACTGCTGCAGACCACATCACAGACATTCCCAGCTAATGGCTTCCATCTGGAAGGCCATGTGCTGCCCAGCCTCCCCTTGCAGGCCGGGGTCCCTGCCAGCAGAGCAGGGCCTCCCCACAGGCCTTCCCACCCCACCCCACGCTGCTGTCACTGGGGGGGGGCTGGGGCCTGCGCTGTGCCTCCCTGCCAGGTTTCCATGACCCAGGGTGAGGGGCTGGGACATACACCGCACATGGAAAGTCTGGTGACTGCAGGGCCCACGGGATGTGCGGGTGCTGTGGGGAAGGGACACCCAGCCGCCCGCACAAGCCCAGTCACACGGTGCCTCCCAGCACTCGAGGTTTGGGAGGGTTTACTGGCCAGGGCATGGTGCCAGATGTGAGCTGCCTTTCACGTATCTCCATCGTGCCTGGGCTCGGGGAGCCCTGCAGTGCTCGCAGCACAGAGGGAAGGCACTGCCTGGCTTGGAGGAAGCCAGCCAGGTCGGTGCTAAGCTGGGCTTAATGGGCCCCTTTTGGGGCCAAAACTCTCTGGTGTCTGCACTGCAGCTCCTGGCCCTCATGGCTCCAGGAGTGTGGTCCTCAAGCAGCCCCAACAGCTCTGCCTGAGGCTGGTTCGCCAGGATTTGGAGATAGGAAGCCATTCTGATGCACTGCGCAGCACAAAGCCACGTCCTGCCAGACCCGGCTGTCTGCATCTGCAGCAAGGTAGAGCTGGGGGGCTGCAGAACCAGAGCAGCAAGGTTGCTGGAAGGCAATGGTGTGCCATCGGAGTGGGCTAGCCAGAGGGGACAACAGGGAGGAGGGATGCTACAGAGCTGGATAAATTGTATCTAGGAGATCCAGCCCTCAGTGGGCCCAGAGAACAGCAAATGAGGCCTGAAACCTGAATTTAGACTGTCATGACTGCGCAGAAAATTTGGCAAAGCTGGATTCAAAGGCAGGCAACCGAGGCAGCTGAAGCTAATTTACTCCTCTGAGCATCCTGCTCGGTGCTGGAGGTGTGCTCACAGGCTGCAGACAGAGGGTCCAAGAGATCAGCCCCGCACTCTGCTCCTTTTGTTTCCGCCCTGGTCCCTCCTGCAGCCCCGCTCAGCTATGCTACGCTATGCGCTCCCAGCATCTGTCGAGTCTGATCTGCTCGGAGGTGCAATGAGGGGCAGGCGGGAAGCAGAGAAGGGAGCAAAGCAGCTCCCTGCTCCATGACAAGGAGCTGAGATTCCTCCCCATGCCCTATGTGGGTTGCCCTGTCATAAATCATCGTTTGTCAAATTCAATAAGCATCTCTAGCACAAAAAATGACGCTATCTCCTGGGAGCCCCAAGTGCCTGAAATTCTGCACAGATGTGGAGAAACCAAAATATGAGGGAAGGGGGGAGGGTGAGAAGGGAGGAGGAGGGAGGACATTTTGCATGGCAGAAAGAGAATTCTTCCCTCTGCTCCGCTCCCTCCCTACCCCTGTCACGCATGCAGCCGTGCATGCTGCCTTCCTGGGAATGCTGCGGCCCCAGCCACAGGCGTGTGCTCTGCATCCTCTGAAAGGAGGGAGTGGGCTGTGTGCAGCACTGACCATGCACCCACTCAGGGCCGGTGCTGCTGCAGAGAGACCCCGCAGCCCCAGGCAAGGGGAGGGGGCAGCGCTGGGAGCACCTCCTGCTCTGCTGTGACAGTGCCGGGGGACATGTCATGGGGAGCTGTGCTGTGGCCACCCCACCACCCTGCTGGCAGCAGGAGACTGAACTCAGGGTTCGGGTGCTGGGGAGCCAGGGGCCTGGCTGGGAATCCCACTGCTCACGGGAACACACTGCCTGCAGCTCTGAGTCGGAGACAAGCATGGCTGTAAAGAAGAAAAGGCCAAGTACGTGCTGCTGTTTGCACTGGTGCTTAAAGCGCACTCCATTTACACACGTACAGGTTGCACTGCCCTGTATCAGTGCCTGAAATGCTATGTATAAATAGGGATATATGCACATACCCATGACAGCCATTTTGTCTTCCCCTTGGGACCACGGTACCTATCTCCAAAATGTAACACAGGAGCTCCAAAGCAGCTCTGCATGCTGAGCAGGTGCCCTGGAGCCACAGCTCATGCCACGCTGCCACGGGCAGCCAGGCTCAGCCCTGCCGTCAGGGAGCCACTCAGGGCGCTGCGGACACATCCCCAGCCACCTAGCAACACTGGTCCTTCCATGATGTGTATGCTGCAGAGCAGCCATTTTAGGAGCAGTGTGAAGCTTCCCGAAGCCTTCACAGAGGCTGTTTTGAATCCCTCCAGTTGCTGAACTGCGTGGATACCCTGCTGCCACAAACACGATTGCTAAAGCTGCAGAGGAACAGTGTGAAAATACAATTCCAAATAAGTATTAAAAAGATCTTCAGTAGATAAATACACCTTGACTTTGAAGGTCAGAGTATTGATCCATCTGAAGGCCAGCAGCAAACACTTCGAGCTGCACTCGCGATCTTCCCCGTGCTGTTATTATCATTATTGGCATTGTTGTTGCAGCAGCGATGCCTCAAGGACCCGCTCAGGACCAGACACCACTGTGCTGGGGACACGGAATTCAAGTGAAGTGACATGTGACAAACACCCTCTAATGTGATACAAATGCAGCCTCGGTGTGACAAAACCAGCGCAGCATGGCCCTGTGAGGCGAGGTCTGTGCGGCAGCTGGGCTGCCCCACAGCCCATGCAGACTGGGTCAGGAGCTCTGTGCTGTAGCACAGTCGCTGCTGGAGCCTTGAGCCATCACCCCACACCTCCGGGCAGTGCACAGGGCCCCGTGCAGCCATTCAACATGCTCAGCTGGTGGCATGGTGGCATGTGCTCCGTGCACTGGCAGTGCACCGGCCTTGTGCCTCCTTCCCTGGGGCTGTGGCTGCAGGCAGGCTCTGCTGTCTGAGCGCGATGCGGGAGCCCTGATGTCTGCCTCGCATGCGGTGCCTGGCGGCGGGCTTTGTGAAGAGGCAGCAGGAATTCCTGGGAAGTGGGTGACTGCCTGGGCAGCTGCCCATGGGCTGGGTTTCTCTAGCGCCAGTGGTTAACCTGGATTCACCCAGCTTGGGTGTGCCTCTGTGCTGTGTGTGCGCTCCACAAATGCAGCTCGAGTAGTATGCCCGGGGAAAAGCGGGGAAGGCAGACTGCAGTGTTACACAGGTCAGGTACTCCAGACATGGAAATGATTATCAGAAACTGGGCTGGGGGCAGGTAATCTCAAAGAAATAAATCAGCTCTCTCCCCTGTCGTAATTCCTCGGAGATGGCTTTCCAATAGGATAAAGCTGTCATTTCTTCACTCTGCAGGTACCAGACTCTAAGGCTGTGGTGATTCAGGTCTGAATCTTGCCTAACTGCTGTCTTAGGTCAAGTAAATTCTGCTTGGTAAGAGATGAAAATATTCCTCTTTAGACTGCTCTCCCAAGGAAAGAAAGCTGATGTGATTGTGCTACCTGCACACCTTTCTCGGTGCCTTTTTAACCCTGTGATGAGCTGCAGCCCTATCTGCAGCATTCACAGCTAGTGAAATCTCAGGCAAAATCTCAGGCAATACATTTCACGAAAAGGAACGACTGGATAAGCTGATGCAGCCCCTATTAGTGTGTGCACAGAGGGCAGGGGGGTGGCCACCTGCCATGGTGCCCAGGCAGCGCGCAGGCAATGTGCCGGCAGTGTCCTGCCCAAAGCGGGTGTTGGAGAAGCAAGCAAGTCACAAGGATACTGCACAGTTTCGATAGAAGGGTGTGAGTCTGTGGGAAATCAAGCACCACTCGCTTATGGAAGATCCTTTTTCTCAGTGGCACCCATTCAAGGGTCTGAGAAGGCAGAGGAAATCCTCAGAAAGACTGACTGCTACATTCCTGGGTGCTCGGAGCTCTGGAAATTAAGGGGGGAAGGGAAGGGAGAGGAACAGAGGTATGTAAATGTTTTTAGCACATGGCTCAACAATTGGTGAACATGACAGTAATATAATACACGTAGCCATGTATCTGCTCATACCTCACATTTCTGCTAAACCTCTGGGGTGCTGGTAGTAGAAGTTCACAAAAACAAAGCAAAGGTCAGGATGCTGACAGGGTATCTTTATTGCTAGACAACTCCCCAGCCCACCCATGATAAATTAAAGCCCTTATTCCTGCTTAACCCATAACCTTTGTAGTAGACCCTGAAGGTCATCCACTTTGAGTTTTCCAACCTGGGGATGGGGGCAGGTAAAAGCTCCACGTTCAAAGGTCTCTTCTCTTCCTATCTGACGCGCAGATCAGCTCCGATGGCCTCAGCAGCGCAGCCGTAGCCCCGCAGCACAGGCACGCTGCAGACTCGCACAAACACACGGCGGCAGAGATAAAGCCCGTAGTTTACATGCGACACGTGTTCCCTCCTGGTGATGCCCCCTCCCCCTTGTGCTTTACACATTATATAAGAATTTTATTCTGTCTTATACTCTGAGGAAGGCGGCGTTTTGCCAGATTTCAAAATGGTCTCATTTATCACCTAAATCCCCTATGAAAGCTAGGGAATAAGGTTTGTAAAACAGCCCAGATTAATGAGGCTGCATCTACATCTTAATAGCTTTTGTGTGTGCACAGTGCTTCCACACGCGTTTGTGCGCAGTGCTTTTCTGTGGCTCACAGACTCTGCCTGCCCCTCTCACCTGCTCTGTTTGCGTGTGCTTGTGCTTCTCTCTAATTCTGTGTGCATGCCTCGTCTGCGTGCAGCACTTAAAGCCTCCTTCTATGGCTGTAGCTGTTTATGCCACAAGCAAGTGAAATCCTCCCTGTGAGTATCTCCGGTTCTGCAAATGAGGTCTGTGCACGGCATCTATTTGTGCTGGAGTTTTGATATCAGGATGGTACACTTGTCTGTGAGTTAAAGTCATGGCTTTGGTGCTGGCTCCTTAGGCAATGGAGGCCTATATTTCATCCCCATGCTGGGGGAATTTCATTTTGCTGCCATATATAAGAATTCTGGTGAAGTAATTAACAGGAGCCTCCAGAGGCCCAGTTATGAAAACAAGGCTCCACGTGCCTGTTTCAGAGGAACCTTGTACTCCTCGCAAACTCCTCCAGGCAAGGAAGATATTGCAGCTGCAAAGAGAAACAACCCAGGGCAGGGAATGGCGAGCACCAAGGTCGGTTCCTCAGTCCTTGAAAACAGCTTTAGCAGAAAGCTGAAAAACGCAGCAAATTAGAAAACTAGGTTCCAGATGGGATCACGAAAGAAAAGGGCATTGGTTCCATCTACAGTGACTAATTTTAAATTACATACCAAAAAGCATTTGACCTATATCAGTCTAGTGGCTCTGATCATTTCTTATGTGGGACACAGGGAATACTCGGAAATTCCCCTCAGAGAGTTTCCCCTATGGTTCTTTCTTAGCTGCTTCTCCTTGGATTTTTTTCTTCCTTTCCATACTCAGTTCTCCTTCCATCCCTCTGACGAGGCACTGCTGCTGCGCCTTTCCTCCCCTCTCCCTCCCCCTGTCTGCTGTCAGCCATTTCACTCGGCTTTTTCTGTTCTTGCATTCACCAGAGCTGAATTCAGTGACAGCCCCTTGGCAATTTCCCTTTGCTGGTGACTCAGGTAATTAGATCTGGTGCCTTGGGGAGCTGCCAGGCATGATGTCACGGCTCTGCAGAAAAAAATACCCTGTGTAATTGCTTGATACACTAGCTAATGTCTCATCCTGGTGGAAGGAGGAACCCTGAGTTTGGGGGTTGCCAAGATTTCAGAGACTCAGGATTCTGCGGTCGAGGTGAATAAAGAATTATCTTTATTTCTTGCTTACACAGGCTCCAGCTTGTTTACTACATGCTCATTAACTGCCCCCTGAGCAGTGAGTCTGAGTGTTCATAATAAACACCACAACCCCTTGATGAAAATGGAAGGACTGTGAACTCGTCATTAAACAAAAGAAAATGGGAGTGAAACAAGAACAAACAGCTCTGCATACGACAGTGTGACCCTGCATCGGGATTATCCTGCCCTTTTAAGACATTTGCCTACTGGCGTTTGTGTGCATTTGGATGCTCCAGTTCTTCCAGGATTGCAGGAAGACCTCTCTCTGTTCCTAGCTGCAAGCAGCAGATCTGGAGGGCAGGCTAGGGATCAGGAGGGGTCACAGTTAGTCTCAGGGTAGACATCGGAGTGTATCTGAAATCCATTAAGTGAAGCAGCAAGACGAGAATGAGCTAATGGATGATTCTTGCTAATGCACTAATAAAATGGAGCTTAAGATTTCTGGCTCATCCCTCTGCTGCCCCATCTTGCTTGGAAAAGAAATTCTCAGGAGTTTAGTATTCAGAAGAAATTGACTGTTCCAAGTTCTGCTTTTCAGATGTTTTATGTTGATCTTCCTTCTTTTGCAGACATAAGGAGTCCAGCCAGCAAGAATCTGGCAGGGCGAGATGTTTGGGCCTCAGCTCTCTTCCCACAGTTCATCTGCAAAGCAAGGGCTGAATCCATTGCTAGAGGTACTGATGGTTTTGCCAAGAGGAGGGGATGGGAGTATGAGAATTCAGAAAGGAAACCTTTGATTGCCATCACTGCATTAAACGTTTTCCCCAAGCAAAATGGGACCTGGATGTGACAAAGTACCTGCAAATGCCTCAAAAGACCTCACAAGAAAATCGAAGCCTAGTGTCAAATATGACCTACTCTGAAACTCCAAGATGAACAGATGGGTTTGCTGCAATAGCACTTCTGTCCTCTCCACTACTGCAGCTGCAGTGACGTTGAATAACCTGGAAAACGTAGCAAGTCCTCAGGAGCAATCAATCATTTTCAGATAGGTCGTCTACTCCAGCTAGAAGAGATCAGTCCTGACTTTCCACCATGCTTAGTCCAATTTGGCAGATGATAATAACCATATCTCTGAGCTGGTTCTCACACAAGCACAAGTACTGCATTTCTGAGTTCTCTGTTGAAGCTGTTTGCTTAGGCAGGTCACCAAAAGCTGGGTTAGCTCTCTTCCTGTATTCCCTAATGCCTTTATATTTCAAATCCTGCCTCTCCAGGCCATCCCCTGGCCTCCTGGGGCCTCACCAAAGGGATGAAGTTTCCAACTTCGCTGCTTTAGTCCAACCTTCTCAGAGGGACTGTTTTAGTTTCCCCTTTAGATATTAGGCCTGCGCAGTATTTAGGCTGTTCTGAGTGTCTTGGAAAGGACTCTTTCAGAGCCTGGAATAAAGGCCAGGGGGTTCAGTTCCCATTTTTCCATACTCTTACCTCCTCACAGTCTGCTTCCCAGTGGCATTCTGGTATAAGCGGATCTGAATAGTATCACAGCTGCAGAAACCTTTCAAGATGATGGTACCGACCCACTTCTAGAGAAAGTGTTAGAAGTCTTGCTGGGGAGAAGAGGCTACCTCTAGCCTCTCTTTAGGACCAGATATCCACACTATCTTTAGCTGTCCCAGTGACTCCACTCAGCTCCCAGCAGCACAGCAGGTTGAGGATACCAACTACCTAGCAGGTTAGCTGAGGATATCAGCTACCTAGCTGGTTAGTTAGGTCAGAGCCCTTTCAACTGGGGACCAGTAATGGCTTTAGATTGATTTTTAAAAGCAAAAATAGTGGAGAGAAAAGGCAAATAACCCACCCATTCTACCTGCAGTTAGTATTTTCATGACTTCTGTTGTTAGGGAAACAAGATGTAAAGGGAGAAGTGACTTGCTTGTATTCTGGGGATAATCTATCTGTCCTTCATGCCTGCGGATGGAATTCATGCCATCTCTGTCAACATTTCCAGGACGGACATACGACTTTCCCTGGTTGTGCATCCAAAACCAGTACACTGACATGTATGATTTATGACATGATATATGAATCCATACTGTTTTATCCTCTTGGTTTTCTTCCTTGGCTCTCCTGAGATGTTCAGGTTAGTCATTCATATTTTAAGATAGCTCTTGCTTCTGATTTCTGTCCCTGAAATCTCCAGTCAGCCAATAGAAGCTGTGTATGGATAGAAGGACTTGGAAGTAAAAGCAATCCATGAATAATCCATATATTTCTCAGTGTAAAACACACTGCTATATCATGAGAAGGCAGCAGCAGAGCAGAGAGACATGGACACCCCAACGTGGGGCTGGTGTGAGTGCTGAGAACAGTGGAGCCCACAAGGGAACACAAGCTGTTCCCAACGGACGGAGCGGATCCAAAGGCAGCCTGGCCAACTGCCCTCACAATCGTCTTTGGAGCCTCCGTCTGCCAGTCTGAAGGCAGGGTCAGCCTATAGGAGGGGGCACAGAGATCAAACTACCAGATAGCCAAACAAACAACCTGACTACATGCGTAGCCCTAGGGCAAAGAACAATTGCAGCAGCTGACTGCCTCGGCAAGCCCAGAGATCAAAGAACAAAGCATTATTAATTACTGCCATTATAATCATTAGAGTAGTACCCAGTAGTCCTGGTCATGGACCAGTACCTCACCATCTTAGCCAGTGTGCAAACACAGATGAAAAGAATGGGCCCTGCCCAGGGAATGCGAAGTTTAAATATTAAACATGAGACTGCAACAATGGGAATGGACCGAACAAAGAAGCAAGTGTGTCACAGGCAGAGGAAAGCTGCTCAGGAATCCAGACCAATAACTGCTGTGTATCACTGGGGTAGCTACCGAATTATCTGGCAACAACCACGTTTGCTTAAATATCTTTACAGTGCACTCTGATTCTTTTAAATTGAGATGGTTCGTAGAAGTGCCACGCATCCATGGGTTGTCTCTTGAAGCACATCAGCTGAAGACACGTTTAGGTTATTCAGAGCAGAGATCTCCACCTGGAAAAGGGGCTAGTCAAGCTCTGCACAGTGCAGGCACTCTGCAGTGTCCTTGCCAGACTTCGCAGCATGTGTTGTCTGCCCTGCTGCTGCCCAGGCCAGCAGAGACCACACACAACTTCTCCCCACTGACCGAGGCAAAACGTGCTATTTGTTCTCAGTATAGTTCCCATTGTAGTTCCCATTGTTCCCATGTTCCAAAAGTCACATCATACCTGGCACTACTCACTCTCCAAGGAGCGATCAAAGGCTGAATAAACTAGAAATTAGAAATTAGAACAGCTCTGTTGGAAGGGACCTACAAAGATCAAGTCCAACTGCCTGACCAATTCAGGGCCAAATAAAAGTTGAAGCATACCACTGAGGGCATTATCCAGATGCCTCTTGAACATTGATGGGCATGGGGCACCAACCACCTCCCCAGGAAGCCTGTGCCAGTGTTTGATCACCTTCATAGTAGAGAAATCTTTCCTAATATCCAGTCTGATGCAGCTTTGTGCCATTCCCACGCATCCTGCCATCTGTTCCCAGGGAGAACTCCACACACCCTCCAGTGGCTCCAGGACTGGTCTGAGGCTCTCTGACACAGCAGGAGGTGAAAATGGCTGTTTCTGACCCTGCTTTATGGATAAGGTCACCAGACATCTCTCACTGACAGTCAACTCTGCAGGGATCTGCCCCTACACCAGAACAACTTGCCCTTGTGCCACTTCTCTATCTTCTATAAACAACAATATCCACTCTACTTTTAAAATTGCAGGAGAGTCCACATTCTTCTAAATTTTTCTAGTCAATGCTATGGCTAAAATGATCTTATTTTTTATCTTCCTCTCATGTATCCCCATGAAAAGCTTACAATGTTTCAGGCACCACTTAACCTCCCTGTCTCTAACCTTACATCTTGCTGTCTGGGCCATTGCTACCCCATGTCACCAGTGGAGAGGATGACGCCTCCAGCACAGCGTGACTTGCTCCAAGCCACACAGCCAGTCAGTGGTGGCACTGGAATTTGAAAGCAAAGAAGACATGACTAGCCACCTTGGGTCTTCCAGCACTGGGCAGAATTCTTCTGCTTTCATGTGATTCCCTTGTTACACAACTGTAAGAGTCCTGCTTACAGCTTCCTTTTAATCCTTCTGATCTCTCAATATCCTTATCTTGTAATGGCACACTTATATTTTATCACTTTCCCAGTGCTCTAACAACCTCCTCAGATGGTGGTTTTTTTCCCTTTTAAGAAGAGGCTCCAGTTACTTCTTGTAAATGTCTTTATTTTATATATGTCTATATCAGGTTGTTGGATTCGTCAGTATCTGAACACCTCATATTCTTTAAAGTAATTATGACAATACCCTATGAAGCAGGCAAATTTTACACTCTCTGTTTTACAGTTAGGAAGCTGAGACAGAGGGGGACTGACCATAATATTCCCTCTGCTAAGCATTTCTGCGCCAAAAGTCAGGAACTAAAATAATGAGACATTTTAAAACACTGGTATTACTGTCAGTTTTCTTAGTTGAATTTCTGAAATTTTTCTGAGGTCAAATTTTCCAGCGTTTATCTGCTGTCATGAGGACAAAAGTGTGCTCATTTAATGAATCCTGAAAGTCTCATGACTCCAGGACCAGCTTGAAGAACTGCAGAGACTGCACTGTGCTTTCCGAAACGACTACAAGGAGATAGCCCAACAGCAGGGAGGAGGGCAACTGTCTCAGTAACTGTCTCCATGCAGTGAGCTACAAGGATCCAGATTTGTTTAGTAAGGGAAATATGATTTGTATAATACCACTTTTTTTTTCTTTTTTCTTTCTTTTTTTTTTTTTATCAGATGCTCTTGTGCTTTCCCCAGTTAGCACTGCTGGGAGCAGAATAACTAAGTTAGGTGGACCATTGGTCTGATCCAGTAGGACATTTCCTATAATCTTATATAGACTTGGGAAAACAGTAAAATCTTTTGTATTTATTAAATCCACTGCTACAAGATTTGGTTAACGGGAAAACTTAAATCAAGACAAAAATCTGTTTTAGTCATGCGGCAGGAACTGCAGTGCTGCCTATGGTGTACAATGAATACAGACCACAGGTCTGCATCCAGTCGCCGCACGAATGGCCCCAAATGAAGGGCCGTATAATCTCCTTCACTCCGTCAAAGGCTGCAGGTTCTGTCCCTAGGTGGTTAACTGCCTTGTCTGGACAGCAAACTACCTCAGTGGGGGTATGTAGAAAGACATATCAGTGTATCTAAGTTAGTTTATGGGATAACAAGCTGGATGCTTAGATAAGGAAGTATTTAGAGCCCACATGGTCTGGTCATATGAGTACAAATGATTATGCATCCCTGGGAACAAGACTATTAAAAGAAGGAATGAGGAACTTCCTGAGACTGGCAAGCACATCAACTACCTCAACTGACTAACATCAAAAGTGCTCACCTAAAGCGTTTCATACTCAAAGAAACAGAATGGCACCCCAAAGGGCATTTCATCCTAAGATACTTCACCACACCTATCTCAGAAATAGAGCTTAGAAACAGGCAAACTGCCCTGTCAGCACAGACCATGAAAGATGTCTAGGTGACAAATTTACACAAGGTGCCAGGGTTTACAAAGCTGATATTAGGTGAGATGTATGCCACTCTGAATGTTTAATTTTGATTTCTGTGTAATAAGCTTCAGAATACCACAAAAATTCTAGCACACAGGAGAAAGCAAACCTGTGTGGGCAAATATTTATAAGGCTAGACACTGTGCTGTGTGGCTGCTAGGCTGCTTAACCTCACATTAGTTTCGCAGTCAATGAAGTATAAAAATATGGTGGCATGATTCATACCAAACAGCATGACAATATGGAATACCTTGTCCCACCCAAGAACCTTAACATTGCTTTTGGTGAGTTTACCAATTTGGTTGATAGAGTAACTGGTACTGATATAATATAGCTCGATTTCTGTAAGGTACCTGACATTTTTTGGCATTTGATAAAAAGTAGCACTGCACAAATCAATGTTGCCCTTATTTAACAAATGAAATTCACACTCAACTGATATATCATTAAAAAGGTAGTTGTAAATAGGGAACCGTCATCTTAGGTGAGTTATTTTACTGAGCACATGAAATCTGTTTTGGGCACAAAACTGCTCAATATCTCTATCAATTAACTGAAAGAAACATAGAGAATCAATGTGCATAACAGAAGAATCAGCAGAGAAATAAATAATGATGGGACACAGTAGTTACAAAGATCCATGTGGAGAGCTTGGGAAGGTGGGCTTCTCTGAACGATGTGTGTAACTACAGTCAAGTGGAAAGCCATAGATCTAGCACAAGAGCTTCCAGAATGGGACAATCTTCAGGAATGCAGGGACCTGGAAAAATATTTAGAGATTATGAGAGCTAACCAAATGCATACACTTCAGAAAGGTTGTTGATCATCTGGAAAGAGTTCTGAAGCATAACAAGGAGTAACATGAGAGACGTAAAGTACATCCCCCCATGCCAGATTGGGATGGTTAATATATTTATTTGGAGTAACTTGATTACAGTCTCTAAGTGGACATACAGGAAAGAGTTTTGATCATACTCGACTATATCATTTGTAAGAAAAAGGCATAACAATATTTGGTGGTTTGAATCTGACATTAGGCAGCTTTAGATAAACACACAAAAGAGTTTAACAGTGAGGTCAATTATCTTGTCTAGGATGCAGTAGATTTTCTGCTGTTTTGAGTTCCTTAATTCAAGAGAACTTAAAATTATGCTTTCACTTAACCCTGGATCGTCTGTTGCATGACTGATCCAGTAACACCTGATGAGGATCTATGGTCTGCGTTACACCCAGCACAAAATGTTCTCCACAAGCTCTGTCTCTTCAGAGGAGGAGTACTGGAGTCAGGAGAACACAACACAGTCAGAAAACAGACCGATTCCCCTCTATTGGTCTTCACTGCAAACTTCTCCCTAGCCTGATTAAGCACTGCCTATCCTGAACAACCATCCAAATCCAGCTGCCGTGGATGTCACGAGCCTACAAAGCTGAGCAATGCCCAGTTCATTCCCTTACCTATGTTGGCTCATTGGAGTTGGCAGTTACATGCATCAGTAAAATCATCACAGCAACTCTGTGCTCAGTAGTGAGAATTTTTATGAAGTACATTTTCTGAATCTTTTAACAAAAGCCTCTGAAGTAAGTGAATAATGACCCTTGTCTTAGGGCAGAATATCAATCTTTTGAAGCCTTGCCCCATGCTGAAGGCAACTTAACATCTTTGTCAAGAGGTGTAGACATGGCTTTAGGAACTTCTTGGTAGATCATAAATATTGCCCATAGTTGTCTGAGATATGGATTTTTCATATTTTTAATAAATCAACAGCTACTTCAGTAGCAGGAGGGAGAGCTCCCATCCACATGAAGCCCCCGTGCTGGAAGCAGGCCCCACGTACCATCACTGGCCCCGTTCTGCTGGGGAGAGGGTGTCAGAACTGCAAAGCTGCTGACTTGGTGCTTTCTGACAGCCAGGACTTGTGCCCTTCTCATACTCATTGGGATGATGACACAGTGACAGCTGCAGCCATGCAGTCATGCAGTCACAGAGAGGCTATTTAGGGGGAAAAATAATAAAACTGCTATACAGAAATGCATCAAACAATTGAAAGTAACTCTGTATATGTGTGTGTGTGTGTGTGTTTTTAAGGGTGTTAGCATTTCTTTACTTGTGTCCAGGGGAAAATATTTGCATATACTCACGTATCTCTCTTTTCTCTCTGAATACCTGATGAGCGTGTGACATGAAGTGTGTGCGTGTCTGTGTATGCAGGGATTTCTTCTGCTCCTTTCATGTTTTATGGAAGCCGACTGTGACAGCTGTGACTGCTGATTTGAAATGACCCCAAGTCAGACAGTGAGCAGCCCTTTGAAATGAATTCATCTTTGCATAATTCTGATTCTGGGATTTGATATGGGTTAGATTTTTTTTAAGTTGTTATTGCTGTTGCTGTCGCAAGCTCCAGCACACACACTTCAGTTTAGTCTCCACTGCCAGTGTGACACATGCCACTCAAAATGATAGGTTTGTGGCTACAGGTTTTGCCAGCAAGAACTGGAACACACACCAAGGCAAGAATCGGTCTTTCTTCCCTAACTCTGACAGCAGCAGAAAACCTGATAGCTGCGGCTTCAAGTGTGCTTAATCTGTTTGCCCCTGAAAACTTTTTCATCCACCCCTTCGGCTGCCCTAACTCATGTCTTATCCTCATGTCCTGTGCTATGCACAGAAGTCTGATTAGAACTCTGGACAGCAATATATTTCCTCCTCCAGAGAATCTGTATTTGCATATTAGTTCCTATATGCAATCTGTTAAACACTTTCTTGGCCATTTTGTTTCCACAGCACTGGAAAGGCAAAGCTTGAGACATCAGTCTCAGCACAGCAGCTGCACACAAGCAGACAGTGCAGAAGTTTAGAAGCCTGAGCAGGCTCTGTCCTGATCCCACGCATATGAATGCAGGAGAAAGTCCCCTCTGGTCAGTCTAGGAGAGGGGCTACATCATTTTGAGAAGAAAATCAACAACCTCAGATTAACTTGTTCATGTGCCCCTCCCCTAAGGTTATAAGAAATGCTATATAGGGCTATTGGACAGAAAACAGCCTTAAAAAACTTTTGTCTAATAAAAACATCAAGCAGAAAAATCTCATCTCAGACAAATAGTTAAGTAAGCAGAAAGGCTGTTGGGCTGGAAAGGCTAAGAGATTGCTCTCTTTCTAGGGCAGTATATCTTAACAAGTGCTCACAGAGCTGTCTAATCTATGCTGAAAAAAAACCACTTAAGAAAGGGATGCTGCTTGCCTTTACTGACTCAGGTTTTGGGCATTTCTTTGTTACAGAGCCTTCCAAAATTCTCGTCTTTGACTAGGACCAGCACAGACCTGCATTGAAGCTCCTTTTGAAATGCTAGCCACCCTTCTGACAGCAAACTACCTACTGAGAACTCCTCCTTAAAACTGTATTTTCCACAAATTGTGCTCCTATTTCATAATGATTTAGTTTACATTGCTTTCCTGCCATATGCTTAGACGAAGGTCAAATGAGACATTGTTGAAATCCTTAGTGAAATCCAGACATAAACATCTATTATTTTGCCAGTCACTGTTAGGCAGTTACATTGTCATAAAGAGGTTTAGATTGCTTTGACATTATTTGTTCTTAACAAATGAACCCAGGCTGTCCTAGATTACCTTGATATCCTCTAGGTGCTTATGAATCGATTATTTGATAATTTATTCTGGTATTCTTTCAGACACTGAAGCAATCTGACTTGCTTACAATGTCAAAGGCTTTTGCCCCTTTTTAAGCTGGGTGCTTCCTTGCCCTCTATTAATTCTCTTTCACCTTTTCATGCATTTATATACTGAGCAAGTGATTAAGCACTGTGCTCAACAGTGATGCTGTGATCAACCAGTATCTCATGCTCCACTGTGGGGCATCACTTGTCAATACACTCCTGACATGAGGCCTTTTGTGTGTTACTGAATGTCATGAATTGTGATGCTTTCCGAAACATCTTTTGCTCATTTATTTCAGAACAATAGTTAAGATTCAGTTTCTTGTTCCACTCCTTTGGAGAATACAGCTTACAGACTGTATTTCACTACTGTGAAGCACTCTCCAAATGTAGTGCAATGTAATTTGTGAAACTAGATCTTGCTAACATGACAATTCACCGAAGCGTTTTTCAATGGAATCCTTGCTGAGGAACGGGGATGCACCACGATTTTGCAAAAGGACTATTTTATATACAGAACAGGGAAAGAAGATTTAGGTGGATTCTGCTATAGTATAGCAGAAATAAAAACAAAAGATCCTACCATCGGTGAAATGAAAACTGCTATTAGTTTATGCAAAGAAAATTTAGAAAAGTATTTTTTCTGTTGGTAGGACTAAAGTGCTGCAAACAGCTTGAACTGTGTTGGAAGAAGACAAAGCAAGAAGGCTCAGCAGTCACTGAGCTACCATTAGTTTAATGATCGGCACTGTTAAGTGCTGGTTGATATGTGTGTTTTATTTCGATTTTTATGTTTTAATTTTAATCTACAGTGTTTTCTAGTATCACAAACCAATTAATGATTAACTACCCTTTTTAAAGCCTTTATGACACTGACACTAAAGCAGTGCCATGACACTTCCAAGAGTTACAATCCTACCGAGCCTCTTGGACAAAAGGTTCGTGGGGCTTCGAAAGGCTGTGTGAGGGAGCAGAGATACTGCCCTCCTTGCCAGTTCCTGCACTCTGCCGCTCGTTTAGGGTCACAGCAGACCTGGGATCTGCCAGGTGTTCGTAGATATTGATATCGTTTCCCATCAGTTCACTGTGAGCTGTGGCACGCCCTTGGAATGAGAGCACCACTGCAGTGCACTGGAGAAAACATAATTTTAAAGTTGTCAGCTGGAAACATGAGAAAGGCTAAAGATTACACGACATGAAAGTCTTGTGATTTGGGGTGTGATGCCACATGGATCACTGCTGCCGTCAAGTCAAATGTTCTTGTGAATGCTATTAGAAAACAGCCGTGAACCCTGCGGCACAAGGCTTTATTTTGCTTATACATTGCATGGGAAGTCTGCACAGAGCTAGACAGGCTGAAGCTGTGTAAGCAAGGACATTGCCTATATAAGCATCCCTGTTTGCGCTGTGCTGGTATTCCTTTCTCTGTGTGCTCACAAACTCTCCCTGCAGGGTATCTGAAAGCAGAGCAACGTGTGGCAGCCCAGTGGTCTGACTTTGTTTCCCATGCCTCAGGAAAGGAAAAATCTTTTTCTTCATGACAACTGATCTAATTGTCATTTTCAAGCTCTTTCTTTCCTCACTCCCTCTCTCTCATTGCTTTAGCTCTTTTCACTCGTGCTTTCTTTTTATCTTTCTCTCTTTTTTTTTTTCTTTCACCTTCTTGGCTTTTCTTTGCTGTTTTCAGATCTGTCCTCAGCAGAGCCAAGAAAGGAGATCTGTATCTTCAAGCAGAGTGATCTGTGAAGCCATGACCCTGCTGCACAGAATGCCTTGTCTCTCATTATCCCAGGGTTCAGAGGAACAGGGCTATCAACATGCAAAGAAAGAGGCTTTTCTAAGATGTTCTCGGACAGTTTCACAGAAGGCCTTGAAAATAAATGTCAGGACCTAGAATTGATGTAGAAAGTATAAGGGGGAAGGCAGAAGCCTTCCTGGGCTCTTCAGATGACTTCTTTGAAGGTTGAGGAAGCAGCTATCCATGGCCATCTCATGTGAGCAAACATTTTTACAAACAGAAAGGACTTATTACAAAGGCTCTCCAGATACCACTAGTGTCTGAGGTAATAAAGCTATGCTGAAGCTGGCAGTAGCAAATACTGAAGACAGATCCAGAAGAATTACTCCAGAGGTCATCTCCCTGTCTATAGGTTTGGGGGAGGCCATATATCCATGCTGCAAGCACTGCCATTCCATGACCATGCCTGAACCTCTGCTAAGAGCTGTCTGAGACTTCAGCGCCAGACAGGTGCACGGGAAGCAATGCCGCATGAGCTGCTCTGCTGTCTTGGTTGCCTACAGAAGGCTTGACAGCAAGTAGCAGCTTGGAAGATCTGGTTTCTCCAGAGGCTATTTCAGCAGGACTGATGAAACAGCAGCATTGTTCAGAGTGGAGCTGAGCTTCAGCTCTTCAAAGGCACCATTAACATTGCCTGTTGGCTGCAGCCTAAGCTGCTCCCAGGCTTCCTTTACCAGCCATCCCAGCCTGAATTACAAGGGGTGCCTGCTGCTTTACAACACTTCTACAGAGTCCTGTGATACCAAAATGCCCTAAATTAGACAAAGGGGTGATGCTGTTCAGGATGTACTACCTTCACCATTTTGTCAATGGTGAACTTCTGCAAGAAATACCCAATAAAGTTCCCCATAGAATGAAGAACATTCACTCTATGGGCATAAAAATACTCTTGATTAACAAAAAAGCACGATTCAGATGTTGTAACTGCAGCATTTTTAAGGTCAGCATGCCTGCAGCTGCCTGTAGTAGATAGAAGCATCCATCACCATACATGGCTTTCACCATCCATGCAGGCACACAGTCAGAGCACTATAATGCCTTACTGCAAGCCAAACGCAGCTTCCAAGTCTGCATATGCAAGTAATTAGGAAATCTAATGTGTGCAGTGCTTTTTTCCCTCTGTTTTCTACAGTACCTAAAACACTGCATTAAAGTTACAAAAATCTTATTCAAGTTCACTTATTCTGTCCTTTTACAGCCAATACAGAGTGGCTTCTTCCAGTGAAGCTTCCAAGCACCTTTCCAGCAGCATGTCCGTTGCATCCATCAGGCTTTTCTTACACATAGTGTAATGAAGATGACCCATATTCACTTTGGGCAACTTAAAATGTACTTATTTCTCCATTCGTATGTACAGAATTTCTTACTAGCGTTCTCAAAACACTTAACATGTAAGTTTACCCATATCTACATTTGACTCTACCTACATGTGCCTACATGAACAGACTTCATATGCTGAGAGACTATTTCTATGCTCACTTGGACAGAATTGGATTTAAATGTGCTACAGATCTTACGCAGCTTACGACTCAAAAGCTGCTTTGGGGAAATAGTCACAGTTGCCTATTCCTTCTTAAGAAAAGGAGAGTTGAAAACCTATTGAGTTGAAAATTGCCTTTCTGAGGATCTGAGAATCCCTCTTTCCTGACAGGAATCTGCCTTAAAAATCTGTTAGGCTGCTTGTTTGTGGACATCACCTCCTGCCATGCTGGCCAAAACGAATGCATGCCTGCTGGGCCTCCCCTGTCTATCTCTGCCCATTGCTGATCTCCTCTCTTACACTGAGACCACTAACACTGTGTGGCAGAGATCCTTTTCTAATACAGTGGTATGCTGTGGTCTTGGTCCATGGTTAGGACTTTGAGGCACTAATGGGAAAAAAAGTCAAAAATTTGGCAATTTATAACTGAGTTTTACATCCCAACAGACACTGAAGAAAGAGGAGTAGGGACACTGGGCTCTGCAGTTAGATTCCATCATTAAATGTTAGTGTGATTAGTTATTCCTTTGGAATCAGAGATGTGTCTAATGTGAGAGACAGGAGAAGACAGGTCCCATACCCTGAGGCTCTAATAACTTAAATCTGAGTGGAGAGATCTGAAAGCCTGAGTACATCTAGTTTGTTAAGTGTCAAACGTGGAGCAGGAAACAAGGGTAACTGCAGCATCTGTGGGAGGCAAGTACCTAAGGCAGATAAAAGGCAGGAGAATAAAAAGATTTAATAGATAAAATTGGGCAAAGGAAAACACAAGATGCACATGAAGCAGCAATCCCTCCCTGTGCAGTCTGGCAGGCTGCAGAGCACTCTCTGATGTGATGGGGCCTAATGAGAAATGTCCTTAATTTCTGGTAGTTCTGGGCTCCAGAAATGGAAAATGCTCGGGTCTGTTATTTGAGTGCATTCATTTACTGTTTGAAGGGCACAATCCAGAATGGACCTGAAAGGAATGCAACTGATGGATTTTAAGCATGCTCCGACCTCCTAACGTCTCTCTGATCTGAAACAAATGGGATGAAATATGCAAGTACAACCAGAAAACATTGCACAGAACCACCAGCCGGGCTGCTTGCCTTCAGAAAGCCCTCCGTGAATGGGAGACGGGCAGCGAGGCAGTGTTAGCCCTGCAGACGCAGTGAGCAGCTCAAGCAAGAGCTCGCCCCGCGGGACCAGCCAAACAGCCTGGCTGCTCACGGCCAGCAGGCTGTGTTCTTGGGCTGAGCTGGGCCCAGCGCTGCTCCCCGCTCCTTTGACGTGTGTGCGCTACATGACTATAGAAGGAGCAATCAGTCAGCTCCCAGGAATCTTAGCAACAGCCGCGTCCCCAGAAAAGGCCTGCAGCAGCTGGAGCGCTGATGACTCAGCAGCATGGGCTCTCTGGCCTCTCGCTGATCCCTGGCAAGGACGGCAGCCCGAGCCCTGGCTCCCTTGTTTGGGTCAGTGCTTTCTCGCTGGCACCAGCAGATGAATTCCTGGATCCTGCTGCCCTTGGCATTAGAAAGCAACCAAAAATGAGCTGATAGCTGCAGCCAAAAAAGTTTTTGTTCTCTTTTTTTCTCTTTAACGTCAATTTAAAAAAAAAAAAAAAGAGCCAACTCCACAGAATCCTGCTAGTACTTTGTAACGGAGGAGACAAATGGCAGCGCTCAGCAGCGGCGGGTGTGTGGGGGAAGATGGCCGCATGCCAGCAGAGCTGTGTCCCTGCTGCCCTTTGGAGAGCGACTCAGGGGTGGGCTCAGGGCTGGGCCAGGGACCACAGCGGGCATCACCAGGATGTTTGTTTGTGTTGTGCAATGAGGGCTGGGAACACAGCGTTGGGTAACGCCACGACATTTCACCTAGTTTCAGCCACTACTGCAACGAATACGCTTGGCCCCAAGTTGTTTTTGCCTCCAAGGAAAATACATTTGCACAGCGCAGCCTCCCCACACTCTCACCGTAATTCCCTGGGGTGGATGAGGAGGGAGATGGGGATTAAGGAGCCACAGGTCGGGAGCACAGCGTGTCTGCCAGTGGTGGGAGGAACCTGGCAAGGTGACAGTGAGGGGATGTCGAGGGGACAGCGAGGGCTGCGGGCTGTGCTGCCGGTGGGTGTGAGGCCCTGATGAGCTCTGGGGGGAGAGGGCAGGCAAGGAGGGGCAGCAGGAGCAGGGGCTCATGTCTGGTTTTTTTTGGCAAAGGGCTGCCGGGAAGCTTGCTGGTTCCCTGCCAGGCTCTGGCGAGCTCTGCTGGTCCCTCCCTTTCACGAGCACTAAAAATTCGCCCTGAAACAAAAACATACATGTGTGTGTAACAATCTGCCTTCTCAGCAGCACCGCCACCACCCCAGCATCGCTGGCCTCATTACTCGGAGCAGGAAATGAGTAAAACATAAATGGCTTGGAAGGAGCCAGGAGGGGCCACTTCTCTCCCCCGTTCCCTGGCAATGGCCGCGTATCGTTACAGTTTAATCTTGGAAATGCCAGACAGCTGTTGGGGTTGCTAGGAGACTGGCACACATTATGCAGATGTCGGGGACCTCAAATGTCTGCCGGAAATTACAGCTCATGTTGTGCGCGAGGAGATGTGCGTTTCCCCGTCTGGGGAGCCCGGCAGGAGCCCGGCCCCCCCGCGCACCCCACCCCTGTGCTGGGGCTGGCGGCCCCCAGCCTGACAGAACCCAGCAAACAAACCTGCTCCAGAGGAGGAGCGCGGGCACAGGAAAACGCCTCGGGAAGGGGAAGGCGGCCAGCGGCGGGGGGGCTGAGCGGGTCCGGGTGTGGCACAGCCCCCACACAGGCCGCTGCAGCTCTCCAGGCCAGCCCTTCCTCTCTCTCCTCGCAGTAAATAGCCTGGGGTGTTCTCCAAATAAACGCCACACGGCCCGTTCAGTGCACCAGGTGGGGGGCGAGGAAGGGTCCCGTGGTGGCTTGGCGCTATCATGGCGGCATGCCAATGGTGGTGGTGTGAACTCAGCGCAGCGACATGGTCAGGCCTCCTGCTGGGGAAAGAAAACGTGCCGCCTTCAAACCCACACTGCCCAGCAGAGAGCCCCAGCAGAAGCCAGGAATGTGGAAAAGTGTATATATACTTTATAGGTGTCCAGAGAAGCAGGCTACAAGAGGATGTTTTACATGTAGGAAAGAGTAGGAGCGTTCAGATGGCCTGGAGAGCATGAGCAACACCTAACCCGCCTCAAACAGCAAGGAGCGCTGCATGGTGCAGTTCCAGCATTACTCACCCCCAGGATTCGGGCGCTTCCCCACCCAGTTACATATTACCAGGAAATTATAGCCTGCACGGCTCCAGGCCTGGTTGAACGGCTGCCATATCGTGTGATGCACAACAGCGGTGAGACTGATGAAACAACAGAGCAACGTGTTTTTACTGAAACTCTGATGCTTTGCAGAACAGACAGGCTTGGCTGGGTCAGTCTGTCATTTGGTGTCTTGAATGCATGCTCCCTCTTGCACATCTTGCTGTTAATTAGAAATTCTGAATAGAAATGGAATCTTAATCTTCCTTTACGCTCGTTCCTCACTGCTCTCCTTTTTCTTACAGCAGACTCTAGGACCAGCCGCTGCGTGCTCCAGCCACTAGCTTCTCAGTCTTTCCCATCCCATCCATCCCTCCCTGCTTTCATTTATCTTCATGCTCACACAAGATCTTTCTCCTACAGCCATCCTGTCCATGGCCTCTGCATCTCTCACCTTTCTGACATTCCCTTCCCAGGTCTGCTGCACACCTGTCCTCCCTGCAGGACACGGCCCATGGAGCTGCAAAGGTCGTCTCTGCAGCACACTGTATCACCTCATTCTTCCCTTGAATTTATCCAATACTTTCTACTTAACATTGAGTTTAAGGAACTTGTTATATTGAAGGTCACTTGCACAAGACTGCTCATCCATCTTTTATGCTGTGTTCCTGCCTGTCTCCTCCACTAACAAGATAAGTCCTTGCCCGCCCTGCCGGTCTCCTCACACTCTTCTATGCCACCTCCCCACTAAGTGCCTCTTTTTGCTCCACCTTTTGCAGCAACATCTCCACCCAGGTCAGCTGTCTGCAGCTGAGGTAGTCTGATGTCCTACAGGTTTGGGTTTCATTGAGTCTAAGCACCACTAACGCCTTTTCTACCAGCAGGGTGTTAAAAAGAGCTGCAGCCCATGCAAATTCTCTGAGAATACATGAGCTCCTCCTACTGCAACATTCTTCTGAGCTGAAGAAAACGGTCTTCTCTTCTCTTGGCTTCTTATTTTAACAGCTAAGTATATCTGAGACAGCTTCTCCTCCATCACATTTGCTTGAAGCTGAAAACTATCCATGCATGAGACAGACGTTACCATACGCACATGCTCCCCCATACACAAAGATCTTGTGATCACATGGGCTTTCTTTCTTTCTTGGCAAAACCAGACATAAATTGTAAGCCCTGTGCTTCTTCTCATTACACCCCTTGTGTTCTATGTTAATTGTTTTTCTTCCATCATTCCTCTGTGTTTGCCTTTTCAGACCTTCTACTCCTAAGGGCAGGGACTGGGCTCTCTTCTGTGCCTGGAAAGTGTTAAGTGCCTTATGGGCATTACAACAATTTAATTAGTTAATAAGTACTAACAATTTGCATTAGTATCATGCTTCCTGCCCTGTCACATCAGACCGCTGCTCCAGCCTCTCAGACATTTCCCTCTCTCGGTGCTCTGAATTAATTGTCACTCCAGTGAGGCCAGGGCCAGGGTCTGGCAGTGGTCGCCCCCCACTTCATCTCATTTTGCACGATCTGATAAGACTTTCTAATTCTAAATGCATCCGGGCATCCATCCATTTTATAGTATCTCAGCTCCCGTTGTGTGATGAGAGACTACTGGCTAGTGCAGCTCAGTAATGGATCTGACAGGTGAGACCTGCAAGGGATGAGGGCTCTGCAGTACTCGCAGCATCACACTGCTCTGCGACAAGAAAATAGAAGGACCAAGCAGGGCTCCTCACTGATCCCAGCCCACTTGTGCCTCACAGCGCATCACACAGGAACTTTTCCTGCAGTCGTTACAATTGCCAGCACTTTCTTCAAAATACAATATTTTCTTCAATAATACTGTGCAGTAGCAAATTCCACAATGGCAGCTTGCTGTTTCAAGGAGAGAGAATCTGTAGTTGATAACATTGAGTGATCTTTCACATCCTGTATCAATCCTATTGAATTGCAAGGAAAACTAGGAGCCTCCTGGAAGGGTTTGATGGCTTTGGAGCGGAAAGAATCAGGAATGTGAGACTTGGGTGAAGAATTTCAATTAAAAGAAAGCCAGGAAGACCTTTGAGATGAAGTAGACACCTGTGTTATATTTTAAGAGATATCTTTTATTTATGTATCTTATATCCATATCCCTGCACAAAGCCTTTTTGTCTTGTATTTCAGCAAGAGAATCTTACACTGAGAAGCTGCAGATGGAGGATTTGGTACAAGAAATAGAATATTCAGGAGGGAAGAGATGGGCTACTCCTTAAATATTGTTCCTACATCTACCGTTTGTTCTTGGGAGCACGCCTGTCACGCTGCTGAGGAATGGAAGGCAATGTCAGGCAATGGAAGCAGTATGAGGAAAATGGTGAGACAGGACTGCATCGGCACGTGGGAAGATCGCTGGGAAAGTGGAAAGCTCGCTAGAGCAGGGTGAAGCCATGAACCACTCAGGATACTCAGTTGGAAGCTGTGGTGAGCATCCTGCCAAGGCCCGCTGCTGGGAGGTGACACACGGCCTGCTCTGCTGCTCCTGTCACAGCAGCTGGACGTGCTGGGCACGGTGACTCAGCTGAGGTTGTGGGGATGACTGAAGGCCCAAGAGAAAGTCCAGTCCAGTTTGTGGTTGTGTCGTGTTGCCCCAGAGGCCATGTGAAATTAACAGTGGGGAAATGATGTCGTACCTGCCATCAGTTCTGTATTGCCACTCTAGGGCAAGCTACAAGACGGACAACATGGGTTCTACCACAGGCACAGCTAAGCCACAGGAAAGAGCCCTGCATTTCAGAATGACAGGTCCTCCCACATGACTGGAGCACGATCCAGTTGGTGACTGAGATATCTGTTGTTTACGGGCACAGACTATGCACAAACAAATCAACTAAATGAAGCAAGTGGGTGATAAAGTAGAGCTGAGAACCGCATTGTCCTCCTCAGAGTCATAAAAACTCATCTCTTTTACAACTGCTGAGTGCTTTGCCAATATCATGCCAAGGTGAGAGCAGCGGGGGGAAGGGAAGGATATTGAAAAGGAAAATAAATGGGCCAGGTAAACAGTGCGGCTGCTGCTGCAGCAGGGTTGCCATGGCGACTGGGTGAAGAAGAGGAGGAGGAGGAGGAGGGATGCGGGCTGATCGATAGTCCTGTGCTGGCTCATCTGGCTTCCATCCACGTGCTGCTACAGAGGGAGAGAAAATCAAAGAGCCACACGCAGGGCGGACAGAGCTGCGGATTCGATACCCGGCAGCGGCTCGATCGATAGCTTGTTGGAAGGCGGGTAATTGACTCCCGTTCTGCCCAGGAGAAAGCAATGTGGAGAAAGACGTGTGTTCGTTAGCTGCTGATCCACAGCTCTACTTTATCACCCAGTTTGTTCATTTAGTTGATTTGTTTGTTTGCCTGAGGCCCCCTCTTCAGCCTGATTTCTTGCTGTTCCTGTCAGAGGTGAGCACAGCTGCAGGACCAGAGCCAGCACCTCTCTCAAGTTGCACAGTCACTTTCCCTCTCCTGTTCTTTCTTTGGTCACATTGGTTGTTTTACCTCACATCAGCAGAGACTCTGACAAGGGAAGCTAGAAACAAGAACAGTGTTTTCTTAGAGGATTTCTAGAGCTTCCTTTCTTTTCTGCCTGGGTCCGGGAGCACCTAAGAGCAGCTCTCCTGGGGAGGGCCCACCTGAACTCAAGAAGCATAGTAGCCCCCAAAGAAATTAAATAATTTCATCTATTTTTGCCCTTTACAGACCAAGTGAAGTATAGGGAGAGCTTTACAATTGTTATTTTTGTAATTCTGCCACTCTCCACAGGAGTTGTCTGCTGAGGGTAACCAGGCAATGCTATCAAAAAAGACCAAAAAAAAAGCAGAGAGAGAGGTAGCAGAGGAAAGGGAGGGAAATCAGGGCATGCTGACTAAAAAACAGGAGGAAGCAGAAGAGATATCTTCCAGAGAAAAGCATGTGCTCATGAAGCGCTGAGATAGCGTGGGCTGACTCTCCCCTTCTCTCCAGACGTGGGCACACTGCCCTGGATCAAAGCACCCATCTGACCTTCAGGCAGGCAGTGCTGCACTTGTAAACAAGCCCCTACAGTAAACCAAGTTCACCTGCATGCCGATTAAGCTTCTGCAGGCATTTCCTAACAAAGCGTAGTGGAACTTGGGTGGTAAAAACAGGAGTTGTGTTTTATATCTTCTACCAAAACAAGCAGCACAAAACTTCCTATTGCCTCCCCAGGGCACTGAGAACCTGATTGACTCAAGCAGGAACAAAGCGATGCCCTTCTGCATGGTGCAACACCCATCAGCAAATTCCGGGCATAACATGGTCCATCTCGCTCCGAGATGCGCTGGGTGGCAAGGACCATCTGTTTGCTTTATGCTTGTCCATTGTCCAGCTTGCTAGAGTCCTGCTCTACAATGAGCAGTTAGGCACTGTGATAATAAGAAGAGTAGTAGCATCCGTTGCTGGATAATTGATACTGCTCTGTGGAGCAATGAGCCCCTCAGGGTACTGCTAAGAAGAGGCGAGCACACCAGAAGTATCACTTCCTTCAGTTCTCTAGATTTTTCTTGGAGCTATCCCATCCAAATGCTCTGCAAATGCGATTTTATTTAGCTTCTGAATTAAAAATGAAAACTCATTTGCTTGGAATTCAGTGTCTCTTTAAGCTAGTTGGCAGCAGTCCAGCTCTCAGAGCTTGTGCTTTTAGGGTCTGATCCAAATCCCAGAGAAGACACTGAAAATCTCTCCACTGATTTTAATGAGTCAAACCAACGTGTGAGAAGTAAGCCATCATCTCTCAAGGCTTTTTTTTATTATTATTATTATTTCCTTTGCATGCTTTGAAGCACTAGCAGGTGTATCTCACAAAAGCCGGGTGTAAATCATGGTGGGGAGAGGGGGCCGCGTGCGCACAACTGCTCCCTACCACATAGCCTGCAAGATGCAGGGTGTATCAGGCGATGCTAACAGCGTAGGGACCACAGCTCTTTCTGCTCTCCTGACTCTGGAAATATTTACAAACCACCCGGAGATGCCTCTGTACCCTGTAGAATATTTTCCTTCGGTTCCTTTGTGAGTGGGAAGATAAGAGCTTCCTAACCTCTGGGCATAATTTACGGCAGAAATAAATAGTGAGATGATAGAACAGCTCCAAAGTAAATTATTGAAAATGTTCACCTCCAGAGAGAGCAGGCAGGTGGGTGAGCCAGAATCAAGTCAGACAACAAGCCTTAGAGGAACAGTAGTTTCTTCTAGTCATAAAGGAACAAAAAGTGTTTGCTGCACCTGCAGACTGCTTCCTCTCGAGAAGGAAGCCGGAAAGTTGGACAAAATATTAAACAGGCAATAAAAGAGCCTGCAGTCAAATTTGTGCTCTGGCAAAATAAATAAAAGGGCATATATAATTCTATGTTGCTATCAAGCTAAATGCCTGGACTACCTGCCAACAAGCAGAGTATCTATTTGCTGAACCCCTCCGCCTGACACAGACGGGCAAAGTAAGGGGGTACAGGGAAGACGAGAGAAGGGTGGGATGGGTCTCGTCTGCATCCGAAGGATTCCAGAGTCAGCTCAGCCAGCCTGGCTGGCCAATGTGCAAACTCAGGGGCCTGGCCACTGAAGCATAGTCTGAATTCTGGCAAGAATGAGGTAACCCAAATGCAGAGTGAGCATATTTGCAAGGGAAATGATGTAATGCACAAACAGCCTACATCTTTCTCGAAAGGGACCTTAAAGGCCTCTCCTGGGCTGTGTGGGAGCTGTAGAAGGGCATCTCACCTACTTCTGCAGTGGTGCACTTTCACAGCTGTATACACAGGCCTCAGAGGCAGGATCCCTTTACATTTCTGGTCACCTACTAAAATGCCACTTTCTAGGAATTTGCCCAGAAGTGTTCCTGGCAGGGAACCCGCTCCTTCCCCAGGCAAGAGCAATAGGGTTAAGTCAAGCTCTATTGGTGGTAAAAAGCACCGGATTTTGATAACACAAAGGCTTCTGTATCCTAAAAAGCAAGAAAAACAACTGCACTCCCACACTAGAGGAAAGGTACCAGTGCTTCAGTTCTGTGGTTCATACCATGATGCTTACCCGAGGCCTCAGAATAGGGGTCATAAAGCAAACCTGGGAGTGTTTAACACAGAGCTGTCTGACAGGCAGTCTGTGGGCTGGGGTCAGGCCTTGACAATTTCCTTTGAATTCCATCTTTGCAACAGAGGAGCTGGGGAAAGGTGATTAAGGAGGCCCTGGAAGGCCATTTGTTGGTGCACCCCTCTAGCCACAGGCTCTGCAATTGCTTTTGTGCCCAGCAAGGTGGTGGGAGGACAGGCTGGAAGCTTGCTTCTGACTGTAGGTGCAGGTGATCTCAGCACCCACAGGGCACATGAGAGAAGGCGGTACCAACACTGGGGCCTTTAGCACTGGAAAAACTGGATACCTTAAAATCCTGAGAATCTGCTCCAGGGAAAACACAGAGAACAAAGAGTGAAGAGGAAGATCTTCTTCTGGAAGAGCAGGCAGTGGGCGTGCGAGACTGAGATCCTGGGCTTCATAAGGACCTGCTAGGATTCATATAAATCAGGACAGCTCTTGGGAGGGTCACTGCAGCTCTCAGATCGCCTTCAAATCTGGGAATCGTGATAGTGGCTTCATTCCCTTTGCGTCAGCCCCAGGGGAGAGCCATGAGCTGGAGCACTCAGCATGCTCAGCTGGCAGCCTGTTCCAGTGCCAGGACAAGCAGCCACCTCGTCCCAGGAGCCGTCTGCTACATCCAAAATGCACACAGAGGCACAAGTCACTGACATGACCTCAGAGCACCCTCAACCTGAGAACCCAGGCCAATGCCTATCAGTAATATAATTTGAATCTGGTGCTGCAGAGATGCATTGTTGTGTGATTAATGAAAGCTATTAAACGAGAAAGCCTCTTCATCCAGCAGTGAATATTCAGCAGAAATACCAGAGTCAGCCGCAGCCAAGGGGCTGAACCAAGAAGAGAAACAAATGCTTGTGGTTTAAGAAAACTGACTTTCAGCCTCATTTTGAGAATGCTCCATTCTCAATTGTGAATTCCCATTGATCTACTTTCAGCAGTTCCCAGAGCTGCCTCGTGCCTGTGCAGCTCCCAGGCAGGAAGGGCCGAGCAAGCTCCAGCAGGGACAGGGCATGGCTGGGGCCCTGGCAACACGGTTGTGACCTGCCTTTGTTCCTGGCCCAAAAGCAAAGCTCAGGCATCTTGCTGACACTGCCCCAGGTTTGTGCAGGTATAACTGATCACACAGACAGGTTTAATGCGAAGAAGAGGAAGGCAGCATGCAGCCAGTAGTAACTTCAGCTCAGCCTGCCCTGCTGCTCATGTAACCCTGCACATTGAGGGATCTGCACTGAACTGAGCACAGTTAGCTCCTACTTGTAATCAAAGTGCTCTTAGCTCACCTGCAGTGAATGCTGGTGATTATTTGGTGCATATAACCTGAGCAGTGGTCACAGATGGTTGAGTCAAGACTATACTCGAATATAGACAGGAACTAGTGTATATGCCTTTTGGGCACAGCTGAGCAGAAAGTGAAAAATGTGCTGATTGAGCAATTAGGCTTCCAGTCACTCCATTTCTTCCAGGTTGGTGACAGGGATGATTCCTCATGCTATGCAAAATGCCAGCTGCAAGAATCCAGAGTCAGAGAGGAGATGGCAGACAGAAGAGCCTGGGAAGAGGATAAACAAAGCAGCTGAGAGCACAGGGAGCCTGGAGAGAAGCAGGAGCCAGGCAGCAGAAGCCTGTGAGGAGGCTGCACTGCTACACAGTGAGGACTGTAGCTGCCTCAGTCCTGCAGTGCCACAGGGATGGCTTTAAGGCAGAGCCAGTCCCCGCAGCAACAGCACCTGCAGAGCTGAGGGTCTGCAGCTCCCACAGGGGCTGCTTCTACTCCAGCCCTGCCAGCAGCAGCCCCTGGCCAGGGCTTCCCCCTCAGGCAGGGAGGCAGAGATCCCTTTGCCTGAGCCCCTTCTGAAAGCCAGATCAGCTGTAAAGCATCTCCTGCTTTGCAGCAATGCCCCAGCCAGTTTTTGTATTCCCAGGAGATGAAGAGAGGCTGAGCTAAACCTCCATGTGTTTCAGGACAGATAAAAGGACCAGCAGACGTGCAGAAGCATCCTCAGCAGAAGGGCACAGAGGGATCCTCACTTTCTGACATACCACCAAACAAGTGCTTTTCCTTCCCCATGCCTGCTTTCTGGCTCATTTTTTTTACCTACTACAGCTTCTCTGCTGCTGGCTTTTGTTCTCACCCTCCTTTCCATGCTCCAGTGAAACCTTCTGCTTTGCAGGCATGATGCCAGCTCAGACTGATGTTTACCAGCTCTAGTAGGGTTCACTTTCTCACTTGCACAATTCACACCTTCTCCCAGAGAGAAAGAAGTTGTAGAAGCGAGAGGCTGCCATTAGCAGGATTGAATGTCAGACACCTGAGAAAGCTGACACCAAAGAAGTGATGGAGGCAGTTCCTAGTGAACAGGTGGCTACACCCTAAAGCCTCTTTGCTGGATGCTAACCGGCCCCAGGCTGGCAGCCCTGGTAGAAAGGCCAGGGGCCAAATGGGTCACAGAGACTGAAGTCTCTGATGTCCTGAGGGCTTCTTCCACGGCTGGCTGAAGTGTGCTGCAGTGCCTGAGCGCACGCTCTCACCTGAGCCTGCTTCTACTTCTCCGTTGTCCTTTTATCAGGGCTGAGAATCTCACATCTTTCAGCAGAATTCATTTGACATTGAATTCAGGGGGAAAATAATACAGGAAAATTGTTAGGCTCTGATAAATAAACATTTTCAGGAACAATTTCATCTTATTGACTGTGGAAATGTGTGACAGATCTGAGCTGAGGCAAATCAAGCGGACCACTATCCATATTTCATTCCGATGTTGTGAGAGAAAGCAGCAGCAGCCAGAGAAATGGGAAGATCGACAGTTAATTGGAAATGTTACATCTGCTGTTTATGCAAAAGGCATAAATATTTATATCCTGAAGGCTGACTTTTGGGTTTGCTCCTCAGCAGGAAGAGATTTACATTTTGAATAAAGACTTTTTTCTTTCTCCTTCTCAGTAAACGTGAGCAGTTTATTATTCCTTTAAACAGGAATCCTTAGCCAAGTCCTCCAGTCCCATTAGCTACATGCACATTCCCTGAGCTTCAGCAGAAATTACAGGTGTGTGCAGGCTGCAACAGCAGTCTTCTGTTAATAGACAGAAAGAGTGGAGTGGGATGGAGACAAAGGGCAGGAACTGCGATCACAAAATGAGAAGGCAGAAAATAGAGTGACAATTCAGAGACACCTGAGACGCTGAACTGTTTTTCTAAATCTGCTTTCAGTAAGAAAAATAATGAAAGTCTGCACCTTGAAAACATAGTAAAATTTGACAACATTAGCTCTTGATGCAGAGCAGGGAAAGAAATGCTGGGAAAATTTAAATACATCGAAATATTGGATTAAGCAGCCCTCCCAACAGTGTGATGAGGGAACCAGCTAACAAAACGAGTCACATTCACAATGATGCTGGAAAAGACAAGGAAATCTGCTGAAATATGGCAATATTACAAACAACAACAAAAAGTATGCTGTTCTACAAACTATCTTGTACCTTATCTGGCCTTCACACCTCCTGCTTCTCTTCCTTGCCCCTGTACATACTGAGGCAGGCTTCATCTCCCATGGTCTGCCTCCCTGCTCCTGCCTGTCCTCTCATCTCCGCCTGCCTCCATCCTTGTCCTCTGCTTGGGCTTAACTGGTTTTCTTGCTCACCTTCCCTTTGCTTTTCATTTCACCACACGTGCTAGGCTCCAGTATTCACCCCCTTCCCTAGCATTTCCCAGTGTGAGGCTCTCCCACCTCACCCTTCCCTGTTACCCCATCTATTCCTGTTGGCTTCTGCCTCTGTCTGCTCTCTTTTCTTCCCCCGTTTGCAATCTCAACCGTTGCGTTTGACTTATTACATTCTCAAGAGACCCCCAAATCTTTTCATCTCTGTGGATGCTGAAGTTATCTGCCTGCCTCCCTTCTCCAGCATAATTTCTTCCTCTATTTCAATCATTCTCTCCGATTATCCATAAAGTTGAAGCTAAGAAAAGAGTTACAAGTAAGCAATAACAAAACACCCAGATGAGATGCAGGATTTTGTAGGTTCCTCTCCTTAGTGCAACATCAAACAGGCGGGGCCATGCCTGAAGACCAGAGTGAAGGGCTCAAGCCCTGGACTTCCCCAGCAGTGCATCTTGCCCTCTATTTAAAGAAAAAAACTGTGCCTCTTGCAGGGACTAAGAAGTCTCTGAAGATATAATCTCATTATTAGGAAGGACCTTCATAGGGAATGGTTAGCTTTGTAGAAGGAGAGCCTGCTGCGAACGAGAGGGAGACTTGACCTGAGTACCGATTTGTGCCTTCCTGCTGCAGATTTGTCAGTGCAGAACACTCCTACAGGGCAGCAGACCAGGCCAAAGGTATGGAGGAGTTTACTTTCACTCCCTTTCTAGCCATCACTGGATTACTTCCAACTCCTTCTCCTTTGTCTCTCAAAAATGTAAGGAAGGAAAGCACCAGGACCATAAGAGGGTATTGGTATTCTCCCTTGGTTTGCTCCTTATTTCTAAACCCCTGGTATTTCAAAGCAAGATTTTATTTTAGTTTAAGGGAATTTTTGTGTGTGTTTTAAAATGGTTTTTCCTCTGGGACTATTTTTGCTGGCTCCCATCGTTTCCGTTGCCATGGCAACTACAGCTGGCTCAGATGTGCTGTTGCCATGGCAACCGTCTGGTCCTCCTTTCAAATGCTGCAGTGAAACAGGAATTATATTTGCATCCCCAATGCTGCATGGAACAAATCTCTTTCGCCACTCATGGGAAAGACATAAGACAACTGTAGAAAATAAGCACAAAATTCAATCTAAATCCTTTCAGAGAGGGTTTCAGACAGCTGGAGATGTGAGAGAATTGCAAAGAAACGGGGCTTGGGGGTGGGCTGGCACTTGCCTGGCATTTTCAGAGGCTGCTCTGGGCTAAGCAGTACAATTGGAAATACCCCTTGGAAATCACTCATGTGGGAAGAACACAAAATTTTCCAGAAACAGCTAATTTATGTAAAAACTAGCACATCTTTTCTGGGAGATCTTAAGAGAAGTTATTATCTGTTAAGAAACGCATGGTAAAATATACCTTGGCATCTAATCCTCGAGAACAGATCAAAGCTCGCATTACTGATGGTTGTATCCTGGGACACAGCCAATATAAGATGCCTGCATCCCTCTTGGACGTGCGCTGTGGCAGATCCACAGAATGCCCATCCTTCCCTCCAGCTGCTCCATCTCCCATGCCATACATCTCACACTGCCCTGCCCGCACATGAACCCCCTGCTGCTGTGGGGCCTCGTGCCAGACTCCCTGGCCCTGGTGTACAAACTGGCACGGCCACGAGCTGCCAGGAGCCAGAGCCGTGCCTGCATGCCACATGACGTCTGCCAGAGGTGGATTTCTTTTCAATGACACCAGGCAAAAAAGTGACAATTGCATGATTTGTTCTGTGGGACGTTTAATGCCTTTATTCTTGAATTTCACTTCCTCGTGTCACCTACGTGTGCTGGGCTGTGCTTTGTTCTTTGTCTTCTTGTTTGTTTCTCTTTTTGCTTTCTCGTTGCTACTGCTGGGACAAATCAGAAAGAAAGACACAGACAGGGCCCTCCATGAGGCTCAGCTATTCTGTCCTCTGCAGCTGTCTTCAGCAGCTCCCCCAAGGACTATGATGTTCGTAACAGGCAACAAAAGACAACAACTGCGTGATGAAGTACCGTGGGGAAAATGCAGAGATCTCCCTGGGGAAGCAAGGAGTTGTCCCCTGTATTTTCTATCACCAGCTGTCCATGCACTGGCCTGGATTTTATCATTCTGCTGGGCTGAGTGTGACATGCTGAGGAGAGCGGGGGGTGCGGGCGTTTGGCCCTGCAGCCCTGCACCGCCCCTGCTGCCGCCCGCTGGAAGTCACCACCCAGAATGCCAAATTTCTGAACCCATGTGTGGTGCTGAGCTGAGCTACCTCCAGTATCTTTCCCATCAGCAAAGACCAATTAAAAGCAGCACTGTTAGAGAGGAGTGGGAAGGAGAAGGAATAATTAAGAGCAAAGATCACGGCAGGCTCCAGGCAGCTGCTGCTAATTATTTATCTGCAGTGCATGGGCCCAGCCGCTCTCAAGTCACAGGGCACATGCAGGGCACCTAATTTTTGAACCGTTTTGCCCTATAGCACTCCATCCACTTCCACTGCTGTCTTCAGGACTTATTTAGCAAACAGAACACTGTAGAAAGTCATAAATCTGTTCTCCCACCTAATGTCAGAGGAAGATCACTATCTGTACTATGGAGAAGCGGCACAGAAAGATGGGGAACTTGCCTAAATGTGAGGACTGGGATTAGGAAGCCTTCTGCTCAGCCACCATGTCCCTTCGCAGACACTCTGGGGCCTCATAACTTCATTTTGTGCATGGAGCTTTCAAGCAGTAAACCCTCCCTCCCTGCCAATGCAGTAAAAGCCTCAATATACAACTAACAGATCAAGAGAAATTTCTGGATAAGGTGCTAAGTTCTGGGTGGCTTTCCTTCAGATATTTTGGGGATATTCAACAAAACTAACCATTCCCTTCAGAATGATGGAATCAATATGCTTTGCCATCAGTTCTGTTGGAAGGAGGACAATAATACAGCTCTCCTTCAATTACAGAAGATGGAATCAATACATTTCACCTCCATTTATGCGGTTAAGGTCTAAGTCAGCATGGCCCACCTTTTATTTATGGGGGTAGCCTCAATACAGCTTGCTTTCATTTAATGGGGAGGAACTAATATGTCTTGCTTTCACTTGCAGGGGGTGGGAAGGAGAGAATCAATACAGCCGCTATCCTTTATTGGGAGGAATCTACAGATCTCACCTTGATTTACTGGGGAGATCAATATCTCAACCTTCATTAAAGTGGGTGGTATGTTGGACTGAAAAAGGCTCACCTGCTGTTAGAGCAAATTGCCTGAGTATGGCTCTCCATATATGTGGAGATGATTCAGCATGGCCTTCAGGTATGCAAGGCTGGATGCCGTACAGCTCACCAGCTAACACAGGGCTGCATGAAGCTCAGCTCAACATTAGGCCTGGAAAAACAGGGGCAGGTTCAATACACAGGGAGCGGGGATTCTGCCTGTGTTCTGACTCAGAACTCTGTGCTTTCCCATTTATGAGAGTGGCAGATTCAATACACTCTCACTTTATTAAAGCATGTGGGATCATGGGTTCAGTGTAATACATCTTCCTTTACAGGAGATGGTCTCAAGATAGTTCTTCATTTATGCAGAGGTAGCTCCAGTGATGTTCTCCTTCATTTTAAAAGCTGGATTCACTGTTTCTCATATTCTTTTATAGGGAGCTAATATGTACTGTAAATTAATGGTAGGAGTAAAGAAATGGGTGTGATGTACTCCAGGTCCACATTACAGCAGCCTAAATCAATGTCTGGGAAGAAAGGGCTTCTCCACAGCTCCTCAGAGCACAATGTAGAAGGGATATTGAGTATATGGGTATGAAAAAAGGAGATGGCAAAAGGCTCCTAAGCAACTTCTACACAAAGACTGCTGCTGGCATCATTTTTCTTTGCAGCATCATACAGCCTCTACAGAATTAGCTGATCTCACTGCATTTTAGAGCTTCTAATTCAGGCCTAAAGCTTGCTGTCTTTCTCTCCAACAAACACTAATCACTATCTTTCCTACCATCCTCTCTCAAGAGCTCTCAGCCCAGACGAAAAGGGTGTGACCTGTTCTCTCCTCACCTACTAAACATCCTTCCCCCCAGGACTGTTTGGAGTGCTGTGAAGACCACAGCAGGGAGCCTTTCCTATTTAGGCTGCTGATTTGTTTGGAGCTCAGATTGTCAGTGACCAGAAGTAAATGCTAGCTGATGCGGCCAGGGGGGCTGCATGATACCAGTTGGGGGGCATCGGTGCATTTCCTGGAGGAGATATGTCAGAACAGCTTAGGAAGAAAGATCAGCCCAACTGCCCACCTGGCTGGGTTTCTCAGCAGGGAGCTCATGGACTGAAAGGACCCCAGAGATTGAACTGCCCTGTCACTCCTCATTATGTGCGGTAGCTGCACAGCACACAAGCACCTGCAGCTCCCATTTCAAGGTGAAGAGATAAAAGCAAATGGAGGGCACTTTAATAACACCATAGGAATACAATATATTGAAAACATGACAGTGCCTGCTGCCCTCTCCTTTTTCCTGGTCGCCTGGGGGAAATGGGTCAACAGTGAGGTTAGGAACCAAAAGCAGACAGGTTTTGACTCAGGCCCGCTGCTTCTTTTGGCTGATGAAAGGCTGCAGCAGATTTCTAGGAGGCAGAAGGTAGAATGTGCATTTTCCATCCCTGAAGTTGCAGGCACATTTATTTTCATCACTGCATTGCATCTGCACCACTGCTTCTCCACGCTGGCTGCGTGTGCACTGTACTTAAAACTGTGCCTGTCTCTATGTCACGTAGGGCTTTTCACAGTCTGTCCTTTTAGATCACACTGGTCAGCTAGACGGATAGGCTGAATATGAGAATGCCTGTTTGCACGCAAAGAGATATCTATGACAAATAGGATAATTTCACAAAGAGTTTCATTCTGTTCCAAGTCCTCTCACGTCTCTTACATTCTTGTCCTCAAATAACTCTCTTCTTCTCTCTTTCTGCTTTTTTTAATTCAAATTTTAACATCAATGTTTCTGAATCTCCCTTTCTTTATGCCCTGCTTTCCTGGCTTTGCCCCCTACCTTCCCTCTATTTCTCCCCAGAGTCCTTCTTAGAGATGCCCTTCCTTAGACCTCCAGGTAGGCTTCTGTCTATTGTCCAAAAATCTGAACATCCTTCAAGCTCAGTCACCTCCATAAGTCCTTGTATTGTATCTCTTGCTAGTCTAACTGAGCAGTAAATTAGAGAGCCATTCAGTAGGTCAGCCTTTTTCCTTAAACCATTTTGAGAAATGTTCAGCAGCTATGGATGACTGTGTGAGTTCTGCTGCTACTGAATTCTTGAGGCACACAATGCAGCCAGAATCCCCCACCATCGCACAGATGAACTCATGGACTGTGATTTGGAAAAGGACCAGACACACAGAAGGGATCCAACAGGCTACCTCGGAAATTATTGCAAATTCCATCCAGAAGTGGTATAAAGCATGGGAAGGAATAAGAATACCCTCCTTAGGGCAGAAGTGTGCCTTAATTACAGAATGTAAGAGACCACACGGTATATTGATGGGCTTCTTAGAATAATCAGCATTAATATCCAGCTCTTACATGCTGCTTTTTGTTAGATTTCAAAGTGCCTCACCAGTGGCACAAAAATGATGATGCTTGGCCAAAGCCACCCAGTGGCAGGACTACAAATGGAAACCAGCTGTCCCAGTGTCCCAGGAGAACGTGCTAGTTTCTAGCCATACTTCCTCCCGTAAAAGGAATAAGAAATGAGTTCTGTTCGTTGCACCAACTCTGTTGCGTAAACGAGCAGAAGAGCAGGTACGCATTCTTACAGGGGTCCCCCTCATTTAAAGAAAATTTTTTTTGTGGTTTTGGCAACCCCTCTCCCAGGCATGTGTCGTAAAGGCTGCATGGCAGAGCTGCTCAGAGTATGTTCTGTGATCTGTGATCCTACATCAGCCTGCACCAGCAGCCACTGCAGCCCAGGCACAACCGGAGAAGCCCAACCTGCGCAGGGCACAAAGCCAGCTGCTGCCTGCCTCTGACTTGGAGAAGCACCAACTCCTCTTCTTTGTCTCTTCTTTGTGAGCAGATGAGTGAGTGTGGTGCAGTGATTGAAAGGTGTTATTTTGCGATCTGCAATGTATTTTAACACCTTTTCAACATTGAGATGACCGTGCAGGTTTTTTGCACTCTTCCCTTATCTATTTGATTGTGCTTTCAAAAGCTGTAAACAGGGACACAATAACAGTCTTCTGTCTGCACAGAGCTTTGCTCTGCATTATTCATACGTTTCCTTCCTGTTTCACACACTTATGTCAGTCCTCATTCAGGCAAAATTCATGTTAAATGATTCACGCTCTCTTTCTCTATATGTGTCTTTCTCTTTTCCTCTGTCTTTGAAATGGGAATGAGAGAAAAAAAGAACCCGTGATTAGACTCCTCTCTCTCTTTTTCCTTTTTTCCTCCTCAGTCATATTCCAGTCCTCTACAAGACCTGTATCTGGTCTCTTGCTTTCAGCGTGTCTGACACAGAAGAAAATGAAATAGAGCAGGTCATTGTTGAAGAGTCCCGTCCCTATTGTCCTGTTATGCACTGATTAATCTTAATTTCTGAGATTATAAAGAGAAACCCTCATCTGTGTATCCTTCTTGCCCCTAGCAGAGATCTGTACTATTTTCTTTTTCACTCCCCTTTCTGCAGTGCTCCTGCCCTGAGAAGCTTCCCCACATATCCTAGGAACATCCTAGGGATATTAATGGCGATTGTTCCAGGGCTTTGCTCTTGCTGAGTGCTGTGCCCTTCTGTTGTGCCACTTTCATTACTTGATATTCAGATGAGATTAATCGAATGGCTAGCAACAAGGCATGGCTTGCAGCATTTCTTATACAAGGGTGACTCCCAGCTTGTTGGTTTATCTTTTTTTCACTTGCACAATGCAGCTTAACACACTGTTGCCTGACTGTGACCCTCCAACATTGCATCAGAAGACCAAGATGCTGCTGACAGGCTGAAGGAAGCGACCAAGGAGAAAGGTGAGAAAGGCAGGCCTGACACAAGCCTCTCTCATTGCTGTCTCTCTGAGACCTGTCTTCACCAGCACTCTGGCTTGCACCACACGGAATCTGTCAAAGCCCAGGATGATTTTAGATTACCATGCCAGTGTCCAGGAATGCACTTTTCTATCTTAATGGGGCTAAAAGGTTGCAACCATTCCTCTCTGAGCAGAAAACCCTACTGTCACCCCTGCGTTTTGTCATGCTCTACCCACTGAAAGCACTGCATCAGGGGCTGTGCTCTAAGTGTAATGAAACTGAAACTAATGTAGAATGCAGATGACCGCCAGTTGAATAGACTTCCTCACTGGGAATTACTGGTGCTTGCCAAGCTGCAGTGGGTGGCCATCGCTTTTCCGGGGGAATGTGAAATGCTGCTTTGGTTCAGCAGAGCCCTGAGTGAGACTTGTGTAACGGGGAGACACCCACCTCCCACTGAGACCTGCTGTGCACTGCCACTGTGCTGCCTGAGGTGACAGCTCCCGCCAGGGCAAACCCATAAAAAGAGTCCTAGCTTAGGGATTTGCTTTTCTCCTTCTGGTTCTGAAATAACATTTTTACTTCACATTTAATCTGTTGTGTTTTAGGCTGTGCTACAAAAGTCATCCACTTCTGGAACAGGACCTCTCCCGCTGGACCCATCGGTTCAGTCCAATTATTCTGTTGCCTTTTCCCTGAGATTGGCTCCTATCAGATGCTGATGAGGAAGATGAGAACACTGTTGAAGATGGGTTGACTATGAGAATGCTTTTGGTAATATAATTTTCAGTTATGGAATTTTGTTTTGTAGAGACTTTGTTGTGTTGCTGAGAAATTATCCTTTGTAAGGATTTTCAGTATTTGTACTGAAATGTGGCCTTTTGCATTGAAAAAATCAGGGAATAAAGGAAGCAGAAAAGGCTGACGTCAGTGCTTTTTCCAATTTTGATAGTAAGTGTTCTTCCATTTTTCTCATATTTGTCCTGATTAGACACTCCTGAAACAGTCTGAACACTTCCCTGGGGTCTTTATGGCTTAGACACCTGCAGGCACATCACAGTGCTCTTCCCCATTAGCCAGCTTCTCTGTCAGCATCAGCCAAAGGAAGCTGTCTGGTGCTGAGGAAGCTTAGTAACTGCAAAACTGTGGAGCGAGACATGCCAAGAGCAATGGGAATCATTTCACCCCTTCCCAACTCTGCCCCTGTCTGTGCAACTTCATTTTCAGAGTGATGACTACCCTGACAACTGGGTAAACTCACTTGGGCTTGCCCTTGCTGGACTGTATCATTTAGCCCTTATCTCACTGCTTGTGACGCACGTTTCTGAGTGGCTTCTTGGCTCAGTCCACCTGTGGGATCCACTGGTATGGGGTTGGGCCAACTTCACGCTGGCCTCCAGCAAGGGCAGAGCAATATCCTGGCCCTACCTGTCTGCTATCCCTACATCCAACTCTTTTGAGTGGGGGGAATGCTGACATTTGCAATGCTCCATCTTCTTTCCCTTTCTCCCTTTTTTGCATTCGAAAGACCTCTGGGGACCCAAACCCATCTTCTGCACTCAACAGTGGTGCTGAGGAACAGAGGGAGGGAACGGACTGCCTGCAGCCTGACTTCCAACAGGAACACACTTCTCATCAGAGGGACTGTATCCAGGCAACCTGCTTCCCCTGCCTGAGACGAGCACAAACAGCTGGGACTTTGGAAAACCGAGAAGCCACTGTAAAGAGCGGCTACGGGGAGGAGGTGGGGATGGTGCAGGGAGGGAGCCATGTTATTTTGAGCAGGTTATTTCTGCCTGGCATCAGGGTGGTATGCAGATTGGCTACAGTAACCAATGGAGCGAAGCCACTGCTCCTATCCGAGTCCCACCAAGAGAAGGGAAATGAGCAGCTTCCTCATCCTCCCATGGAGAGGGGATAGGGAAGGGCTTGCCGTGCCTCTCACAGCAGCAGTACTCCAGCTGAGGAAGGAGGAGGACAGTGCAGCACAATCTCTCCGTCCTGAGGCATGATGAGGATACATTCCCTGTTGCTTGGAAAGCTCAAATCCTGCACATGTGAGTGCCAAAACCAGAAAGAGACAGGCAGACATACTGGCGCACACAGGCAGAGATGGCAAGAGCCCTCAATCCCCACACTCAGGTCCTCAGCAGCTGAGCACCTCAGCAGTCATTACCTTATTTATTGCCTGAGCAGTGGTTGCAGCACTTTGTACCAATGCCAGGTGCAGGTGAGTTTTAGATCCTGTGTTCCTGTTCTGACCACATGTCTAGGATTTGGTCCCATCTTAAGACTCCCCCAGTGCTCTCCCAGACAGGAGCCAGCACAGGCTGCGGGCAGCTCTCCCAAGCACAGCAGAAGCCTCTCCATGGTGGCTGCCTCAGTTCTCTTCCTACCACTTAGAGCTGCCTTCCTCCAAGGAACAACACCCTCCTATCACCGGAAGCTCCCACCTGATAAGAAGGGAAGAGGTGAAGCCTCTAAGCAGAATTGTGAACCCACAGCCACTTAGTAAGAGAGCCCCAGGCTTCTCAGGGAGGTAAAAAATGTTCTCCACGCCTGTTTTCTCCTTATCTCAGCCATGCTCCAGCAACGCACATCCTCCTTCGCCTCACTTAGCTCCTGTATACCACAACTCTGCTTATCCTTCCTCATTTCTTTTCCTACTCTCCCTTCACTCTGCACTCCTTCCTCCTTTGCCTCCTTCACATGCTCCCCCCACTGCACTCAGCAAGCAGAGCAATGCAGGATGGGCTCCTGTCCACAGCCCAGGCATTTCCTGACCTCCCCAGTGCCCTTCTCTAAGAACTACCCCTGTGACTGTCCTTTGGCTTTTTTTCAGTGCATTCTAACCCGTGGCTGAGTGGCTCACAAAGCGCCATTGCTAGAAGAGGAATAAGCTCCGGGGGGCTTGGGAAGAGCACTAAGGAGCTAAAAATAACGGTGGGTGAACTCTGAAGGAGCCCGAGGTGCTGCTCCCCCTAATCCCAGTCCCAGCTGGTGCAGGCGGCCAGAGGACAAACAGGCCATGGGCCTCTGGCCCCAGCAGCTCCGCTCCCGCCCTTTGGGGCTCCGCTGCTGCCAGGGCCGGGATTGCCACACTGCTATAGAAAGAAGCAAACAAAACAAATGAAAAGGAATCTGCCTCAAAATAACCCCTCCGCCTCCTGGCACCACATCCGCCACAGAAAGTTTTGTGAATTAGAGATGTCAGGCAGGAAAAGGCCTATTAGTTCCCATGGCTGTTGGCACAGGGGGATGGGAGAGGGAGAGGTTACTGTCAGATTATTTCCCCCACACACACCCCCCGTCCCCCGCCTCATTCAGTCAAGTCTCTTCGGAGAGAAAATTCTCCTTAGACCCAGCAGGCAAACAGACCTCTCAACAGCACAGCCCTGAGCACAGGAGCAGGGAGTGGGGGCAACACACGGGGGTGAGGTGATGGAGATCGCAAAGCACCACGGCCCCACATCTGAAGTTTGAAAAGATCTAACTAAGAAAACAGCAAGAAAGACCCAATACATTTTGATTGTTCTGACCCCTGACTTGTGAGTAATGGTGTCACCAGCTTGCATTAGGGAGCGCAGAGCAGAGGTAGGTGTTTCTAACATCGCCGGGGAAATGACAGCAGCATTACTAATTCCAACACCTGTTATAAATAGCATTTTAAAAACCTACATTTAAGTATGAAGATTGCAGAGGCCATCATTCCAAAATAAAGATGTGAGAAATGCTTGTGCAGCAGTACAGACTGTTACTCCCATTCCTCGCCCCAGGCCATGCTAATCTGGTGCTCAGCCCTGGCCTTTCTTTCAGCCTGACCTGGGCCAAACTCAGATTTCAACACCTATCTTCCCTCTCCAGTCTTCCTACAGCCTAAGACTACAGATGGGATTCAGTACCATCAGAAGGCTTGGTGTTTTTCCAGCTGCATGTACTACTAAAGACAAACAGTGAACTACACCTTTCCAGTGGGTTTCACAGCTGTAATCTGACAGCTGAGAAATGTCCGCATGCAGAAATAAGGATTCTGATCCAGATTCCGTAGGAGAGTCCTTCTGTGATTGCATGTGCTTTTCCCAGCTTCACCAGTGTTCCTATGGTCCTTTTGCTGTCACTCAGCTGCTTCTCCACCCCTGCTGTTACCTTCTGCATCCTCTTCTTGCCTGTCCCTGCCATCCAGCTTTCGCTCCTCTCATGCTCCGAAAGCTTACAGACAGGAGCCAAGGGACAGCAACCAGGTAGGGAGGATGGAAGCTACAGGGATGAGAAGCACGATCATGGATGCTGCTACATGCTGTGATTCATTTCAAGATTTGGGGAGCTTTATTTCTGTAACTATTTATATTATGAAGAGAAAATAGATCAGAGGATAGCAGCTCTGCAGTGGGCAGTGAGAAGGGGGTGAGATCCTCACAGTTTTTGTGTATTCCCATCCCCTTGATGGTAAAACGCAAAAGAATAAAAGTGTCTGCAGAATTGCTTTCTCTCAACGTGCGGCCTTGCCTGCTGAGCACTGCGCAGTGGCAGAGGAAAGCAGCCTGCACAGGGAGCTCATACAAGCTGATGAGATTGTCTAATGCTTGGAGCAAGGGCACTGCCACCGTGTTATCTACCTCTTCCCTAACGGCCCTGCTGATGCCCGTGCCTACCCACTGCTGTGCTAGAAAGCTGTGGCACCCTGGACCAAACCCACGCAGGGACCTGTGGACATATAACCCAGCTCTTCAGGCAGGGCTAGCTCATACAGAGCATGGCAATGGGACACGATGGCCCAATATCACAGCTAGGGGAACAATCAGCTATTTTGATGAAGGATGTAGAGACTCTCACAGGCAAGCCTCAGGAACAGTTCAGCTAACATCTGCCAGGAGTGCACTCCCCCTCTTCCTCAAGAGGAACGAGGGGATGGACCAGATGATCTTCCAATCCTACCTTCCCATCCTGTCATCACTCTGACTAAACTCAGGCATCAGTTTCAAACGTGATCTGAAGGATGCTCTTTAACAAGATGTTTCCTGAATTTATTTTTTCTTGTGTTTGAAGGGAGTTTTCTAGCCTTCAGAAAGTACTGTTTGACACGGCCATTGAAGTGCAGAACTGAAGTCAAGTCTACGAGCAACACCCTACTCAGTAACAACACGATTTTAAACTCCCAGCACCTGAACCTGAAAGGCTGCCATACTACTCCAGTCCCAGAGCACAAACCAGACCAGCCTTTTTTCACTGCAAACTCCATTAAGATACCAGTCTTTCCTTTTTTCGGAAAGGCAACCTGAACTGTATCAATGAGCAGTCTGGTGTCCAGCAGGGAAGTGTGACTCATTCTTTCTTTGTCACAGTCACAAAAGCCATGACAAGCCACAGTGCCCCTGATGGCAGGGGACAGGAGAGGATGACCCTGAAGGTCATCCTATATAAGTCTTCAGTCCTGTGTTTTTTGCCCAGGAAAACAGAGAGGAACTATGTCTTCAGTGCTGAGAGATGGGATCAAGATACTTGAATTTGTCCCTAAATTGCCACTGACTGTGTACAGCTGAATTTATCCCTTCTTACTTTACCTGTAATACGCAGACAGTAATATGTGTTAAACACAAGGAAACTGCAGGATTCAATGAATGATAATTGTTATCTCAGGAACAAAGTATACAAGTCTAATTAACTAACTGAAAGGATCATTCTTTATTACCACCAGCCTTTGTAAAGAACCTTGACTGCTCTGGAAGAAACACGATACACAGTTAGCAGGACACGTTATTAAATTATTAATTCATCCTATTATTCTATATGCCAGTATACTTATAATGTGCCAGTTGCTTTGGTTTCTACGTGAGGAATGCACAGTATTGAACTCTAATTAATGAAATCAAATACTTTACACTACATACTTCTAATTAGAAATGCTACAGATGAGTTCCAAAATGATATTGTTAACAAAACAACATATGGCTTGCCTTGTTCACAGGCTTTTCAGTGCTGCAGTTGGTGATATATTTGGGATCCCCAAGACAAAAGATGTTACATAAATATCAATTCAAAAGTATTTCAACAGTTTCTCTTGCCAACAGAAGCTTCAATGCTCGCTGCATACTTGCATAGTTGTTTATTTTTTACTTTTACTATTTTTATTGTCACTGTTTTTGAAGTCAAATAAAACAACACATTAATTATTTTTAAAGACTCTGATAAAATGAGATACTTTCCTTTAAATAAAAATACTTTCCTTTAAAATGAGAAATGAATCCCAAAGACCACATCCCAGTTCGGGTAGCTAATTTCTACTTCCTTCCATTTCCTCTTCAGCTTCAGCTGGATATAATCTGATTCCTCCCTTCCATAGAAGGCAGTGCAAGTGCTGCCCTGTACCGTTAAACATTTGCCGTATTCAGCACTAAGAATGACTGGATTTCAGCAATGGGATAAGCAGTTTCTGTATTTTGTTCAGAAACACATGGTGTATTTCAAATTAAAATGATTACCCAAAGATTTACTTTTCATATATTTGTCCCTAGGGATTGTTATCCCTTCTCTTTCCATTTCTTTCTAGCCCAGATTCCCCAGTTTAAGTGGATGGGGGAAGGCTATGGAAACCAAAAGTGGCTTTAAGCTTCTTTAACACTTCTGTAATGCTGAGGCTAGCCTCAGTTCAGCTGCTGGCCGTTGTGCTAGTGCCAAAGCCCACTCAGGACAGGGCAGAGTGAGGAGACCAGACCTGCAGATCTGAGCTTGCATAGGTCAGAGGAAGAGAAACCACCCACCAAACTATGGCTGGGAAGCACAGTAGTGGGATGAAAGGGCAGCAGTTGTAAGAACTGAGGATTTCTGGAGGCAGTTTTTAACTGCTGGTTAGAGAATCAGCTGTGATTTCAACAGCCACATCTACCAAACTGGACTGAATCACCTCCAGCACAGAAAAAGCCTCAGGGAGGAGATGAAAAGTGTAATTAATTAATGCTTGTTAAAATGCTTTGAGACCCTCAGATGGAACACACTAGAGAAGTGGAAAGCCTTAATTATTTTTACTATTGATATTAGGCAGGAGGTAACTGCTTCTTATTGAGTTACTATGGTCCTGTTCTTCGTTTTGAGTTGGATCTGCTCTGCATATGGCATCTGAGACCAAAGAACAGCTGAAGAAAAATGACGAAATGACAATCTCAAGGATTTGGTTTGTACAAACATCTTTTCAGGGATATATTTGCTCGACACAGTCAGAAAACCTTACGTCAGACCTGTTGTTAAATAGGAGCCAGGCTATGGCATGAGCACACCTTAAAACAGGCACAGAATTGTGCCTTTGTCTCCTTCCATGGCAGCTCTTTTTACCTTATTTCTCCTCACGTGATTTTGCAACAGGAAATGTAGCTGTTAGCTAAATGGCAGCAGAATAGTCAGACTGACATTATCAGAGCTAACTCCCTGAATAAGCACAAGGAGATAATGGCTAGCTTAGCAGTACAGGAAAACAGACTCCAGATCCTTTCACCTCCATGTCACCAGGTCCAGCCCAGTCCAGATTGATAGCTGCAAAAATGCCATTTGACAGCTTTTTGGCACTCTGGACAAAATGAACTGGGCAAGGGAAGGATGGAAAAATCTCAGCCTGAGTCCCACTGGGACAAGTATCAACACTGCAAATGGCACTGCTTGCCAGCTCCAAAAAGAGGCCATTGCATTCCTCAGACACATTACTTCCAGGAGGTAAGGAGGCATGATGTTAGGGCTATGTTAAAGAAACTTGCCCTGTCCTACAAGTACCTTTTAGCCTCCGAAATTAACTTAGTGCCTTCCATCAGAAAACTATTCACTTTAAAGAGCAGAAGAGAGACAGTGGGTACCAGCCAGAGAGGGAGAGTGTTATTTGCAGGCTGTTTCCTGAAAGCAGCTGCCTTTAGGAGCATGCCTCAGGACAGAAATGTGAATTATTGCTAGTAAATATCTGTCATAATTCAGCATTACTAAAATTCTTTTGTACCCCAGCACTGTATCCATCCTTATTTTGTTCTCCGTGTGAAGCAGACCTCATTTAAAATAAAACACGGCTAGACAGAGGAAGCAGAACTCCCAGAGTTATTTTATCTTAGATACCCTTGTCCTCACTATGACACCTGAGCACCATCTAGTCCTTGATATACTTTTCCCTGTGATGTCCTGATGAGGCAACCCTTCAATTCTCTCAAATGCTGCAGTCACTCTGGATCTTGCTACAGTTACATGTGTATCTCCTGTATCCACTGCAAGAACCATGTGGTTCTGGTACTCTGAAGTCAGGGAGAAAAAGCAGAGCAGTCCAAACCTTCTGTTAACTCATAGGTTGGTGGCTGTGTTAGCTGGGGGTTCTGGCAACACAGTCACAAGCCCCATGTGAAGTATAGCATCCCAAAGAACAACAGTTATCATTGGGTATGTAATTTTTTCTTCTGTTTCTGATGGGAATGCAGGACCTGCTCAGAACAATGAGAAGCAGTATCGCTGGTGTCACTCATCATAAAATCTGGATACTTCTCACCCACGTGGAATTGACTCTGGCAGCTAGATCCAAAGCCTAATGCTGAGAAAAGGTGAGCGTATTACTCACGAACCAGCCCCAAGAATGCAAAAATAGTGGCATATCCTGGAAGCACTCAGCCTCTCTCCTCCCAGCCTGTCCTGCCATCAGACAAGGCCACCACTGAGAGCTTTTACTGAAAGACCGGGGTAAGTGTTGCATGATGTATAATGAAAACCAGGGGCAAGAATTTACAGCAAAGCTTCCCTAAACTCTTATCACTTGTAATGAAGTGATAATCCACTTTCTGACATTCACTAGGAAGGTTACGTAAGTGAGCAGAGAGAGAATTCAGCTGATCTTTGTCCGCGGATCCTCCTTATGGCATCCCCATCTCACAAATGACATGCACGAACAGGGTTAGGCAGCCCATTTTTTTCTGCAAGGTGTAAGGCCGCAGCAACAGGGCCTCTGGGAAGTTCCTTGGTACTGCAGCACCCCAAACCTAAGCACTTCAGGACTCACTGTCCTCTCCTTGCATCTGCAGCACTTTGAGCCCTGGATGAAGCAGATTTACTTCCTGTGAGGCAGCACAAGGCACAGATTTGAAGGCAAAGTTTTGACTCGGACACAGCACCCATGGCAGGCGTAACCCAGTGGTGTCCACCACCACCGTGTCAGAGGAGCAGAAGGAAGGCCCCGGCCCCATTCCTCGACAGGAGCACGTGAGCTCCTCAGCAGCCATCTTCATGACCAGCACACACATGAGCCTACAGCAGAGCCCATGCTGACACAAACCCCAGCCAGATCCTCCTGTTGAGGAAGAATCGAAGCATGGAGGAAGAGAGACCCAGATTCAAAAGCTATCTAGACACCTAATGATGCAGCCAGCTGCCAGCTGGTGTTGCCAGAAAGCACTGTTAAGGCAGTTAGGAGACCAGCAGAAGTCTGCTTTACATCTGCCTACAGCCAAGCAGAAAACCTGAGGGGTGGACATGGAGAGGCCATCCTTGGGAGCAGCAAGGGCCCTGTGGCAGCTGCTTCCCAGCAGCACCTTGCAGCCTGCTCCTCGCCATCGGCAAACATGAGGTGCTCTGAGGCTGATGAAGGACAAAGCAGGAGTGAACCATCTCATGTTCCGCACGGCATACAGGAGTGAAAATGGCTATGGCTCTGCTACTCTCTGGCACAAAGAAGACTTACAAACTGAGCATTACAGTTCCTAGAAAGAAACTCAACAAACTCGGGAAATAAAACATTCTGACCTCCATTCACCTCCATTAACCTACTCCTTCCTTAAAAGCTTAAGCAGAGACATTCATTTGTTGCTAGGCTCCAAGAGCAGGCTGTGCAGTCCCGGATTCCAGTTGTGCCCAGCACAGCAGCGTGCTGTGGATACAAAGACAACCTCTCCCATGCTGGCAGACAGGAGCCCCAAGAGCTGGAATGCCGCCGCTCTCCACTGAGCTCAGCTTCTGTGAGAGCCTACATGCAGGTTCGCAGGTCCCCCTGCTCCCAGAACGAAGCCCACCAACCCCAGCTAGGTCGGAGCTGGGGCACAGCTGGGCTTTGCCTACACCGCAGTGACCAGTCCATAGGAACGAGGATGATGGTGTGGCAGAGTTAGAATTCCAGGGAGATGCAGTGGATGAAGGGGAGGCTGAAAAAGCAGATGCACTTGACCTCTCTTCCAGAGTCTCCTGCATGCTTTTAACTCCCGTGTTGTCAGAGAGCACTGGCAACCTGGCGTGGAAGACTGGGAAGGCAAGAGGAGATCTGCAGGATTTAACAACAGTGTGTTTGTAGTTCTAGTGGAGCTGAATCCAGGAAATGTCATTGTTCACTGCAGGGGCCATGACCGCTGCAGCCTGCTTTGGAGGCAGTGACCTCTGCCAAGCGGTGACAGAATTCAGCTCTTAGGTTCAGCTTAATCCTGACCTGCAGCTCCACCTTTTAGCCCCTGGCTTCCCGAATCGCTTTGACAAGACACTGAACTCCTGACCTGTAGAATCCCCTTTTATTCCAGTCCTGATCCCCCTCTGTCTCTGTCTACCGTTTCATCACTGAGCTCTGCCAAATCCGCTCGCCCTGGATCTGTGACACCCTTCTCACGCTAATGCTGAATATTTGTATTAGATATGCCATTCTCAGCAGAAAAATCCTGGCTGACCATTGCCGACATTGCCTGGTTTTGCCAGCCTCACACCTCAGTGAAACTACACCCTTCCTAATCTAAAGTGCCTCCGCTACCGCCGTTCAGGGCTCACCCTTCCTCCAGCTGTGTTGACGCACCTCCCTCCTAAGAGGCTCTCAGCATGCTCTATTCATAACAGCTACAGCCTGCAAAGATGCTGAAACAGGAAGCCAAATGACTGCTGCGCGACCTTGGGAATGCAAATTCCATGTGTTTGCGAAGTCAAAGCAAGCCATTTCCTTCCCCAGTCCCTCCTCCCTCCGCAGGCGTGCAAGCCACAGCTAATGGGAAAACACACACGCACACACAAAGCTTTGTCGATGCTAATTGCCAGGAGCTGAGGCCCAGTCATCCTGTTGACTAATTTGTCAGCCGCTGCTGACTCAGCAGTCTGGGGGACAGCTTCTCTCAAGCACTCAAGAGCATTGGAAGTAAATGGCTCTTATTGTTCTTCCCTTCGCTCCGGTGTCTGTATTTGTGGACAATTCCTGCCCTGCGCTTGACCTTGGCTTCAGCAGTGACTGCGGGGCTCCGACTGCCAGGGCTGGTGGGCCTCATTAAGCCCTAATGGAAGGAACAGGCTCGGCAGAGGTGGGAGGAGGAGGGGGTAAGCGAGAGCTGGGCTGGAAACAGCCGGTGCACGAGCAGGCTGGGGCAGGGAGGGGAAGGCTGACCTGAGTTATGTGTGTTGTGTGGAAGAAAGACGTGTGAGACCAACAAGCAAGCTCCGTCTGGAACAAACGTCCCTAAACCTGCCTGAAATATGCAGCACTTCCTCACTTAGCTCTGCCGCTGCCCTTTGCTTAAAGAGCAGATCTGAGCGTGAGCCAGGCAGAATCCTCCGGCTGAAGGGAGAAAGCACTGCTGGTGAACGGCGCCAGAGGAGATGTGCACATCCCAGGCTGGCGCCGGGTGCAGGAGCACTGAGCCCTTGCAGGCACTCCACACAGCGACGTCCATCCGCACAGCCATGCCCACATCCTGCTGCCTGTGCTGCTGCAGGTACCTGCCTGGCTGTGCCGGGAGCTGGAGCGCACAGAGAAACTACATATGTCAGCTTCGAGGGGGGCTGAACTTGTGCTTGTGGAAAGGTTACTTGGAAACAAGAGGTGGAGAGAGAAGAGACCCCAAACAGAGCCCTCTGGAGCTCACTGTGTCCCAGCTGCAGCTCTGTGCTCCTGGGGTACAGGCGGGACAGCCCACACAGCGCGCACCTCTGCTCCAGCACACGGCTGCCAAAAACTACGTGACAGCCACGTGAGCACTGGCAAACTGCAGAGCACTCATCTACATAGAGGGCAAACATATACCCTGTGCACTCATTTATCTGTACCCGGGGCTCCTGTCTGAGTGCGCTGATGCTGTGGGTCTGTGTCACCAACATCCCCGTCGGCATGTCCAGCTCCGCAGCATGCCTGGCTCGGCCTGGCCCTGAGTGAGCTGCTAGCAGCCCCTCACATTCGGACTCTGGGAGCAGCACAGCCTGCTCACCCTGCACAGCAGCACATCCTGCTCAGATGCCAGCAGGCACCGCAAGTTTCTGTGCTCACTGCAGGGAGTGCAGCTGTGAGCAGAATGCTTGTTGGCAGAACGACACAGCCGGGGATTCTGGTGGAGTTTCGTCTGGAGCTGATTAAATAATTCATTATCAATAATATTGTGAATTTTGGCAATATTTTCACTGAATAAATATTCGCAAATACATTTCCATTATTTAGCCAGCTTTGGCTCTGTCCCATCCCATTTACTGCGCAGCTCTATCAGACTTCGCTTCCAGGTAGGAAAACAAGTTGGATGCTGTACAACATGTGGATCCCAGTGAGTTTCAGCCAGGTTCCCCATCAGCAGGTGGCACTTAGGAACTTGTCTCTTTGTAAGAAAGACCTTTGGTATGCAATGTTTTTTTCAAACCACTCTGGGAATCCTGAAGGTGTTTGCTGACAGGCTTAGGCATTTACAGTATGTACAGTTTCTGTCTGTGCATTTTCATTAAATTTGTTCTTTCATTAAACCTGTTGTTTTGCAGCTTGTTCACAAAGAGTGCTTTTGCTCTTTTATTTTAAGTTTGATCTGCGTGCGCTGCTATTTTGTACAAATGCCTCTTCTTTTGGAGAGTATCCTGCATGTCAATGACAGGAGTGGGTCCTCTGAACACAGCAGGCATGTCTCTTTCAGGGTCACTGTTTGGAGAAAGCCCTAGAAAACAAACCTCCCAGTCTTCTCCTGCTGACTTAAAGCCTTTCCAGTCAGGTATGAAATAGAACTTTGCAGGATAATCCTGTGCTTTCTTCTAAACATCCTCAGCGTAGCGTGCTCTGCTCCTGACTTGCAGGAGACCAGGTAGCTGTGAGGCTGTTAAAGAATCTGCTTTCATACCAGGCTTTCTGAAGTTTACCTTCTCCATCTCTTTCTGTCCATCTCACTTTTGTTTCAAACCTCTCTTCTGGGAATTTCTCAGCTCTGCTAGTGAGCCTGCATCCTTTTATATGGCTCATAAAGAGCTCATGGACTCCTGAGAGGTTCAGCAGTCCATAATGAATAACTCAGAAACTAATCATTCAGCCTCATAAAAATACTGAGAGGCTCTAATTTCTACTGAGGACAAATCATACAACTGTGGCCCTTCTAAGTCAAACCCATTTTGAAATAGGATGTTCCAACAAATCACTGGAAGACTTTTTCAAAGATAAAAACCTTCTCATTTTCCAGACATCTCCTTTATTAAATGTCTCATCCAGTTCATTGCAATCTCTCTGTATTAAGCATGTTACCAAACGCTAAAAAATACCAGATAGAGAGGAGGATGAGAGTGATGATGCTGGAATATGGATTGTCACAGAAAATTACTTTATAATGTTAAATTGAACTTGTGGCCGTGGTCCCATAAAAGTGGATATTTATCACAGAGTGAGACAGACCCTTAATCTTGGCTATACTCATGTATGCATTAAGTCCAAGAACAGAGGACAGAGGTGGCCTTAAACCTCTTTTGGTGTCACCAGCCATGGGGCGCTGGGTTCTCTGATAAAAATTAGAACCACCCAATAACTCTCACCAATGGAGCGAATACTTTCTAGAGATGTTGTTGTGAATCAGTCAAACACAGGGATACAGAATCAAGGCCCTTTACCTGCTTCCCTCTTTCTGACAGACAAATGGGCATGCACAGCCTGGCAGTAGATATGTGCCACAGCATTTCTCTCCATCCCAGTGAGATCCTCCAGCACTCAGTCTAGTGCCTAGGCTAGGGACCTCCTCCACAGCACTGCAACCAGCACCTGCTCAACCAGCTTCCGAGACTGAAAGCTGTGAGCTCCTTGGTGTGTGCTGTAGAGCACACAATCAAGAGTTAGAGTCGATCAGACCCAGACCACAGAATGGAATGGAATGGAATGGAGTTCAATTGGAAGGGACCTACAAAGACCATTGAGTCCAACTGCCTAACCACTTCAGGGCTGACCAGAAGTTAAAGGACGTTACTGAGCGCATTGTCCAAGTGCCTCTAGAACACTGATGGGAATGGGGCATCAACCACCCCCCTAGGAAGCCTGTGCCAGTGTTTGATCACCCTCACAGTAAAGAAAGTTATCCTAATATCCAGTCTGAACCTCCCCTGGCACAGCTTTGCGCCATTCCCATGCATCCTGTCATCGGTTACCAGGGAGAAGAGACCAGCACCTCCCTTTCCATTTCCCTTCCTCAGGAAGTTGTTTTATTCCTACTGCAAAGTGCCTTCCAGTTCTCTAAAGGAATGTTAGCTTTTGTTTCCTTTCCTGAGAACTGAGGGTGTTTCTCTAGTGCATGAAGAAGTCACAGAAAAGGAAAAGCGTACTTCTTTTATTTAAATGTGGATACTTTCATTTTATCCATGAAACAAAATAGCTTCTTCAACCATCAGCTTCTCATGTGGAAATTGACTGCTATCTAGAAGCTGGAGCCCAACAGAAAGAGATGAGGACACGACCCTGAAGTTTTGCAATCTCTCCTTCCTTCTCCCTCCTTTTTTTCTCCCTTTTTTCTCCTTCTCTTTTGCTCTTAGTCCAACACTCTCCTTGTACTCTTTAGCAGGAATCAAGAATCTCAGTAGTACACATTTTAGTACCAAAGACATCCCTGTGAAAGCTGGGTAGTCTGGATCCAGGGCTCTATACCTCCCACTTAGCTTCTATTTTAGTCACTGCTGACATATCCTTCCATCTCTGCGCAGGATTAAGCACACAGGTTACCAGACAGCCCTGTCCATTCAGTATAAAACTGCACCACTGGCTTCCCATCCCTTTTCTTCCACTTGAGCAAGTTGCAGGCTTCCCCTACTCCTTTTTCCACTTGTGATAACTTATCCCGAAAGAGTTAAGCAATGCACTGTTCCCTTCCACTCACTGAGGAACAAGGTCTCAGCTCTGCATAAAGAACTTTTCCGAAGGAGGAAAAAAGAACCACTGCAACTCCTGTGGATTTAGGAGGTAAGAAAGCAGCTTTGCATCAAAGAAAAACAAGTGATGTCACTGTAAACTGCAAGGGCACAGGCTTTCATGCTCCCCTCTTCCTTGTTTTACCTGCTCTCCCTTTACCTTGGCTTGAACAGAGAGTCCCTCAGCCTCTCCTGCCACTTCCCAAATGAGCCCAAATGAATCACTGAAGAACACACAAGCCACTTCTCCTTTGAGCGAGTGCTTCTGGTGGTGCAACTCTGGGGAGCGCTGGGGTCAGCGTGCAGCTGCCACGTGGCCCCATTGCGGGAGGCAGCACTGAAGCAGGGGCAGCCAAGCTGCCCTGCGCTCCTGACTCATCTCTGTGCCATGGAGCTGCAGCGCTTTGGGGGAACTCATCTGCCAACAGTGTCTAGGCACCAAAGCAACATTAAAACATGGGGTACATGGCTCCCTAAAGCCCTTTTCACCTCAGCTCAGCTTTCTCCAAGGACAGCTTTTTCCTCTGGATTTTGTCCTCCTCTGTTCCTGCCTTCCCCTGCTCCCCCTGGCCTGCTGCATTGCCTTGCGTCTGCTGGCCAGGGCCAGGAACACCAACCTTGGTGCCATGCATGGGCCTGTGGAGTGGTGGTTGGTGCATTCATGTCTCCAAGCACTCTGAGATCCTCCCAGGGGGGTGCTAGAGAACAGCAGATGCCTGTGTGAATTGCTGCTCTGTTTCCCCAGACCACAGCTCTGGCTCAGGACAGTGGTGCCCTGAGCAGGACTCCTGTGCCCTTTACGCAGGGACCCGAGCAGAGCCTTCTCACATGGGTTATTTTTGCCTTGCAGTTGCTGCACACTAGGCTCCCTAAATCCACTGCAATCCAGGAAGAGGAGATTCCTCCTCTGCCTGCCCTGTCACCTCCTCTGTGACCTGCACCAGGCACTGCTGCAGCTTTGCTTTTGCTTGGGGAATTACACGCTAAGATGGTTCCTCCTTCCCCTCCCCCTATCTCCAGCCACAAAAACAAGCAAGTGCTTGGGAGCTAATCCTGTGCAGAAACTTCATTAAAGAAACACAACTGGTGCTGGTGCCTTGTTTGTTTGGGGTTGCTTTTTCTTTTGCATTTGCTATCTTTGGAAAACTAATCCTCTGGAGTTCAGCCAGTGATTCCAGTCACCTCCAAATAACACTTCCTAATAATCTTAATAAATCCATCTCCTAAGCAGCAGCACTGCTGCCTGGCACCGAAGCACACTGAACACCTCAGCAGCCCTGCTTCAGCTGACACCCCTGCTTATCTCTGCCGTAAATGGAAACCAGCACTTGCTCGGTACAGACACAGAGCTCCTGGAGTGGCTGCTCTGGCACCAGCAGAGGGGAAGGCGGTCAGCAGGATGTGACTTGCAGGCTTTCTCTGCCCCTCTCCCAAACCGGCCGCTGAGCAATTTTCATGAGACTGCTCGTGTCTGGGGTAAGACAGCCATGTTAGATGTACGTGTTGCCATAAACACAGAGAAGCTCCTTGATTTATTTTGAAAAAATTACAGCTTCTCATCCAGATATTGTTCCTAAGCAAAGCAGCAGAACCTGGGACAAATTCTCCAAATTTTGGTGCCTGGTCTGAGGCACGGAGATTCTGCTCTCACCTATTTCATTGACCTTAGGGACAAGCAGCAAGAACAGATTCATCAAGCACCAAGAATGGACCATCAGCACGATGCATGTGTCTCAGTCCAAAAGCCAATGTCAGCGGCTAATTCAGTGTCCCCAGACACTACACAGGGCTCTTGTTTTTAATGCTGTATTCCTCAGGTGCTTACAGACCCTCAGGCTTTATGGATGTGAGGAGCTCAGTGCTGATCTCACGCTGAACGTGCTTCCTCCACTTTGCTCCTGAAGAACCTCAAGCAGGCAGGCGAGTTCCTCCCAAATGAGTCTTCGCACAGAGACTCCTTCAGTAAAGTCTCCATTTCCTTCAAAACAACTCAATAAGAGGCACTTAAGTATTATTAACCTCTGGTGTTACTGACGGGGAAATTAAAGAACAGTGTGAAGCGACTGGCTTAAAGCAGATATACCGGTGGCAAACCAGGTACCAAGGTGGAAAAGGCTTGCAGATTTCTTGCATGTAGATCCTCTGTCTGCACGGACATACCCCTTTGAAGTTCTTTAGCTTAATGATTTAATTACAGCTTATTATGTGCTCTGAAATATCTGGATGGCAGACATCATGCATATTACCACTTCAGCTGGCCTATATGCCTCATGCAAAGTGGCTGACACCAGAGGCAGCCTCCTCCTGTGCCACCAGTGGCACACAGTTCGTGCTGAGTGTGCCTCCACTTCTCCCAACTGCTTTCAGTGTTCTCCATCTCTCAGGGCCTGAACGGCTGCATATCAGAGCAGGCACAAAGTCAACGTAGCACATTAAAGAAAAAAGAAAAAAAAAAAAGGAAAAAAAGGAAAAACTTTTGGGAAAGATGCCAAGGTCTTGGCCTTAATTATACTAATTGAGAAGGAAGGCAGTTCCAAACTTACAGAAATTGATAGAGGTTTGTACTACTGATGCTCTGTAATACTGGAACTGGCACAGCGAGGGCTGGGCACAGACAGAATCCTATTTCTAATACAAGCTCATCCTTACTTACTGCCATCTCTTCAGAGTCAAGGCAAGGTTAAGCCAAACACTAAGAGAATTAAGAGGTTTGCAGTTTTTATCCTACAGTAACCATTTGGCCTCACCCCTTGAAGCACTCGATTAGGATTTTCCTGGCTAACCCTTCCTCCAAGACCCCTCCTGGCTAACCCTTCTGAGCCATAGGGGAGCTACAGATTTTGGGGGCCTTCTTTTTGTTCTGCTGCCCTGTGTTTGGCTCTCTGAGCTTCTGAGCGCTAAAGGCAGGGGCCAAATGAAGGGGGAGATGCTAAACCAAACCACTCACAGGAATTTGCAGTGCTGAGGTCTGCTGTGAGCTAAAGGAAAAGAGGAAAAGAATGAAAAGACTGTACAAGAATTATGCTATGAAGAAGGGACTGAATGGATGTACAGGCAGGTTAGGTTACATTTGAGACATTTGTTATTTAAGCAAGAGTTTTCAGTTTGATGGGGGAAAAGGTAGGGAAAAGGCTGGGAGAGCAGACAGAAGAACACTGTAGACTAAAGAGGAGATGAACAAGACGTATTCTCATTTTCTTCATTTATATTTCTAAACTGTGAAGCCCCTTGACGAGCAAGACATAAATAAGATGTCTGCTCTCCTCACATTTCCTTTCCACTTAGCGTAAAGAAGATTCATCTGTGCACAGAAAGAAATGCAACCAATGTGCTTACAAGGAAAAAGACTGAGCAATGCAGACACAGACTGGCAGATTACCGTGGGGAGATACAGACGTATGGGCATGCAGCCACAGTGCACGCAGGTGTGCAGAGAAACACCATGAAGCACACGTGTGTGCAGCAGCCCCTGGCACCATGACCCAAAGCAGCCCCCACATGCCCCCTGCCAGCACTCTCACCCACCCGCAGCAGCAGCCTCTCCCCAGCCAAAGCACAGAGGCTGCCCCTCGGCCCCGAGTGCTCATGCCCGGCCCAGCGCAGCTCCTGCTCTGGGAACTCCCAGCAGCCCTGGAGCTCCACAAGCTTCCTGCAGTTGGAGGGCTGGGATTGTTCACTCTGTGTGCTCTATCCAAGCTCCCCTTGCCCCAGACTTTCTGATCATGCACCAATCACATAGGGGATGGTGGGGCACAAAGGGGCTGTGCTGCAGCTCTGCCTCCATGTCTGTACATTCTCCCAACATGTATTTTTCTCAGTAACCATGCTGACACAGATCCTGAGTTCGGGTGGCGAAAGCTGCAGACAGTTTCCCATAAGTCTATTTCTGGTGCGACGCGAGTGCCTGAGCATCAGGCTGGAGGTATATTTAACTCCACGTTTTAATCCAAAGAGGTCAGGACACAGGAGCACCAAAGCCCTTGTTGTGGCAGATGGGAATGTGTGGGACTGCCCACACTGCCAGGCGAGGTGGGGGTGGCTGACATCACTCTCCCCTCTGCCCTAGCTGTGGAGCACCAGGCACCCATAACCCCTTCCTGCCTCCCTCTGGCTGGGCAGCTCAGCCACAGCCTCGCCTCTGGCACCCAACCCCAGCACATGCAGCCCTCAGAGGGAATGGTTTTGGGTGCCTGGGCTCTATTTCCTTTCCAAAAGGAATAAATTGTGTCAGCTCTGGAGGGAGAAAGTTAAACCGCTGTGGAAGTGTGTCACCTCAGCTGTGGAAAAACACAAGCCCCAAAAGAAAGCCTTGGCATTTATCATGCAAATACACAGATAGGAGTGCACAAGGACACCAACCTTCTGCTATAAACACTCAAACCTAAGTAAATGTAGGAACTATATAAGACTTGACATTTAAATACTCTTCTCTCAAGGCAACTGTATAGCCTGGGGAAAGGGCAGGCTCCAACCCCTGCATCTTCAGGGCTTCCAGCAGTTTTCGGGCACCTTCAGAGTTCCCAGAGGTTTTCAGACACACGGGTGCTGGCTCTGCACCACCACCTCTCCCCAGCCACCTGTCCCAGCGTCACGGTTACAGCACCTGTCTCCAGGGCCACTGCAGAGTGGAGGAGCAGGTGTCAGCTTGGGAGAGGCTCTCCAGGTGCCAGAGGAGCAGGGCACAGAGCACAGGACACGGGGTTCAGCTAACATCCATAATAAATCCCCAAATGACAGGGGAGGTATAAACTTCATCATGCTTCCACACATTGCTCCGCAGCTTTCAGGCTTGGTGACAGTGCATCTGCACAATCCGGGCTGATGTAACAGCAATTTGGAGCATCTGAAGGGGCAGCACCCATTCAGTAGTTCTTGGGAATCCTTAAAAGTTCCTTTTGCGTGTACATCACCCCTTTTCTTCACCATTCTTCTGTGTGCTGGCATGGAAACAAGCCATGAAAAAGTAAAAGGATTTTGCAGGAAAACAATCTGATTCTGTATTTGCATTTTTCCACAGTCAGCAGTCCCATAATGATTTGGGGTCATTTTCTCTTGCCCATTCCTTTTTATTCTGGCAAAATAAAAAAAAGATCTTAAAAAAATACTTGTTCGCTGTTCAAATAACAGAGAGGGACTGACTCCCCTTGCCCCCGTAATGCCAGAGAATCCCCCAAAGAGCACTGACCTCTCCTTCACTCCCCCCTTTCACCCAGGGATTACAGCAGTCTCAATACAGGCTTGTCCATGCATGGGCTGTGATTCTCAACCACTGCAGGATCTTTTATGAATGCAATTTCAGCCTTATCCACATTTCCTGACTTTCCTGCATTCCCATCAGCCCTTTTATGTAAAAGTAGCTGACACGGTTAACTCTTTGGGGCAGGAACTTTGCATTTTTCCCTATCTGTAGATGACTCCAAGAGCAATACTGTGTTACAAAAGAATTAATAATTTGGTGGTATGTATGTGTGTGTGCACTGAAGTGCAGAGGTGAGTATGAAGAGGAAGACAGCAGTGGTTTGAAATACATCTTAAGGATTTTTGCAAGAGGATTCATGAAAATGGGAAATGAGACAGATCTCACCTGCAGCTCCTCTGCAATATAAATTAGCCCCTGCCTGAAGTCAGGGCATTTATTCCTCATGTATGTCCTCCGCAGCTCCATGTGCGGAGGAGAAGGGCAAAAGCAGATCCCGTGCTGCTGTCCAGTCTCCAGCACTGAACACTGCTCAGGGGGTGCTCGCTTTGGCTCCCTCTGTTCTGCTGGGGTCCACAGCAGCCCACACGCAGCTCAGAATCAGAGGAAGAAAAGAGTAAATTGGGAGCCAATTCCTGTCACTTTCCTAAGCTGCAGCAAATGCAGATGTAGCTCAACTTGAACTCTGTTCCTGTCTAATTTGCTGTAGAGTGGCATTTATATGACTGTATCTAATGAATGAATCCAGAGTGCTTTGTAACACACAGTCTGGTGACACAGTTGCACATGCAGGGCTATTTCCATGTAGGTGATGTATGTGCACGGAGCATGACTGTGGCTGGAATTAATAACAGATGTACGTCCCGACGTCTCTGATGGTCCATAATACAGGAGGGGCCCCATAGTGCCCAGGACCAGGCGGTGCCCTGCAGCCCCCTGTGGGCAGGAGCCCTCCAGCCGCACACCCCTGGCTGAGGCACGGCACCATATGGCCACTGCACACCGGCTGCAGCCCACGGAGGCAACCACCGATGGTGCCTGGAGGCGCCTCAGCTGCTGGGGTAGCAGAAGGGCCATTAGGAGACGTTAGGAGCGCCTTTGCTGCAAAATAGTGTGAGATGGAAACAGCAGTGCTAGCATTACATTCACTGCACAACTTGATTGGTCTCCATTATGTGGCACTGGCAAATCTGCATAAACCTTAGGCACCCCCTGTCAGCTGCAAAAAGAGCTCTGTGGTGACTAAGAAATCAAAAACCTTCCTCTGGAAGCTCCTGTCTTATTAACAAAATGTAATTTGACAAATACTTCTCCGCAAACCTCGGTTTTGGAGTGCAGAGCAGGCCTGCCAGATTCTGTTCCTTCCTTTATCTGCTTCCAGCAGAGGAGTTTAACCCCTTCCCTGGTGCTTGGTCAGAGCCACGTGGCCCCACTGAGTCAGCAGCACTGAGGCTCGGCGCCCCACTGGGATCCCTGCCCTACTGCCTCTGCAGGTCCCAGCAGAAAGCCACCGCCCCACAGACTGCTGTGCTCATGCCTGGAGCTCACGGGAGGCTTTGGGCAGCCTGCCTTCATTTACATGGCCATGGGTTGATCTGTGCGTGAATATACACGGCTGAGAGCAAGGAGCAGCATGGCTTGCTTCTGCCCCGAAGTCACCGGGGGATTGTTGCTAGGAAGGGGTTAAGCGGAGTGCCCTTGCTGAGCTCCCGTCTCCCTGCATTCCAGGGTAAATGGTGTTTTGCAGAGCCCGTTACCTATGGCAACAGCAGAGCGGAATATTGCAGGCGAATCTTCTGAATCACAGGATTTACAGCCCATATGTTTATTCTGCAGTGAAACACTTCCAGCTCTCGCTTCTGATGTGAGCTGGGAACCGCGAGAGGGCTTTGCAGAGCCATTTAAAAGGCAATGTGAGCTGGAAGCAAGACGTTTTTAATCAAAGGGACGGTTCAAAAAAGAAAAACATAGCAGGATCAGAGGAGCCTTCAGAATGAGCTATACCGTCACGAAGTGTACCTGTGTTCCCCGCTGCTGCCATTAATGGCCTCCCTCAGCTCCTCGGCTTCCCAACAACTCCCTGAGTTCCCAGCCACGGCTCCTTCATGGCTGTGCTGGGCAAACCAGAGGGGCTTTGCCACCCCACCACTCCAGCATGCTGCCCAGGGCTGCAGGCACCCGCCTCGGCCCAGCAGTGCCTGGCTCCGCCTGGCCCCACGGGCAGCCCGCTGAAATGGCAGCAGCCTGCTCGCCACGGCAGATGTGCTCCTGCCATCGGGATTGTGGGGTGGGTGCCTTTGGTTATGGCACTATACAAAACTGAATTGGATTTTTTTAAGCGATCATGACTACAGAGGGTGCTTTAACTATGAGGCATATTCATGGCATCATTTGAAAAACAAGACAACAAACTTGTGTGTTCATATATAATTTTGAAATGCCAATGACTTTGCTGAACTCACTGCATCTCATCCCATCAGTTCTGAGAAAATAAGCGGTTCCAGGCCCGGCTAAATGATGTGGGGAGCTCATCTGGGAATTCAGGAAGCTAACGGCACAAGCCAAGAAGCTGTGGTTGAATGCTTGAGCAAAGATTCATTCCACCTAACTCTAACCCTTGGAAAGCCAGGAATCCGGTCTCGGCTCCCTCTGTAGTCAGCAGAGATAAATTCAGTTGCCCTGGGACAATTCATCACACCTGAAAGAAATACCTGCCCGGCTGAGGGTGCGCGTGCAGGTGCAATCCTGAAGCCAGTAATGTGATACAGGTGCTGGCTGAGGGCAGCTCCTGGTAAGCAGAGCAAGACACGCATGAGGCTGAATTCCCATGGTAGCCTCCAAATGTATTCTTCTGTCCTGAGCTTGAAGGCTCCTGTATGTTGTTACTTCTTTGCTCAGAAAGTCACAGTGTTGCTACATACTACCAGAGCTATCTCAGTGCTCCAGAGAACAACATTCTTGCAGCTGAACGAGATGCAGAACATTTTGAAGGAGTCTGCTACTTAATTTTGAAAGCACAGAGGCAGGTCACTGCAAAGTGTACTTGCTGTAACCTAGGAGGAATTTGCCTCTCTGAACAGCACGAAGGATGAATCTGTGATGCCTTGTATGGGCACCCTTTCAATGGGCTTAAAACAGTACATGCTATTTTGCAGGGTTCCTAATGTGTACTTTTTCGGAAAGCAAAAATAAAATACAAAACAGGTGGATCACAGGGCTTCTGTGTGAGCCCTCAGCATTCCAAAATGGGTACATCTGGTTAACTCAGATTTTTGTTCCATTTGGCTAAAAAGAAAACATTTACTTTTTCTTATTATTTCCCCTTCCCTGAGTTGAGAAAAGAAAACAGAATCTGAGTTTATTGATCCAGTGAAATTTATTTGGGAAATTGCTTTGAAGCCCTGGACTAAGACAAACAGTAATTCGTAATCTATGCAGCAAACGATCACGCAAATCATAGCCAAGGAGAGAGAGGAGGAGAGTGGGAGGAAGAATTCATCTTTCGGGCGCAAAATGAATGGGTCTTTAAAATAGGAGCACGGGCAGGGGATCTGTCTGCCTATCTGTGCATTGCTTTTTAATGCATCCACTGCCATTGTATACAAGCATCAAACACAAATTTCAGACTTGGATTCAGGCTGCCCATTCATCACTCCCAGGTTTGGGGTTTGCTTGTAAGCCTTCCTTACAGCACAGAGATTGCTGAGAGGCAGTGGGTCTGCATTGTGCGGGGAAAACAGTCGGACTTCAGATGGTTTGGGTCAGATGGAGGTGGGGGGTGCCTTTCTTTTTCCCTACAAACAAGTCAGGGAATTTGCCTTGCTCCTGGCTGAGATGGGAAGGTTTTAGGGAGAGAAGAAGCAATTCTGCTAGCAGGAGGAATTTTTGTGGTTGAAGAAGGGAGAATAAAAGCAATCTTTGCTGCGAGCGCATGTGCGCGCGTGCGTTAGTTTCTCATTCTCCACCATTTCCTGAAAACAGGGCTTGGGGAAAAAGCACACAGACACATAACATTTTTCCATTAGCAGAGCAAGCGGGGGAAGGTAATGGGCTGGGGGAGGGGGCGGTAATCAGAGATCTGCTTAGTCTTCATAGAAAGAAAAATGCTCAGGCTCCTGCTTTGCCATAAATTGCATCTGGTGGTTGGAGCTACAGCGAGTTATTAAAGCGACTGCATTAAAGTCATAATTCAGCAGGTCAGCAGCACACTCTGCAGCCCCTCCTCCACCTCCCGGCCCCATTTCTGCAGGACCGAGCCCCAGGCCCCCGCTGGCCCCTCCACCGCACTCACTGCCTCTGCCTGGAAGGGAGCCGGGGAGGAGAGCCGAAGACACGTGATGCTGGGGTGGTTCGCTTCACACAGCCCCGGGGAGACGGTGCTGCCCATCCGGGCCTGGCGACAACGGAAGGAGAAGCCTCGCTCCCCAGATGTGGTTTCCTTACACAGTGTGTGAAGCCGCGGCTGTGTCTCCATTTAAATCCCTCTCCCAACTCTCTGGCTGAGCTGAGGGGCATATGTAGAAAGTGAGATGCCAGCACTTCTGGGGTGCAGGCAGGCGGTCTTTGCTGCTCCCACCCACTGGGCAGAGGAACAGCAGTGGAGGCCACAGCCCACCGACACCAAGATGGCCACCGGCGGGGGCTGCACACTGAGGGCTCTGGCCTGGAGCACCTTCCCTTGCTGGGATGCTAAATATTGTCTCAGTGAATCCAGAGAGGAACACTGGAGCTGAAATTGACAGTGCTGAGGTGACAAGTAGGTGCATGAGGTCACCCAGTGATGCCAGCTCAAGGAAAATTCCAGGTTTTTAATGTGTGCCTGTGGACATGGGCCTGGAAAGCAGCAAGAAGAGGAAAAGAGCACACACACGACCATTCTCTTAGCAGCAAGGAATCCTTGCTTGAAACAGAGAACACAACAGAAAATGTGTGTTTTTTCCTGCAGATGACATGGCAGAGAGGCTCAGCGGGTTCCTCTGCTCTCCCAGCAGCACAGGTGTGCCTCGCACTGCCCAGGGCTGCAGCAGAATAGGGGCAGCGTGCCAGCAGGGCTCCAGGAGTGCCCCCGGCCCTTGGCGCACCCCCACATGCAGCCACGGCTGCGGAGCACAAGCAGAACGTGCCACTGCCTCCTGGGTCAGGGTTTTCATTCCCATTGAGATGTTATTATAGGCTTGAGATCCTCCGAGAATTAAATCTGCTGCTTGCCTACAGAATAGATAATGGCAGGGCAGGCTTCCCACAGCACTGCCTGCTGCCAGCACGGCTCAGCCCTGACCTGGCTGCCATTCATGGCTGGACAGAGTGGAGTTCATTCTCTGTATCCCATTCATAGTCCCTTGCCTTTGCAAACAAGGAGGAATTCAAAATCCAATTTGATTATTTCTTTCAGAAGAGAAACTAACCAACAAAGTAAGCAGGAGCTGAGCTGCGATCCACTAACATCATTTCAAATAGATTGCCTCTATGCAATGGGGAGGCAGCAGCTTTTGAGCATTGCTGATCTGAGGAAAGCTCCCAGGAATAACACAGAACTGAAATGTGGCATATCCCGCACCACAGAGAGCTGCTCCGAGCTGTGTGTGCTGCATTCTGCATGGCCACTTTGGAAAGGAAATACTTTTGCCACTGCTGCCTAGCACCACTACAGCAGTACATTTTGTAGCTGCAGTGACCTAAGCATGCAAGGAAAGCATGTTTGTGAAGGGAGGGCTTGGATGTCTGCAAGCTCTCTGTATTGTGCAAGAATTAGAAGCCGAGAGCAGATATTGCCTCTGCCTGCAAACCTGGCCTCCGGAGCGTGCCCCGCGTTTGTGAGCACGCTTCCGAGAATGCTGCAGTTCAGACAAATGCTCGGCATTACAGCTGTAATTGCCGTATTTATTATTCCGGATACCACAGCAATGAGACAGACATTCCTATGCGAGGTCTACGACTTTCCCCCAAACGAGAGGATATTAGTCAAGCTCACATCCCGAGGAGAGCACGGCAGCCCGCGCTGTTCCCACCTCCGCTGGCAGCGCCCAGGGGGCAGCACGGAGCCTCGGTCGGGGCTCGCACCGAGCTGCAGCCCTCCTGCTCTGCTCCTCCGACAGCGGCGGGGGAAAGCCCCTTCCTTCCGCGGGGAGCCCGCCGCGGCCGCAGCCCAGGAGAACGCTCGGCGTCCTCGGCGCCTCTCAGGCAGCCCCCCGGGTCCCCCCAGTCTGTCCTGTGCCCCTTTCTAAAAAATGCTGCACGTGTTTCTCAGCCAGCTTTGCTGCCGTTTCCCTTTATGAGCCCGGTGACGCTCCACGAGATTTAAATTCTCAGGAGGTCAATTGCGACTTTCACAAATAGGAATGGACTTTGCAAATATGCTGACTCTCACCATTCAAGGGGGGTCTGGGGGCAGAAACCGCTGTTTCAAGCCTGCAGGTGCTTCTGCACCAGTGGGGCAAGGACTCACCAGTGTAATTTCATTTTCCGTGGATTTGCCGCAGGCAGCATCCTCAGCAATCTCCCCTGGGCTGCGGGGTGCTGCCTGCCCACCTCCCCCGGCACAATGCCCACCTCTCCCGGCACAGTGCCTGCTGCGGGCACTCGCCCCGTGCCCTGCCCCGAGTACTGCTCTGTAACACCTCCCATGCATGATGGAAGCACTGTGCCTTGCTGCAAAGCACTGCTTGCAGGGGCACTGAAGATGTGCTTGGGAAGCGCACTGATGAATGCAGCATGGCTACTGCTGCTGGCTAGACAAAACCGGAGAGTAATAGTTGAGGAGAAACCTGAGGGCAGCTTTACCCATCAGGCTTTGGCTCAGCCCGACCTCGAGCTGCTGCTCTTCCCTGCACCTGGGCTTCTCACTACATCACAGCAGCTGTCCCTCCAGTGCTGGCAGCAGCCAGGAGCACAAGGAACCATTTTTCCTCTTTCTAGTGTGGAAGCAACACGGGAAAGTCACAGAGCAGCACCGAGTCAGGGCTCTGCGGTACAGTACATTTCTGAGGCTGCCTGGTATTCTAGGCACATCCTCACGGCAGTGAACTCCTCAGCTTCACAACCCAGCCATGAGAGAATGTGGAGCAGCTAAAAATACAGCGCCTGCTTCTCAAAAGCCTGCGCACAGCAGCCTGCTGCCCGTGACCTGCACAGCCTCCTCTGCAGCACAGGCACGGAGGGCAGCAAGATTAGCCCCAGCCCTGGGGCATAGAGGAGAGCCGGCATCGCACCAACCACAGGCACTGCACCAACGCAGGGGCAGAGCTGGGCGCTGCGAGGGAGCATTGCTGCCTGCCTGGCACAGGAGAAAGGGCAGGTGGGGGCTGTAGCGCCTGGGAGCTCAGGGGGTGATTATTCCTCATTTTGCTGTACGGAGTGAAACACCCCAAAGATTCTGGCATTAGCGGGCACTATAAATCTCGAGGACACCACAGCTGTGACTGGATTATTTATAGCTCTGCTTTTACATTACCAAGTCCAAAACATCACACAAAGAGGAAGGTAATGAAATCTCCACCTCTCCAGCCGTTGCTCTCTAATCTGAAGCGGCATTTCCAGGAGCCATTTTCACCCGACCAGGGAGTCTAGGAACAAACACGTTCGCACCCTCCCACTCCCTGGCAGACAGCCCTGCAGCTGGCACGCACCTACACACACACACATGTGCTGCTGTCCCTGTTTCTCTCTGGAAGATACAAAAACTCTGGTGCATTTGCAGCTTATCGCAGGCAAACATACACATCTCTCCCCTTTCAGTCCCATGAATGCACAATTGCAAACACATTCTGGGTTAAATTCTATTTTCACTTATGGTATGCAAATATAAAAGCTGAATACTTCCATTAAGATAACAGATTTACAACTGTGTAACTGAGATCAGAGTATGGTGCTGACTCTCTCATACATAAATTTCCATAGCTGCTCCCGAATTTGTCTTTTTCCTCAGCCGCCTCGCCGTGCATTAATCATTCAGCATTTAAATCAGCCATCCGCTTGCTTCGTTTTGCTTTGTCAATGAAAATTGTTCAGCATTAATTATAAAACTCATTCTCTGCTGAGGTTTTCTTGGCTTTTTTTCATCAGTGGGTGGAAGTGTCGATTTACAGTCATCTTGTTCTGCCTTCAGAAATACCCCGTGTGCCATCTATACTGCAGAACACATTCTGTGCGAGAGAGCCTGCAATCGAGTGTGTGAGCTCACGAATGTGTGAGCTCACAAATGTATATGCAGACTCAGGCGTACATGTGCATACATGTGCATATGTAGAAAAGATGTGGAGATTGTGTTTGAATTAGAAATGTTTCTCAAGCTTTATTTTTACAGCTCAAATTTCAGCTGCTTTCTAAATCTAAAGATTTTCATCCTAGCATAACAGATGATTTCAGGTTACAAAGTGAAGAGTTTACGGCAACTGTAAATGTGTTCTGAATTGTGCCTCTTTGTGACAACACCACAATACAGGTCTAGTTTTACACAGCAGTAAAACCTCTCCAGATTTGCTTTCATTTTTTATAATCAAAAGGATTGGACACCCCTGGCCCAGCACGCCGAGCAGTCCTGCAGAACAACACTAACACGAGCACCGCAGTGCACATGGTAAGATAATAAACCGAGATGCTGCAGCCAACAGCAACTCACAGGGCAATAAAACACAAAGGCTGAAGGATGCAGTTTATATGGCCTGTATTTTAGTGCATGTGCCGAATACAGTAACGGGGAGGCTGACTGAAAAGATGGATTCATTAACCAGAAAGTGACTAAGCTTGTCTTTGCAGGTATGATTTTCACAACTGTGAATGTTTTACTCAATTATTACAAAGCATAAACTATACCAGTGCAAAGATGCTTTCCAATCTTTTCATTATACTGGGATGCTGCAACCTACCTTTAACCCAAGGCGAGGGACATACTTAAGAAACAATTCTATCTTAGGCAAGCACTTCTCTTATCAGTCACACAGAACTGCCAGACCTCCCTAGCTGCCAATCAGGCATTAGAAATAGAGGAAAAAAGGCAACCAGGAGAGAACGGTATCTCTCTGCAAAAATACAGTATAGCTCTGTGTCAAGAAACTAAGGCAGCCTCCAAAGCGACAACAAAAAGATGAACAATGCAAATGCTTTTCTCCTGCTGGGATTCTGGCAGGAGCGTGTCCACCCCTGGTGCAGTCATGGTACCCTCCCTTCCCAGGGCTGTTACAGGGTGACTGGACAGCGATGGTGTCAGTCACCCTGTACGTGACACACAGGCAGTCCCCATGCCCCAGAACCTAATTCTACCTGGGCTGTTGGGCCCTGCACGCTCCATGCCACTGAGACAGGCTTGTGGCTCCTGCTCCACTCACAGAGCTGCTGCCCTTCACAAAAGCCTCCTCTGCACCAGGCAGTAATTGTCCCAATTGCAGAAAACACCCAAAGTAAAAGGCTCAGAGAAGAGATCAAGAATGGATTCAATCCTGCACGCTAAGCTGGGGAGGAACGGGAAGCTGTGGAGTAGGAAGTTAATACTACCCGAGCTATATACATTCTGTGAAAAAACAGAAACCTTCAATCTCCACAGCTATCAGGCAGCGCTTTTCACTCCTACTGGAAAATTGGAAAATAGAAAGTGTCTTTTTATTCTATGATGGAATAAAAATAAGTAGAAATAACAGTACTTAGTCAAATAACAGAGCATCTCTCCACTGTAACAGAAATTGTGCTTTAGCTAAACGCTTGGATAGTGAGTCGGGAATACAGCCCAGGGTTTTGGTTTATTTGTTTTGCACAGAGCTCTGCGTGTGCTGCTCTGATGAGGTTAGCACACAAACAAAGAGGCAAGACATGGTGTTAGTCAAGTTGTATGTCTCTCCCAGTGATAGAACATTATGAAAAAAAAAAAAAGGTGAGTTTAACTCTCATTTGCATCAAAACCGCTTTGTACTCCTGGGAGCAAAAAAAGAGTCAAACCCGCACTGGGGAGCGGTGCTGCAGGGCAGGTGAGCTGGCAGAGCTCCGCAGATGTACCCAGAGCTCATGGAGCAAAGCAACAGGGCAGGCTCCCGGGTGGGGAGTGACAGAGCCACAGCCCCTGCTGCCATCCACTCCGTGCAGCCCTCCTCACCTTCCCCTCCTGCAGCTGGCAGCTGCATCTTCCCATGGAGAGCAACATTTACTCCAGCTCATCTCCCTTTCTCAAGTGAAATAACCTATTCCAAGACAAGCACAGGTTTGCCATCATAAATACAACCACGCTAGGAATTCTTACTAGTGAAGCTATGTTGGTTAGTGATCATCTGATACCACACCCAAGCAGCAGAGCTGCGCCAAACCTGGCCTTAGATGGACAGAGAGGGTTTTGTGTGAAATTCTGACTTACACGTGCACCTTGTCACAGGCCTTGCGGTGTGAAGGGCACAGGGAAGGAGCGCCCATCGTACCTGCCTGACCCTGCGTGCGCTTCACAGAATCACAGAATCACAGGGGTTGGAAGAGACCTCAAGAGACCATCGAGTCCAACCCCCTGCCAAAGCTTCACACTGGTGTAGAGGGGAACTTGGAGCTATGTATCCAAATTGCTTCTAATTTTTCTGCTTATTTTAGGATTTGTCACCCATCTGGATGCACATAAAGCTTGCAGGGGAGTTCTGAGTAATGGGGAGAAAACAGCCTACTGCTGTTGTTAGGCTACAGCTGATGCCATGGTGAAAATCACTGTTGGGAGCTTCTAGTTCACTTCCTCACAGACACTTTCTGCCCTTCCACATCATTCTGAAAACTGCACAGCTGGCCTCTGTGTTGGGGACAGCACAGGGAGGCCCATAACAAAGTGGGTCCTGCAGCCTGAGTCTTTCTAACGATGGTCAAGGTCCAGCTCTCCCTTCCCTTCTCAATCAGAGGTGAAGCACGTGACATGGCAGAACAGAGAAGCTTTTATATCTCCTGCCCATGATCTCCTTCTCAGGTTAGATAACTTCATTCACAAGAACTGACAGTTCCATTCCTTTCCCAGCCATGAAATTATCTGAAAGAATTTTTAATTCATTTTAGTATAGATTTTAGTACCGTATTTTTACACTTTTCATCTTAGGTTTCATTATCTGCTAAACCACCTTAGACTTCAAAACCCACATTTCTTTCTGAGTTATTCTGTCTTTTTCCACTTGGCAAGTGTCACATTTTCCTGTGATTTTCTGCTGGCATTTAAAGCACAAGAACCCCTCTTACGCACGTATCTCTCCAGGCATTCGCATCATTGCTCATTTCTCAAGGAAGGTGCACAGCTCCAGGGTTGTTGCCCCTGCAAAACCATCCGCAGGAGCTCCCCTGCATTTCAGCTGACCTCCAAAACCAGTGACCAATTTTGCTTTTTCCTTGACTGAAAATTACACACGATTCAAACCAGCACACACAGATTCAAGTTTTCAGCCACTCTACATATTAGGCAGATACTAAATTTGAATAAAATCATTTGCACATGTGCAACCTACACTTACGCATGCAAATCAGGCAATTAGGTACAGAATTACCTGATTTGCATACATAATGCTGGAACCGAGCAAGTAATATGCAACAAAAACATATTCTATTAATATTATTTTCTTCTGTTCTGAAATGATCTCCAACTGGATTAGGAAATACCAAGATTTTTCATCACTCAAACTGACAAGTCTGTCTGATGAACGTTTCCAGGCGCACTGATGAACTGACTAATTACACATACCAAACGATACCAGGGTTGTACCACGTTTGGTAACTAACTGTGAATTTTACAATAAAATGTGCAATTCCACCTTTTTTATGCTTAGAATTCAGCTTAAAATTCATTTGCACAAACACATTTTTAATGTATGAATATGAAAGCACCACAACACAGATGCCCACCAAATTTGCTTTTGGATTCTAATATTCACTGCATTTTTTGCTGCTTCTGCTTGTGCAATGCAGCTGTGCATACAAACACACAGTTTGCTCCTAAAAGCAGCCGCACACGTAGTCAAAGAAGCTGATGGAAACGCACCCTGGGAGGCTGGAGATTATTCCTCCAGGACTGTAGCTGTGAGCAGACACGTCACGTCCCATGGGTAATGAATGGCGCAGCTTCCCTCGGCACAGCAGCACGGTGGGGCCAGGCTCAGGAAGGTGGCAGCCCCGGGGAGGCCTTGGTGGCACCTTGGCCCCTGACCTCTGCTGGCGGTGGCTGCTGCCTCTCGCGGCAGCACTGCTTGCACATGTACCAACGCTCTGCCTCGCTTTGCCTCCCTTTGTTGTGCTCTCTCTTGCTCCGAAGGCAAACTCCTCAGGTACAGACCTGTCCTATTTGCCTACAAAGCCTTATGCATACTAAGGCGTGTTAGCCATAGAATAAATAAACAATAACTGCACTTCTGCTGTGGTGCAGAGACCTTTTTGCATGTCTCTAACTGTTCTCATGGGCCTGTCTCCAAACCTCTTTATTTGGAACATTACCATTTGCAAGAGGGAGTCACCAGGATGAGGGCAGACCTTCAGTTCCTGGAACAGCATTACAAAGCTCCACATAGTGCTCAAGGTGCTTCCATTTGTTATATATCCTAGAGTGGGCTTTCTGACTCAAAATGCTAATTTTACAGAGGTGAGCTTCCAGTAAGCTACCCAGTGACAACCAGGTCTTCCCTCAGATACTTTGGTCTGTTACATTTCAAACTAGGCAAAATGCTGAGAAAAATGTGTGAGCAACGCGTATGCCACAAATTTCACCTGCTCCTCCCTGGCTCCTTCACCTCTCACCAGCCAGCGTGCCAAGCCCTACTGGTCTGATATTTTCATGCTCAAACAGCACTTTCCAACTTTTCAACATCCCCTTTTGCTCCTTCTCCTTTGCTATGTAAATGGTAAGCATTTTGGAAAAGACCACGTCTTTGTTTTCTAAAAACTACATTGTATGTCTTTGGCTGATTGGGAAAATAACAATAAAGACCACTGAGATATTTGCAAAGTCAACATTCAAGAGCTGTCATCTTGTGACGCCCTTGCCTTTGATTATCTGTTGCTTCTTGCTTAGGAACTTCTCATTATTTCTTACTCATGGATGAACTGGTTACGAGGGACTCTTCACCCTGTGACCTATTGCTCAACTACCTTATTTATGTGATTTCTAGCTTCCACTGCTCTGTAAAGTTTTGCTGCTTGTAACTATGTAACCATTTGACTCTTATTTGTCTGCCTAGGTTTATGAATGACCCCCATCACAACAGTTTCTGAGCATCTCTCAAGCATTTTAAACCAGAAAACTCCACGAGTCTCCCTCTCTTTTCCATGCCTGCCTGCTGAAGGATTGAGCTCTCCTAGTTTTCCTTTTTTGCCTTTGCCTCTGGCACTTTTTCTTACTCATTCTTACTATTTCAGGCTAAGGGTCTCAAGGACACCTTGACACATGTCCCAGAAGAGACACGTTTCCATTTCTTGATCTCTCCTGACAGAAACTATCCCTTCCCACACTCAACAACTTCACTTATACCAGGAAAAGAAATACCACAGCCAGTCAGCACCACCTTTGTAAGATCAAGAATTTGTAAGAGGCACTGGAAAGCCATAAAGGCCAAGAATGTAAGCTCATCTGTAAGTGATATGTATTTCAAGCTGTGGAAGTAAAACATCACAGTGGTTCCTCTGTCCCAGGTAACGTGTACTTTACGCTAATCCTAACATCTACCACACTTCCACCGAAACAATGATATTTAGAGAGGACTCAGAGCCTTTCAGAGTTTTTTCTTTGTGTGTATCTAGTTTAACCTCCCAAATCCCCAAACAGGAATAAAGTGTTTTTCTAGGAGATCCTATGCTTATGCCATACACAAATCTTCCTTGATGTATTTGCAAACAGTGATAAGAATCACCTGCCTCTTTAAGGACCTGTGAACAGGGAGCAAACCAGCTCTGTGAGATTATTGGACCCAGCAGGGAAGGAGTCAGAGGAATTACAGACAGGACTTAGCAGTGGCAGCAAACAAAATTGGTGAGCATGTGGGGTTTGTCTCGCTGTCACAAAGAGGCCCCTCCAGCTCATCCCCCTCTAGCTAGGTGCTCGAAGGAGGACGAACTGCTGTCTGAATGGATTTGGGATGCCGAGACAGAATAATCCTTCCGGAAAGTAAACCAGAAGCTTGTGCACCATGAAACACATTGACAGGCAAATGGACTGAATTGCTAAGAGAAAACTGCAGCAGCTACATAAAAGACAATGGCAAAACCAGTAGTTAGACATATCTCAATGGATCCTTCTGCTGCAAGAAGGAAAGATGGAGACACTGTATGTCTGCTGCTGGGGAAAAAAAAAAGAAACAGCAGCAGATCAGGCACTCCTCTGCAGAGTCAACAAAAGCACCAGGAACTGCAGCTTGCACCTCAGCAGGAGACATTCCTGCAGCGTTTGCTGACACGTGGGCTGGGGACTGTTGCTGGGCTGGTAGAAGGCAGCTTGGGCAGGCTTAGCCCTATGCTGATGGAGCGAAAAAATCACCCTCAAATGTCCGTCTGCACATCTGGATGCTAGTGCTGCTGGTGTGGAGGATGAGAATTGGGCAGCTGCAGAGCACCTCCCCAGTGAGAGGGACTGTGTATGTGGCACAAAGCACTGAGCTATTGCCTCTTGTTCTGGCCATGCTGAGACTGATTCCAGAGGCGCAGGTACTGTATCTGGGCTGAAACGCATTCAGGGGGAATGTGCTCATTTATGGCAATCAAACAGCCAGGGAACATCACTACCTCTGTTCTCAGAGATGAGATGCAAGGACATGGCACAGGGTCTGCTGCTGGAGCTGGAACTGCTTGACATTCTGGGCATTCCTCTGAAAGTAATGATGGAGGAAATAGAGGTGGAGGGAATTAATTCATGTGACAGACAGCAGCATTCTGCTCCAAAAAGCAAGGAAGACTTGTAGCTTGCCAAAAAACTTTAGAAGAACACTTTAGTCCTGCATCAGCTTACAGAAGGTCCTCCTGAGAGCAGGGAAATTCTAGCAATATGCAGCTGGCACGCAAACTTGTGCACATGAAGGGATTGTTCACTGGAGCATATCCCTGTCACATGCCATTTGAGCTAGGCTGGAGGTCTCTGCTCAACACAGCAGCTTTGTGGATCAGGCAGCCAGAGAAAGTCTTGAGTGGAGACTGAGGGGTCTTGAATTGAGACCAAATGGCCTCCAATTGTGCAGGAACTCTACCTTTGCTCAAACAAAAAATCAAGAGAAGTCTGGTGGCAGGCTTCCTTAGGGAACAACAGCCAAAAAGGCTTAAGAAGCTTAGTAGAAATAGCTACTCCAGGCCCAGCCAATCTTAAGCGTAAAGGAAAGCTGGTGGATCAGTCTGCAGACGTGACAATCCTGAAACAGAACATCCCTGAGAAGTCGGTGTGGTCATGAGATAGGTGCTGTCCAACTGCAGAGCTCGTCTGGACAAGACTCTAAGGGTAACTGTGTGTGTGCTGCTGGGGACTGATCCCTTCAAGTGCTTGCAGCAAACAGTATGGTGACTCTCAGTGCTGGGAAGGACTCAGGTGGCTCTACAAAGAGCTCAGCAGAGAAGGAAACTGTGTGGAGCAGGTGACATGCTGCAGATCCCACAGACTGGGACCAAGAGGAGCACAAAGGGCTTTGGGCCTGCTTTGATCAGAGAAACAGCCCTGCTCTGGTCTTGTCATTTGGTTCTATGGTTTGAAGAACTCTTATTGGCTGTCGGTGCTTGTCATCTATTCTGGGCTGGAGGAAAAACCTGATGGCTGTACGAATGTGTACACAGGCTCTGTGCTAGAAGATTTTTCCCCCCTTAAAACATTAGAAAATAAATATTTAATTCCTTGTAACTCCTTACTTGCAACAGCCAAAAGAAAAGTCCTTTTTTTTTTTTAAGGTGACTTCAATCTGATGTTTTGTTTACAACAAAGGTGCTTCATATTATCTACTGTTATTGCTATCCAGTTCTATAAAGTTATGTTGTAATTAATTTCCATAGCAACGTGGTCATGGCACACCTCCTGGGTTATAAATCAGAGGGAGAGGGAATGGGAGAAGAACAAAATAAAGACCACAGAGCAGAAACTGTCCTGATTATTACTTGAATCTTGAATGTTCTTATTAATCCAATTTGTTTAAACAGTGTTTATTTGTAGGTTGTCTTGAGGATCCAGCCAGGCTGCACCTGCCTCCCTAGGCGTGCTCAGACACAGCCTGGGATTGCACATCTTCCAGGGAGAGCAGGGTGGGGCTCCTTTAAATGACACAGCCTTCTGCTAGGAGGAAGTTTCAAGTTGGAACTTGCAAAATATGCACAACACACTACTGTGAAAATCAAACCATCAGAACGAGGAAGATCTAGGCAGAGAGCTGCAACTAATCATGCAAAAAAGGAGCTGCTCTTTGTCTCAAGCAGTTCTCAAGAAATGCTGCCATCTCTTCTAGCACGAGGAAAGGTGGGTACACAAAAGCATGAGAATTTCTGCACTGTTTCCTGGTACTTAATTGTCCCATGAGCCAGTAGGCAGCCTATCAAGGATGCTGACTAATGAATCTATCTTAGGTTGCAAGTCCTTATTAGCACAACGTGACTAGATGTCCATGCATCACCGCCTGATGCCATCCTGGCGGTTCCACCCCTGACTGCCTCCCCTCCAGCACAAGTGATGCAATGAGCACAGCTGAGTGAGCGCAGTTGGATGAGCTGGAGAAGAGTTGAAAGCAAGGGGGGGAAGAGGGGAGAACAACCACTCAAAAACACAACAAATGTTTGCCAAAATTGAGTATGTATACTTACCAAGCTACAGCTCTCGAAAGGCTGCTTCCTTTTGATAAGATACAAGGAATAGTTTTTCACCGAAGGAGGTGGGATAAAATAGATGCACCAACTGGCCTTTCTTATCACTGCAGTCTGAGTTCTTCATGGAGGAATTATCTTTGCATGTAACAGAGTCAAGCACATCAACAACACTGAGCAAGTGACAAAAAATACCCAAAAATTTACTTCTGCAGCAAGGTGAGAACTCTTTCAATTGTTTTGATCCTGGATATTTTATGCTTTTTTTTTCTTTTTACAGGAATATATTACATATTCTGGAGAAGAGAGTTCTAAGAGAAAATGTCTAGCACATCAAGCTAGATCAAATAAGCTGCCCCATATTACTCAGAGGCCTGTATTTTTCAGCAGCAGACCAGATATTCAGGCTTCCCACTCCCTCCCTAGTTCTGCCCCTAGCTCTGACACAAATCAAACCTACAAAAGCACATTGTCCTTACCCCAACTGCGTGCCAGCCTGGACATGTTCAAATGAAAATCTGGGCTATGCTATGATCTTTGCTCTTGCTGCCGCGATGTGTGCAGTGAAGAGTGAGATTGCCTCAGATACGTCTGGAATACAGCGATTCAAAGCAACCCTCTCCCATCTTTGATTTGAATGTGCTGTGCTTCCCATCATCGCCAAAGGGGAGCTTCTACCTCTGACACACAGGCATGCACTCTCCTTCACCCCAGCCCTTGCTGTGTTGCGTCAGCAAGAACAGCAACAGCCTGCAGCCTTGGAGCTATCGGAGCAAAGGACACGGGCTACGGGCGTGTGGCCTGGTGCTGGAAGCTGTTGTTCCCAAACACCTGTTCGCTGCAAGTGCTTTCGGGTTCAGCTGTACACAGGAGTTATTACAACTTGCTCTTAAACCAGAGGAAGGGAGAGCGGCAGTCGGGGCACTCTGATAGGCATCTGCCGTGTGACTTGGCTGGGCGCTGCAGCCTGCCCATCTGGAACACGGATAAACTCACCCAGTGACTGGAGGAGTGACTTCGCCCTTTCTTCCGTGCAGTCCTCAATTATGGTTAGCAAAGTACCGTCTGGCTTTGCATACAAAGCACTTACGGAATGGCAGAACCCTGTTTTGGCTACAAACCAGACTCGGGGCCTCCCCCCAGAGCGAAGCCCCCACCTCCAGCTGGTCACTGGCGGCCCAGAGGCAGAGGCAGGCTGCTAAATCGGTGGCTCGCCCGAGGAGCGAGCGGAGGCTTGCAGCAGCATGGCTGCTTTCTCTGCACATTCCTCTGGTGACGCTGCTCATTACCCAGCATGCAGATAACCCTGAGTCAAGGCTTTGGTATGAGCGGCGCTGCCAGGAGCTGCGTGCTCGGAATGGAGGTTACAGCCTGAGCCGAGGTGAAGTGCCCGCAGCCAGCTGCGCCCCGCCTGCCTCCCCTGGCTCCCGCTGGCCGCCCCTTTGCCCATCTGCAGAAAAGGAGCTTTCCTGAGCCTCCCCGCCACCCCACCGCTCACCAGGGGATCATGCCCATTGAGAAGCTCTCGGCCTAATAGTAATCCCGACGAATTTAGCTGCTGCTAATAAATCCCACCCCTCTGCCCCTCCCAATCTGCCTCCATGCAAATCCATTTGTAGGTTACTTGAACAATAGCGGGGCTGTGATCAGCCCTCCCTGCTGGCAGCCCGCAGGGAGGGAGGGGAGGAGGATGATGACAGCGGGGAATTCTGCTCAGCTCCTTGAAGCTGCACAGACATGTTTCGTGTCCCCGTTCCCAGCCCCAGTGCGGAGGCAGCCAGCCGGGTGGGGATCGCCGCTTGCACGCTTCCCAGCCCCACACAGCCCCACGCAGCCTGGTTTGGCCCTGGCCTGTGCTGTGGCCGCATTGCCAGCCCCAGCCCCAGCCCTCACCCACAGGATGCGGAACAAAGCAGGGGGACTCCATGCTGGCAAAAAAAAGGAGCCCTCCCCAGTAGAGTAGGCTTAGGGCAGCCCTCAGTCCGATGCGTGCTGATGGAACGGTGCCAGCCCAAGCGAGAGCTGCTGGCCCCATTATGGTTCTCTGTGGGGAAAGCCCACGGTCTTCCCATTGTCAATGGGTGTGGGAAGGGGTTGTTTTCCTGACAGTACATTGTTCTTTGTGGCTGGCAGCAGCTCACGTCTTTCAGATTTCTCTGCAAAGGGTCACAAAAGCAGCAGCGAGTGCATATGGCCATGCCGGGCTCCAGGGGGAAGGGCTGTGAGCGGATGCCAAATCAGCTGAAACCTAAGAAGCTTGACCTTCCTCACCTCCACCCCTGCTCCCACCTCCTCCAAATAACCCTACAAGGGCGCATGGGAAGGCCAGGCACCCAGCAGCAGGGGAATGCAATCTCAGCCATCCGCAGGCCCGGCTGTGTGCACGGGGCTGCTGTGTGTGGGGCAGCCCTGCCAGCAGCCCCCACCACCACCTGCAAGGCCCAGCTGAGCACAGCAGTGGGGCCGAACCCCCCCCAGCCCCAGCAGCCCAGCCAGTCTGACCAGTGGGGGACCCTACTGGCTGGACAAGGTCGTGACAAGCATCCTCCCCCCATCAGCTTTGCTGCCGGCTTCCTTCTGCTTCTCCCTCCGCAATTCCCCAAATGGCTGACGGAGAGCGGGTTTGCTGTCAGAAACTGGAAGTGGTGTGTGAGCCCTCTCGGGGTCAGAAATCCTGTTCCCAGGCGCAGAGCAGGCCCCGCACAGCCCCCGGGCCAGCTGGTCCCTGAGGAGCCTGGCAGCACCTAATCCTTCTCTTAAGGCACACACCAGGGAAAAGACCTCATCTGCAGCTCCTCCTGTGCCAGCCCGCAGCAGAGGCCTTGCCGCTCCCCGTGTGTATCGCAGGCTTTAAGGCAGGAACTGAAACAGTGAAAGTTCAGTACACAGTTCTCAGACACTATGAAAATAAACCCAGCAGTTTCATGCGGTGTCTGCTTCTACGCAGGGAGGGTGTAACCATGCCCTCTGCGTCTTCCAGGGGATGAGTGTAAGGACAACTATGTAGGTACAGAGCTATGTTTTGGGTAGAAAGTGCATGCTGTAATGGATTCTGGTGGCTGAATGCCAAGGGGGAAGCTGTTCTGCTTCAAGAATAGCCTTACAAGAGTCAGCAATACAGTGACAGTTCAGTACTCTGCTACAAATCTACAGGATGTGTCACTTTGGCAGGGAAAGAGGCTGCTAATGCACAACACAAGCCATCCTGCTATGAATGGAGAACGGCTGCATACCGCAAAAAAAAAAGAAAATGGCAAGAACTAGAGAAGAGAGAAGCTGCAAAGCAACTACTGCATAGTAAGCTGGGAACCTGAGAGCTAGGAGGAGACAAAGCCCTTTCCCTTGAGGGGAAGAAGAACTCAGCTCGCAAGATACGTAAAGAAGCAAAGACAGCCCTTTTTCCAGTGACTGCTGCAGCTCTGCAAAGCTCTGCTGGCAGCCGGCCCGTTTGAAGAGATCGCAGTTTCAAAACAATGTTAGTCCTGACCAGTTCGGAGCTCAAATGTTGAAGGAGGAGGGGAGAGGCAGAGCGTGCTTAGATGCACAGCAGCACTAAGCAAATAGAAAAGATAACACGAGCTGCACTAACGGACGCTCCTGATGGAGCTGTGTAGTATTTCCCCCAAAAGGACATAACATCTCTTCGCTGCGCAAACACTTCCATCTCCAACTCACACAGAGCTGCCAACGCTTGAAAAACAAACATCCAGTGACACACATGTTCTAGCCCATTTCTTAGAAAATAAGGCTACAAGGCTATTAAAAGAAATGTCAAGAATAATCTCACTGGAAAAAAAAAAACACCTTGGGAAAATAAACCATTTAAATTCTTCCCCATTACAAGAAGGAATGAAAGCACAACAAATGACCACCTGGACAAATAAATTCACATACAGGATAAGTTCTAGCAAACATTTGGCTTTACCTTAAATAACTGGCAAACACGGGGGAGGGGAGCGCTGCTGCAAAACACAGAAATCAGCTGAATCTCTGCCTGTGAGCCCCATGCGGCAGCACCCCTTTCCCCCCTCAAAAAACGGCTACAGCTTGTTTGTCAGCTGTGGACATCATCAGAAAGTGAAAAACCTATGGAATGGGTTCAAAGAAATGCTGGCTAATATGCTCAGACTGGCTGCTTAATGAGCCAGAGTGAAAGAAAAGGTCACATGGTTCCAAAAAACCTCCATACAACAACTGCCCTGTAGCTATGGTTAACTTTAATTAACTGCAGTATTACAATTCACTTCAAGCTTATTTTCCACCTCTGTCCACCGCCCCTTACTCTTCCTTTGCCTGCTAAAAACCAAGCCCACGGGTCTTGCAAACGGACTGACGTTTCAGAAGTTCTTACTGATAAAAGCTTTTCAAGAATGCTCTTCAATTAAAGAAACCCACCAAACCGAGCTCTTCACAACTCTAACTGCTGATGACTGATTTCAAGATTGCAAGAGTGGCTCTGTTGACATAAATCAGGGGATTCATGCTTCTGTGACATAATTAAATGTTGAATAGCCAGTAGTTCTTCTCCTTCACTGGCAGTTGCAATTCACACATGAGTATTACTTCTCTCCTTGTTAAGTATAAACTTGAATTTCTGCCATGTGTATGATTCTTCTCTCTGCCAGTCATTAACCCACAATTTTAATCCCCTTACCTGTTCATTTGGAAATAGCCCGTTCTGCGGTAGCTGCAGGTTTAGAAATAATATAAAATAGGATCAGTACAAATCCATACTCTAAAAAATGCATCAGATGTATCCAATAATTAACTCAAAACATTCTTTCTCTGCATTATTTACCTAATGTACTACATAAGAAGGGTATGTACTGAGATTCTGCAGCACCAGTGTATGAAATGGCAGAAAAGAGTTACATATATATACAAAATTACTGCCTGAAATCACAAATACTGCCATGCCAAAGAGGGAATCTCAAAACATAACCTCCTACGTACAAAATAGCAGGAGCACGTATCTACACAAGAGAGCAAAGATGTGTGCCTGCACACTAAGCGTATGGTCTCAAGGCTTCTGCCATTGCAGTTATCCCTTCCACCGGCAACACAAATGAAAAATGTCTTACTAAGAGCAATCAGAAACCAAATGTCACCCAGACTTTTGAAAAGTATCTCTACATATAATTGTGGTGGGGGGTTTTGCTTTTCTTTTGTTATGAAGGGAGAGGAGTCCTTAATATTCGATAAAATTCAGAGCTCATCTCCTCTGATGCTATTTTGATTGGAAGATGTCTGTGTTCTGCTGGTCCAACTGCAGAGGATTTCTGCAGGGCTGTTGTTTTGTTTCAGGCTTTCTCTCTTTCCTCCATTTGCCTCACTGGAAAGGACAAAGTTCACATTAGGTTTGTTTGCATTTTCTCGCTGGCGTGAGGCTTGTGTATTTACTCTGCCTGTTGATCATCTAACAGGTACTGCGCTGCTCCCCAGTCTCCATAAAAAGCCAATGTCACATAAAATAGTTAATTATACAAAGAATTGCGTGTGATCCTTGCCAGAAGGAAAGCATTCCAACTCAGCACTTGAAGGGAAGCTTCCTCACCTGAAAACACAACACAGAACAGCTTGGCTCACCAACTTGGTTATCAAAAGCCATGGCCCGAAGGGGGTGGCAGCCCCCCAGCCACAACAGCAGCCCTGGAAGCTGCACGTTCCCACTGCTCCTTTTGTGCTCTGCTCAGCTACAGCCCTGCCCCACCACCAGCCCACGGCCGCTGCCGAGTTGCAGCAACCACTTTTAAAATCAGCTAAAAGTATTAACCACGTGACGCTGCTTTTTTGTGAAAGAAGGCTTCCTTTCAAATGTGACGCCTTCCTAAATAGCACAGGCGATGGATGCATCCTGCGCTGCGAACTCTGCTTGCAGCTGGAGAGCTGGGGGTGGGGGTAGAAAGGAGGAGGAAATGAGATGCAGGAACAGTACATAGAAAATGCTTAGTCAGCAACTGTTACTGCAACATTAAAGGTGAAAAGTAAATAGGCACAGTGCCAAGATTTCGATAAATTCGATCACCTCATCAGCAGCACCACCTCGCCACCTGCGTGTGAGCATGTGTGGAGCGGGGGCACGGTTACCGCGCCGAACGGCAGGCTCTCGGGTCACAGAGACTTTTAAATAGGCAACACGGCACAGGCACGAGCTCTGAGAAGAACATCACTTGCTACTCGAGAAGTATTAATATCAATTGAATTTATTACAATTTACTAAGCTCCAAGGCACATTACAGTGTTCTGTTAACTACAGAAATGTATAAAGGACAAACAGAGCATGTTTTCATGTACAGCATTTTGCTCTACTGTTCAAAAGCATCCGTGCATCAATAAAAGCAAAAACAAAAAACACATGAAGATTAAAAACGTTCAGATCAATAGAAACAAACTGAAACATCTTCCTTACAAACTTGCAACAAAAAACACCCTCCCCCCAGAGCCACCCCACCGTTTGCAAACAAAAAACGAAAACAGAAAAAATAAAGTGAAAGACTAACACTCAGGGCTCGTAAAACGTAAGCTGTCACCATTTTTGTAGCAATTTTTTTAGGCATCAACACTGGCCTTGGCAAAAAAAAAAATTTTTTTTTTGTATTTTTTTTTTTGCATTTTTCTTCTTTCTGTCAGAGAAGTGCATACATTTACAAAAATACACACCAGCAGCAGGTAATCGCTAAGGGCTATTAACTTTGTACCTAGCCAACACACTGCCAAAGAAATGAGAACAGGTATTATGTAGTAACCAAACAATATTATATTCTGTTTAACAAAAACCAGCTCTATCCTTCAAATGAAGAAGAGTACATACCTTTGTTTCAAAATATAGAAACATACGACGAAAATAATGTCTATACATAAGACTAACTTTCGCAGTTCGTTATATTCACAATTCTACATCTTCAGGAGCCTGAAGGGATCGCATTTCCTACTCAAGGGTCTCTCTCCTTTTTCACTTTAACGTCCCCAGCTAGAATGGTGGCGATCTCGCCCTGCATAAATGCCCAAGGCACATTGGAACCTACGAGGGGGCATTTCTCTCCGCTGGGGCAGTAGACCTCGCCGGTCGCCCCCTGGGCCTTGATGCTCTCTCTGGAACAAGGGAAGCAGAACTTGTGGCTGGGCACCGAGGGGCACTGAACAAAGTGGGTGTCCTCCAAGCGTTCGTGGCAAATGGTGCAGCACAGGGGCCCGCTGTTGGCCATGGGGGAGTCCGGAATGTTTTGGGGGTGCACTTGGTCCATGCCGGGGTGGGCGCTGGGGGGAGGAGGGGCCACTTGCAGGTTCATGTCCCCATTGCGGGAGGCCAGGCGCCGCTGGCCTGGCACCGAGGCTGGCGACACGGGGCTGCTGCTGTTCCTGCGGGTAGAGGTGGTGGAGTGCACCGAGCTGCCGTCCTTGGGCGAGTGCGCATTGCCCAGTGTGTCGGCCACTGACATGAGCGCGGCCATGGGGGACTGTCCGTTCTGGGGGGCGGACTCGGGCGGCGTTGTCCGGTTGGAGTGGGGCCCGAGGGGCGGTGGTGGTGGCGGCGGGGGGCCCCCACCGTGCACCGCCCCAAAGCCCCCAGCCGACATGGTGAGCTTGAGCGCTTCGCTCTGGCTGGCCATCCACTGCTGCCGCTGCTGCTCGTCACTCAGTTTCAGGGCACCCTCAGCCGCATCCGAGGGCTCGGGGGATGCCTTCCTCTTGCGCATGGCTCCGCCACCTCCACCGCCACCGCCTCCCGGACCCCGGGAGGCTGCAGCTGCACCCTGTGCCCCACCAGCCCCGGCCCCTGGCCGCGGGAGGCTCACCAGCGCTGTGGGCAGCATGGGGCAGCTGGCATCCAGGTAGGGCTGCGGCAGCATGTCTGCGCCCACCAGCTCCTTGAAGAAGCGAACAGACTCGGGCAGCAGGTCCCCAAGCAGCCGCCAGTCGCCCGAGCCATGCTTCTTCTCGTATTCCAGGTACTTGAAGCCCGAGGAGAGGCCGCGGCCGAAGTCCTTCATGCAGTCNCCGCCCCCGGGGGCAGCCCGGACACCAGCCCGCCGTGCGCGCCGCGCCGGGACGACGACGATGAGGAGGAGGAGTTGGGGCTTTGGCGGTTCAGTTCCGGCGGGCCGTCCTCGGGCGCCTTGGGGAAGCCGTTGGGCCCCCCCAGGCCGTTGGGCAGGCGTGCGCCGTGCCCACCCCCCAGGCCGCCCGGCGGCGGCGGGTACTCGAAGCGGCCGCGCTGCTCGGCCGCTGCCGCCGCGCTCAGCCCGTAGCGCTCCAGGCCGGCCTGGGCGAGCCCCGAGGCCGCCTTGGAGGCGGCGGCCACGTGGTTGAGCTGCTGCTGGGCCGNACCCCGGGAGGCTGCAGCTGCACCCTGTGCCCCACCAGCCCCGGCCCCTGGCCGCGGGAGGCTCACCAGCGCTGTGGGCAGCATGGGGCAGCTGGCATCCAGGTAGGGCTGCGGCAGCATGTCTGCGCCCACCAGCTCCTTGAAGAAGCGAACAGACTCGGGCAGCAGGTCCCCAAGCAGCCGCCAGTCGCCCGAGCCATGCTTCTTCTCGTATTCCAGGTACTTGAAGCCCGAGGAGAGGCCGCGGCCGAAGTCCTTCATGCAGTCCTGGTACATCTGCTTGGCCACGCCAGAGGCGCTGGAGAACACAGTGCCAGAGCCGCTGGGGTACTCGATGAAGAGCTTCAGCTCATAGTCCATGCCTGGCTTGGATACAGCGTCGAAAGCAAAGACGCGGCCGAGCAGGGCGTGATCCTTCTTGAAGCGCACCTCGTATGGGGTGCAGCCGGCCAGCGTCAGCAGTGTGTCCCGCACGATCTTGGGCTTGCTGGCCCACTCCTCGGCGCGGTTCCGCAAGCTCTCACTCAGCTCGGCCAGCGCCTCCGCGTTGCGCTGCTTCTCCTTCAGCTCGCGCTCCTGGTCGCTGCTGGACACGGAGCCCGGCCGCTTCCCGCAGCCCTCGGCGGCCGCGCTGCCACCTCCCCCGGCGCCGCCGCCGCCGCCGCACGCGCCCCCCTGGGAAGAAGCAGAGGGGGCCGGGGNGCTCGGCCGCTGCCGCCGCGCTCAGCCCGTAGCGCTCCAGGCCGGCCTGGGCGAGCCCCGAGGCCGCCTTGGAGGAGGCGTCCACGTGGTTGAGCTGCTGCTGGGCCGCCGCCGCGGCCGCCGCCGCCTCCTTGGCGGAGAGCGGCACGGCCTTGACGCCGACCGGCGGCGGGGGCCCCGGGGAGCGGCCGTCCTGGAAGCAGCCGTGCGCCCGCTTCAGCTGCCGCGCCGTCTCGATGACGAACTCGATGCGGTCGGCGCCCTCGTAGTTGACGCAGCCGCGGCACACGGGCTCCGTGAAGTCCCAGATCATGGCCCAGGGCATGCGGGGCAGGTCGCACAGGTAGCACGACTGCCGCCGCGACGACGACACCTGCGCGGCGGACATGGTGCCGCGGACCGGGGAGCCGGCGCCGGGGACGGGGCCGCCTCGCTCTTCACCCCGGGCCGGAGTGGGGCGCGGCGTCCGTACCTTCTCCGGGAGCCGCTTGCGGCCACCGCTCGCCCGCTGCCGCCCGCGCCCGCTGCCGGTGCTGCTGCCCCGCCGGGGAG